>JAGFML010000074.1:0-191841 GCA_021030945.1 Pyrenula aspistea
TAATAAGAATGCGTCGCGGAACGCGGTTGTGGGGCTCGCGGCCCCCAACTGGCTCGCGACCCCCCGGGGTTCGTTAGAAGCTGCAAACCGTGCTCCTCGGGAAGCCGGCCCATTCTTTATCCAATCCTCTGAATGTTTGTAGTACCGACTCTTCCCTCGTCCACTCGTTTCCAAGCTTCGTCTTCGCAGAATTGCACCGCTCGCTTCTATATTCGCTTGGGCGTAGCCTGATTACCCGAGCAGTGAATGGTTCCTGCCTGACTGACCGACTCAAAGACAAGCGACTCATCCCACCACCCACGCAGTCAATATGGCTGCTTCGCCCTCTTTGGATCCCAGGCGGATCTCATCAGCCTTCAGTGTTGGATCAAAAGATAATAGCTCTACTCATCTGGCACAGTCCAAGTCACCACATGGGCGGCAGGCCTCTCACGACTTCCTCGCTGTCAACATTCCGAGCTGCCCTCCAAGCCCATTACAGATCCCAGCGTACCAGCCGAGCCCATCCTCCCCCTACTCGGTACCGGCCGACAACGTGCCTGCCGATACCAGCCCACCTCGAAGGAAGCCAGTGACCAATTACTCACCCTACGCCTCAGCAGTGTCTGGCTCGGGGAGAGCGAGCCCGCATGTCTCTCCCTTCCTCCTCCCCGTCGACAACCGAGCAAACTCCCCACTCCTCCCGCCACCTCCGATTCACACACTAGACGCTCCCGGACCCGTCAGTCTGGCCGGTGAGCGGAACGGGAGTCACAATCGTGAAGGTAGTCGCAGCCGGCCGACGACTCCGGCCAGCATGGGCGCCGCAACAAGTGGATCCGAGTCTATGCCGGGTAGTCCAAAATTGAAGAAAGCGAAGAGGAAACGAAGCGGATGGTTTTCAAAGTCCGGTTCCCCGCCAAGTGGGAATGCTACAAAAGAAGACCCCCCAGCGTGGATTGCAGGGCATTTCGAAAACATCCCGTATAACCTTAATCCTTTGATGAACGGAGAGAAGGTTTGCACCTCAAGATCTCGCATATCTTTTCCAGACTAACCATAAGTCAGGTCTCTGAACTGTGGAAAGACGATGGTGACACGCTTGTGCACCTGTTCCCTCGTGCCTCCGGTAAGGAGGCCTCGTTCAAGGTGGATTCCACGTTGCTTGCCGACTCCCACGAGCTCATGCAGCTATGTACTATCATTGGAACAATGTCACCACCAAGTGGACAATCTCCACCGTTCGGTCAAACGAACGTTCGCAAGTTGGAGGACATGGCGCAACGCATGGCGATCAACGATTTCCGATCGCCTACAAGTCACATAAGAATGACAAGCACAGACAGTGATCGTGACAGCACTGCAAGCCTGAGATTAGAGCGCGACTTTAATGGAGGGTTGGACCAACCTATGCTACGGGAGCTATACCTGCCTCTTGCGTTCGAAGGCGATGTGTCCGCGCTATCCACGTACACGGCTGAGGACGTAGAGCGCCTGGTATCGTACCGGAATTTTTTCGCTTTCCTCAGCGGGGAGCGCCTTGTCGCAACCCGCCGTCAGAAGACACCTTTCCGCATCTTTTGGAGTCTGTGCAAGATCCTTCAGCGCTTCAACTTCTCGAACCTAGACGGGTCAACTCTCGGCGAAGTTCCTACCGATCGCATTGCCGAACACGCACAGAAATTCAAACTATACGACGTCCGTGCGTCTCCAGAGAAGGTTGTTGAGGCGTTGGTCCTTGGAGAGCAGCTCAAGTTCAATCCTCTCTTCAACTCGGCATTCATTCATGCTGTTGGCGATCTTGGGCTTGTCATTGCTCTGAACAGCCCTCGATGGGACTTGATATCCGAGACAACTCGCCATGATCTAGAGCGAGCATCGTTCGACCTAGCGAAAAGGGTACAATCCACATCGGTGCGTCTACGAGATCTGGAATTCCACGCACTATGGACTGGTCTTGCCAAGTCGACAACAAACAGAGACTACAAGACACTCGACTTTAAGGCATGGAGGACAAGTTTCGCAGCATTCCGCTCTCACGTGATCAGTTTCTACTCCTCGAGGTACAAGTCTTGGCCACCAAAGAAAGGCTTTAATCGCCAAAACTTGAAGGAGATCTTTGATGATTTTGCCGCTCTGTATGATCTCCTCGTAGACCGCACAGCTCAAACAACCAGAAGTTCAGACCCCCGAGCGAGCTTACAGGCCTCCGAAGATGACGACTCGCCCCTCGCTCACAAAGCCCTCCGACAGATCCTCGCAGAATACGACGCCAGTGTTGCGCCGTTCCAACCACCGATCCCTTTCGATGTCCCCCTTTTGCCTCAAGTCGAACACCGCTCCCACCTTCAGAAAAAACGCCTCACTTCGAACGAGATCTCAAACTCACTCATGACCTCCTCTTACAACAAAGACAGCCTCGCCCTCGTCGCCAGGAACGAATTCGTCGAAGCTTTCACCAAATTTGAGCGCAAGACCGACGGCCATATTGAGAACCTCCTCTCTGCTCGCATGGGTCAATGGATTCTCCTCTACGCGATCATCCAATCCCTTCCACAGCTCGTTGTCGACGCACCAGGCGCAGAAGCCACCGACGGAGTCTCGTACTTCCTCTGCGTGGGCCCGAAATCTACGACAGGGCCGACCGCGAGCCAAACTGCTGGTGTGGAGGAAATCTTCCGCCGTTCACACTGCTGGGAGAGGGCAAAGGAATGGGGGGTGACGGTGGAGACTGCGCCACCGTTGGCGCCACCGCCGAAGTTCGGGTCGGATGGGAGTCTTGGGGTGCCGAGACCAAAATCGGCAGCGAGGGTGGATCGGCCGGTGTCGACGGCTAATTTTGATGACATTTTGAGGGGTGCAAGCCCCAGAAGATGAAATCTCAGTCAGCATGTGTATGACAAGAGAAACTTAGCGTCGAAAGAAGACGTTGGCTGGTCCTTTGCAATGGGGAAAACCGACATAGCGGCGATGCTTGCATTTTCCTGTTTTGGCGATACGCAAAAGTCTTGCATACTGGTTGCATGGCGCTGCATTGCGTTGCATTGATTTTCTGCATATGGTGGAAGCGGCACTAATGACTAATTGGGATCGTCTTAATGATGACGCTTGAAATCGACATATGCATCACGGGGATTGCATAGGCTAAACAAAAACAGCTGTGAAATATTGTACTAGAATGAAATAGACTATACCATCCTCAACGATGTATCTTTGTCGTCGAATCAAATGCGCTCATCTCTCAAATTGTTTCGCGATATGAATTCTAACGTACTTGAGAAAACGAACCTTGAAGTTGCGGTGGTATGTAGCTTCCTGCAACCCCCACTCTCACGGGCATCAAATTTTTCCCTCTACCTCACCCATTCACCACGCACCGCCTCACTGACCTATTTTCCCCGATCTAGGTCGGCGGTTCCCTCTCGTCCCTCTTCACCTCCCTCCCGCTCCTCCGCCACCAGCCCTTCCTCTCCCACCTCACAATCCTCGAGCGCTCCCCAACCCCACTTCTCCACGACCAAGGCGCCGGCATCGTAGCCGGCGGCGAAACCCTCGAGTGGTTCCGCCGCTATGTGCCCAAACATCGGGATATCGCGGTGGATAGCTGGGAGAGGATGTATCTGGACAAGCAAGGGAAGGTGATGGATCGGGAGGAGCGGACGCAGAGGATGACGAGCTGGGATTTGCTATGGAACTTGACGAGGAGTGTGGTTGACGGAGGTGGAGATCCGGACTATCTTCAAGGAGAAGGGAACATTTCCGATCACGAGAAGCCGAATCATACTGGGAAAGTGACGTATGAACACGGATGCACAGTGACCGACGTCAAGGACCTTGGGGACAAAGTCGAAGTACACTACACTGACTCCCGCTCCTCTGAACCGGCAAGCCGCAACCTCACTGCAGACCTCGTCATCGCCTGCGACGGTCCCTCCAGCACAGTCCGCCGCATCCTCCTCCCGCACTCCGCCCAACGCACGTACGCCGGCTACGTCGCGTTCCGCGGCACCGTACCCGAGTCTCTCCTCTCTTCCACCCCTCCCCCTTCCTCTTCCTCTCCCGACATCCAATCCGCTACGAAGACATTCGTTCAAAGGTTCACGTTCTTCCACGCCCCGGGTACGCAGATACTCGCGTACACGATCCCAGGCCCTCGTGGCACCTTGACAGAGGGTGAGAGGCTGGTGAACTGGGTGTGGTACCGGAACTACCCCTCACACAGCTCCGAGTACGCGGAGCTCCTGACAGACATCGACGGCGTCCGGCACCGATGGACGCTCCCTCCCAGCGGCGCGCAGAACAAGATGCAACCCCACATCTGGGCCGCGACGGTGTCCCACGCAGAAGCAACCCTACCCCCTCAATTCGCAGAGCTAATCCACAAGACGGAGCGTCCGTTCGTTCAAGCCGTCACGGACAATCCGCCCGCAAACCGCGGCCCCGTGAATCCGAGACTGCTCGGCGGGAAGGCCGTGCTCGTCGGGGACGCGAAGTGCGGGTTCAGACCGCACACGGCGGGGAGCACGGGGCAGGCTGCGGGTGACGCGTTGGCCCTAGAGCGGGTTCTCAGGGGTGAGATGGGATGGGAGGAGTGGGAACGAGTGACGGGGGAGAGTGCGCAGCGGGGGTTCAGGTCTGGGGTTGTGCTGGGGGAGCGGAGTCAGTTTGGGAGGCATCCACTGTGGGGATAGAAGCAAGCACTAAGAGGGAGGGGGAGGGGGGAATTGTGGCATGGGAGATGGCGGCGCGGAACGAACAGGAAGAGAAACTAGGATACTGAAATGAAGCTTTAGCACCAACAGTGTTGTGAAATCGCGGGCCGCAGTGCCAGATTTGGACTCTCAATATTGGCGCTCCGAGGAATAAATCCATTAGATATCTGTAGTTCATTCTATACCGGATTAGGTAATTTATGTAAACTTCTTAGTGTTAACGAGAGGGGTACTGTGGATGAGGAAGGTGGCGCGCGGTCGTACCTTTAAATTTGGCACCTCTGTATCTAGAACTTACCCATCAACAACATCATAATATACATCCTTTTCAGTACCAGAGTTAGTAACTAGGTCAGAAGAGCTATATGAAAAGACTTTCGCCCTTCTCTCCACTAGCGACGGGATCGCAGTCATAATTTGGTTGTCTGGAAGATCTTTGCAAGCATATGGTCCTAAGGACGATACAAAACCTTTAAAGTGGGAAACCACACGATAATTTAGAAAAAAACGCGGTTCATTTTGGAAACTGTAAGAATTTTTGCCAAGGACGATATCAACATTTAACTGTCGGAACATTACGATGATTAAAAAGACTGCGTCTTTGGGTTTTGCAACTGTAAAACATCTAATCGGGGATTTTCGCCAATTTTGTTGTTTGATCTCTTTCCTCCTTATCTAACACCTGATCAGCATCCGCATACAAAGGAATCAAAGTGAAACTAACCTGCATCATAGAGCAGCATCTCATGCAACCCCCTCCCATTAGGAACCATGGGAAACAGCCCAACCTTTTTCTCAACCATCACCTCCAGCAGCGCCGGCCCCTCGGTCCCCAGCAGCCATTCCAGCTTCTCTCTGCATTCGGCACTCCGGATGCACCTGTCGGCCTGGAAATCCATTGCTTCTGCCAGCTTGACGAAGTCGGGGTTTGCCTGGTGGGTGTAGGAGTAGCGGTGCGAGTAGAAGAGAGCTTGCCACTGGGTGGCCATGCCTTGCTCTTCGTTGTTGAAGACGATTACTTTGATCGGGATGTTGAGGTGGGAGGCGGTCTTGAGCTCTGCGAGGGTCATCTGGAGGGATGCGTCGCCGTCGATGTCGATGACTGTCGAGGAGGGGGAGGCGAGTTTTGCGCCTATGGCGGCGGGGAGGCCGAAGCCCATGGTCTTTTCAAGACGTCAGTCAGCTGAGGGAGGCCCAATGATGAAATGAAACAGATGCGACTTACCCCCAAGCCCCCACTGGTAATCAGTGTTCGAGGGTGTTGCCATTGAAACCATTGCGCCAGAAACATCTGGTGTTGTCCAACGCCGCTAGTTATGATGGTGTTTTTCTTCTCGTTGACCGTTAGATCATTGAGTATCTCGATCACCGTCTGAGGCTTAATCAGTCCATCAGGTTTAGCTCTTGTGTAGTCAAACGGGAACTGTGTCTTCCAGTCAAGTATCTGAGAAAGCCACTCTGGTCTGGCTGACTTCTGGTGAACAAGCGGCAAGAGAAGCGAAACGTTCAATGCAACATCGCCCTCTATAGCTTCGGTAGCCTGAACGACCTTGTTTATATTCGTTGAGAGCACTTCAAAATGGACGATACCACCTCTGTGTTCTGTAGCCGCTAGTTTCGCCTGAGGAGCAAATCTCGTGATATTACTGGTCACACGGTTGTCGAAGCGAGCGCCCAATGCGATGATTAAATCAGCCTCTTGCATAGCCATGTTGGCATATGCGGACCCATGCATACCAAGCATATGCAGCGACTTATCTTCGGTTTCGTCATATGCGCCTAGGCCAGTGTACTTGTTACGGGTATGCATGCCTTGTCTGCAAGCTCCCTCAAGAGCTGAGGCCCGTTAGGGGCGGTTGCTATGCCTTGGCCAACGTATAAAATCGGCTTCTTTGACATATTGATCAATTTCGCCACCCGCCGGAGCCCTCCTTCAAGCTCCCTTTGTTTCGATTGTCGAGCAGCTAAACTGGCAGCATTGGCACGAGAAGGCATAAGTCGTGAAGTTGGAATGGGACGTCGTAAAATGCTGACCTGGATGTCTTTGGGAAGGTCCACAAGAACCAGGCCTGGCCGACCGGTCGTTGCTATCTCGAAGGCTTCTTTGGTGCGTATTGGCAATTCCGAGACAGTCTTAACCATTATATTCCACTTTGTGCAAGGTCTTGAAATACCGATGATATCTGTTTTTTGAAAGGCATCTGTGCCAACTGCACTTGTGGGCACCTGCCCAATAAAAACAACAAGGGGTGTTCCATCAGATAAAGCGTCTTGCAATGGCGTAATAATGTTGGTCGCACCTGGCCCGGATGTCACCAGTACAACGCCTGGTCTGCCGCTTGCCCGAGCATAGCCTTGTGCCATATGACCTGCACCTTGTTCATGTCGAGGCAGAATGAACTGGATGTGATTTGCTTGGTAAATTTCATCTAAAGTGGGCAAAATGGCGCCGCCAGGGTACCCAACTTATATATTTTGAGCCCAGATATCAAGCTTTTTAACATTTAGACTTACAGATACAGTCGACGCCCATACGCAACATCATCTCGCAAAATATTTCGCCTCCACTGAGCCCAATCATCCTAGGTAGATCTAAGGATTCGTGTAGCATCTTGATTGGGTTGCAACTTACGAGTCATCCATTTCTGGGGCTCGTACATTTTGTAAGGGCTGGACGTCATTTCGTCTCGAGTCTATTTCGAAAGCTGGGCTCGGCACTGGCTGCGATGTTCTATGCAGATGCATCAGCGAGCGTGTTTAACATACTGTGGAGATGCGGCTAACGATACAGCTGTCACTGCTGCTGTGCTTTGGCTTCTTTTGCTGGAATGCTCTAGAGAGAGCTGGCGATGAGATGGAAGAGTAGTAACAGGCAACCATCTCCAAGGGGTTGTTACTTGGCGCCATTGTGCAGCTCGAAGTATGGTCTTTGCTAGCTGGGTCTTTGGCATTTGAAGCTGTGTAGGACGTAACGTCTCTCTGGCAAAGGAACTACAAAAGCAGCTCTGGAGCACTTTGTGAGGATATATCGCCTATTCTGTCAGAAATGAGACGCTTGAAAAGGCGACTTATAGGACAATGTGCTTCTGCCCTCCATTGATCCCGCCTGTCTCAGCCTGGGAGGGATGCGTTTTACCCTTTCCATTACCTTTTTCTCAAGCGCGCATTTCTGATAGAGCATGGTGTAACCTGGTTTGATTGATTGCTTCTTACACCTATACGGCTTCCCAAACATAGGGTCCTATGGGTGTCCATTGTTGATGATGTCCCAACCTATCGCCAATTTGCTCCGTACAAATGGAGGAATGTAGTGTCCCCAGGTTCCAGTTTTGGACTTTTGCGTATTCGGAAAGGTCTATTGTTAGTTCCGCACACCTTTTCTCGTTATCCTTGCCAGGCAAGTTCTCGAAGGATTTTTTGGCTAAGCCACCCTACCCGCAATTGCTGGGTTTTCTTATTCCCAATAGCCATTTCCAAATGGTTTCGTGGTCTGAAGAATGGTTCAGAGCGTAAGAATAATCATACAACAAGCATCTACATGATCACTAGGGATGGTTACGCTGCAGAAATGTTAAAGCTGGATGTGCCAAGAATTTTGTGTGATTTGCATTCTTGAATCTCACTTCGGTCCTGCGGTGGTGTCCGGGACATGATTCCCGCTAATGCCCTGCATGTAAAGAACAGCTTCAATATACTGTATAGCAAATGCAACAGCCTTCTCAGCTCATTAAATGGATGCTCGGATCTATCTTCGACAAGGACGCCAGAACCTCAATCAATCGCCAAGCTGGTCATGTGAGACTCCAACTTCAACCCCGCCTGACCGCATCTCGTACCGGAGAGGGGACCTTGAGCCATATCACCGCTGACGCTAACTATGAGTGTATAAATGATCCCATAGACAGTTCCAGACTTCGACGCCAATACCGCCAACGTCCTCACTTACGACAAGCCACCCGTTAGAATGGGACGGGAAACGGTCTTGGTGGCGTCCCCGATCTCTCCTCGCCCCCCAGCCTCAGATTCCTTCAGCCAAATCTAAGTCCAAGTCCAAGCCTTGAATTACCCCCATTCCATTCTCCATCTCCATTCTCCATCTCCATTAAGAACTCCTCAATGTCCCGTCCCATGGTCTGTAGGACAGATGTGTTGTCTGGTTCGAGCTCTGGGTCTGGGTCTGCGAAGGGTGTGGAAGCCACGCCGTCATTGTTTGGTGCTGGTGGTGGAAGGTTGAGATCAAAATTGAGATCTATGCCCACAAGCTCCGTGTCGATGTCGATGTCTGGCAGCTCCGGGATCTCAAGCGCCGCCTCATCTGTGCCCACGTCGTTTAGGATCGTGGCTGAATCCAGATCCAGATCCAGATCCAAGGCCATGTCCATTGCAGGGTTCAAGCCTGGTAATGTTTCCGGTGTAGACGTAGACGCAGAGGGAGAGTAGGAGGCAGAGGTGGAGGTTGAGATCTGAGGATGGTGGAGTGGGAAAGGGACCGGGACCTTGGCGACAGCCGGGTCGGGGCGGTACGAGTGCTTTTGCGGGACGGGCCAGCGCTGGAGATGAGGTTGAGAATGAGAATTGGGGTGGAGCGGGGTGTTGTGCTGCTGTTGCGCGCGTCGGGGTTGAGGACGCGGAGGAGGTGGTGGAGGGGGCAAGGGACGCCACGTAGGTTGGGTTTGGGTTTGTGGATGAGGAGGATGATACGGGGCGGCGACAGGAGGAAGAGGGGCCGCGTAGATAGGTGCGGCGGGTGCCATCTGGGATGCTTGGGGTGGGGGAATGGGGATGTAGTAGACCGGCTGCAGGTGCGGGCGCTGGAGGGAGGCGGCGTAGGTTGGGTACGGGGCTGGCGCGGGAGGAAGAGGAGGAGGAGGAGGTGGTGGTGGTGGTGGTGGATAAGCTTGCGTCTGCGTCTGCTGCTGATGTTGCGGACCAGGTCCCAATGCCGCTGCTCTCGGCTCATCCTCGACCACCTCCTTCTCCTCGTCTCGTATCCTCTGACTGCTCTGCGTTCTGGCCATCGGCGGAAGCGCCGGCGCCCTCCTGACCTGCCGTCTGGGCGGCAACGCGACGGGCCGTGGCTTCTCCGCGTCCCTTCTGATCAGCTTGTTCTTCTCCCGCCGCTTCTCGTTCTTGCGCTGCTTCGCGGCCTCCCGGTTGATGGCCATCTGGGTCTTGCGCTCTTTGAGCCAGGCTCGCAGGCCGGCGTCCATGGGCGTTTCAGGGGTCTTGGGGGGAGGGAGCAGCGCGGACGGTCGGATGAGGTTGCGGGCGGAGCGGCGGGTTGGGTGAGGGAAGCCGAGGAGGCCGAGGGGCGGGGACCAGGGGGAGATGGTGCCCCCGGAGCCGCGGGACGAGCGGGTTGGGGAGGTTATAGTGGGGCCGTGCGCGGTTGAGACGTGGGATGGGGGAGCGGCGCGGCGATGGTGCGTGGGAGATGGGTGGTTGGTGCGGAAGAAGGATTTGCAGACTCGTGAAGGGTTGCGGCGGCGGGGGGAGTGGAGGATGGAGGAGTGGCGTCGCCGGGACGCCGTGCTGCTGGATCGGCGGTATGCCATTGTTGAACTTAGAGGAAGACCTGCTTCAAAGTGAAGAGGAGAAGGATAGTATGCAAAGATATGAGGAATAAGTATATACACTGGTATCGACCACTCGCTGTGCGGTGTTCGAGCAGTTAGGAAAGGTAAGGAGCGGAAGTCAGACAGCAAGAAAGGCAGCAAGAGTCAACTCAGTGATGTGTGGGAAAGACTTTGGTTTTGCATCTGACAAAGACAGGCACAAGATGAATGGCCCTTTCTTTGAAGGGAAACATGGATTGAAATATGTCCCACTGACATCCAGTCACCAAAGAAGCAATAATGGCAATCTAACCCTGGACGACGGATAAAGAAAGCTGTAATTGTCACAAAGGAAGTTGAGATTTCGCTTTGTGAAGTCGACGAGACAATGTCTCTTGACGAATTGCGATGTCTATTGTTGCTTTGTCGCCACCAGGATCCTTGATCCAGCGAGGGAGACAAGCGACAGCCCACTAGCAATCTGACTCGCAACTTGCTGTCGAGGAGGGAAGGAGAGAAGCAAACTTGGGTCAACACGCTTCGCGTGCCAGAGCTCAATACGCCACATTACTACCTGTTTTGCGACCGACGATAATAGAGCCGGATAGTGAATGTTAATTCCTCTTTACCATCCTCCCTTCCTTCTTCACCTCAGATGTACAGGATCAGGCGAGGGGAGTCTTGGGATGGTCGGATCTTGCACTAGAATGTTATCACTGCCTAGCCGCCATCCACGATCTGCTAGGCGAGCCAGTAGGCAGAAAAGGACCTTTTTTCCCGCAGTCATGTCCTTGTAGCCCCACGGTTGCGTTAATTCTTCCAAGCTTTCCCAGCGCCAGTCCCAGCCATGGACATTACTAGATCCCCTAAGCTTCAAACTGTCGTCGTATTGTGGCGTTTGAAACACAGCGGTCAAAATGGCAAAGGATGTCACAGATTTGAAAAAGTTAATTGGGGAGGCTCGGTTCGGTATCTGCTCCGGAGGCGTTAAGGCACCGAGATTTTGTGTATTAGGCAGATCATCGAGAGATGCGAGCCTTCTTTGGAGAAGCTGTCTGTCGCAGATCTAGAAGTAGAGACACATTTATCAGTGGCTTGAAGAGGTGTCAAGTAGTGACCACGTACAGTGATCGTAACCCTTGTGTTCATCCCATCATTGTCGGCATCGATGGGGTATCTTCGACGAGGCAAGAAAGTAGAATGGGCGGCGGCTCGGACTGTGTCATTTTTGTCTTGGCAGCCTAACGTTCTACCTAATATCCTGGATTACAAGACACAAATATTAAAACTTTGTCTCAGAGGGGATTGGCGCTTCAATTTCTTACAATCGGTTTTGTCGGTCAATGTATTCCCGGTATTGCCCATCTTGCGGCTCGTCGCCGGGCAATGGACGCAGTTCTTGTGGTGTATCATCTTCAGGATTCGTCCCTGCATACCAGTCCGATTCAGTCCATCGATCCGCATCGATATCATCATCCTCTTCCCTTCTGATTCTCCATCTAGCGTTCGGGTTGAGGTCTTCCCGACTATCATTGTCACAGTAGAACCTCAAGTTTGCCTTTTCCCGATTGTCGTCGGGCGCCGGAAACATGGTCGACATAGAAATCAGCTTGTCTGCGTAGATGGCCTTTAGACAGCGATAATCAAAAACTTAGGCGAGGTACACAAATGCTGTTACTTACCTATGGTGTTGTCCAGAAGCTCCTTCCTCCGGTGCTCGTCCTCCCATAGTGAATCCGTTGCGAACAGTCGACGGAAATAGTCTTTTTGCAGCGCATCACCCATTTGTAATCGGTAATATGCCCTGTATGACGATTCTCTGAAGTCTCGAAAAGCATTATCAAAGTGTAACATGACTTCCCAACGACGACATGATGTATCAAGCCAGTAAGAGTTCGGCGTACGTTTTGGGTGGTCTTCCGCATAAGGCGCTGCAAGCGGTGTTACCATCAACGCCCAGATGATCAATTCTCTCATGGCTCTTTGTAATCCAGGCACTCGGAGACTATTAAGATGTACCACGAGGTACCACCCAAGCTTATATGTACAAAAGGACTGCAAAGGCGTGCATTTCATTGTTCAAGACACTCTATTATGGACCCTGATCAATACCTGCGAAACAACAAGGCTATGTCAAGAACCCATTCTAAACAACTCAGACATAGAGCGCGGCAAGGACTGTGTTGGTGACCCATCGATACAAGCTAAAGGGGTGGCGTTGGTCCCCAGTTCTTCGGTTACCTAGAAAAAGAAAAAAGTGGAAATATGAGCCGCAAAACGTCCGAAATACTAATAAATGTTTAATGGGCAACGTAAATGCACTGTGTAGTCACACAATGTTAAAGAAGCCCGATTTGCAATGAAGGTCAGTGATCTGCCAACAATCGTGCGTCCCAGCTGCGGTGATCCTGCAGAAGCTCTGACCTACCTAGATGTACTGTGAACCTGTTGGGACTGACTAACATCTCTGTCTCCACGCCATGGCGCCGCGTCCGTGGACGACCATCGGAACAGGCCAAGGTGACGAAACAGCGATACCTCACCTGCTGTAGAAAATACCTTGTTAGAATACATGCTTCACATATCTGACAATGGAAATCCTTTGCTGATTAAAGTCTTGCGCTTATCATCGACCGCCAACGTTCTTTTACCTTCCCGCCTTCTTCAACTGACATTATCATTCGGCTTACAGGTACGAATTGGCCGCAAGGACTCTATGAGTTTTAAATTGATTTTGAAGCGAGAAGAATTAAGGCGCTGGATTGATCGCGATATAAATATAATATATACGACAAGGTAGTATCCCCTACCGTGTTCGAAATTGGCTCTTTTTAGGCGGCGGTCCCGCCTAAATTTACGTTATGGTACAGGTAAGTTCTGGGGCTTACGCCCCCTAAATTTCAGCGAGCACGTCACGTGACCTTTGGCGGAGAACCGGCTGAAAAAAGGAGCCCATTTCTGACACTGTAGGGGATGGTGGTAAAGCGTCATTGGACGAGAACTCTAAGAACCTCTGTGCCTCACGGCGACGTAACATTTGTCTGTTCGGAGTTCCCCAATTTTACCGACGACAACCGTGGCAAAGCATAGCATCTCTAAAAAGCCGTTTATATTACATGGAGCGACACCCCCTACACATTGTCAATAGCTGCTATCTTCCCAAGAGGCATAATCGCTTCCCAACACCGTGGACTTGGTTACCGCTGCAGTAGCCTTTGTCTCATATAGCCTTGCCAACGTGCTCGCGCCGTCTCCGCTGTTGTCATACTCCTCATAGATCGGGGTGGCTCCTTCAGCCATTGTCGTCCAACCAGCGGCGTTGATGATGTTAGAGAGACTTGTGTTCTGGAACATGACCCTTGCGAGCACCCTCCAAGGACGACCAAGGTAGACTTTCCCGGAGATGCTCACTCCTGAAGCTGCTTTGACTGTACTATGGTCGATCACGTACCATGCTGTGTCGCTCGAGGTCTCTCTAGACATTGCCGTGATAGCGCCTCCACCATTGGATACAATATCGCATTCTCCGAACCAGGCAGATGCATCTCCGAAAATATAGTCAACCGCTCCTACGAGACAGTGCTGAATCAGAGATGTTGATCAATGTTCATGGACTTGGCATACCTTCGATCATGCAATTTGAGTAATATTGTGTCCCAGCTTTCGCATATAGCGTGTCTTGGTAGCCTGTGAATTGACAGCCGTAAAACCCAAGCTTGTTAGCGTTCGCAACCATGCTTTTGTAGAGTCAGCATGCGTCGGCGGGTCCAAAGACGGAAGACTAACGCAACAGCTTGAGCACCTTTTCCGTATCCGTTGGCGACATTGACGTTGTACATCTTGAAGTTGTTGCTCTTTACGTTCAACGTAGCGCTTGCATCTAAGGAACCAGCATCCGGAGAAGATATTGTGTGGGTGATGGTCACTGTGTTCGATTTGTAGCTCGAGGTATCGCTAGTCGAGCCATAGACAGTCAGAGGTCCCGGATATGTCACTGTAAGCTGCTCTTTGTACGTGCCGCTAGCGATGAAGATGCATGCCGCATTTGAAGAGCTGCCGAGTGCACTAAGCGCTGTTGCGATCGTCGCGTAGCCGCCGCTGCCCACGGTCATGCAGCCTGACGGGGCACTTGTACGGCTCGCTCGTTTTATGAGATCATTCTTGAGCGGAGCTGCGAGAACATTTCCACAAAGGAGCAATAGTGCGATGAGGGAGTACATATTATTCTCGAGACGTAGTAAAAGAAAAAAGTAGGGAGGGGACACGACATAGAGAAAGGTTACAAGGACGAGTGCAATCAGAGAAGAAATATCATGGTAGAGTGCCCTTGAAGCTATACCTATACTGCTTTCTAGAAAACCACAAGCATTTGGCCCGGAGAATTCACGAGACCCGTCGCTCGAAGATGCATATGGTTCATCGCGTTGGACGGAATCATCCTAGGGATGACAAGGGAGCAGCAATATTGTCGAATGATCTCTTCTACCGCTTCAGATGCATCCCAGCCTTTCCAGAAAGTTGTCAAGTTTTTAAGCTTGATGTCAGAAAGCTCAATGGAGGAGAAATATGCGAGATTCGTGGTAAAATTTCTCCTGCAGCCATTCCGCTTTGGTCGAGCTGGCTCCGCAAATAGTTTCCGCACCCTCGCCCTTTGTTTCATCATGTCCATCTCTTGATGAATTTTATAATTACTCAATCCAGGCATTCAATATGCTCTCTCCCCCAACAAGTCAATGCTCCGTGTCCAGGGTATTTGCAAAGTGTAGCCCACCAGTCAGCATTGGCTATCTTGAATACCTAGCTGCGACATGGCCTTCAATACCGGCACCTTTATGAAGTCCAGCTTGCAGGCTGTCAAGCATGAGCAATGACTTCGTCATATCAGGGATTTTCTCGTTGTTATTTAGGCCGAATAGTACCTGTCGACATCCGCAGTTCTACAGGATGGATCAGTCTTATCCGCGAGAAGCGCTGCAATCCGTGGAAAGATACGTCAAGCTGTCGCCGCTGACGCTGACGCTTGGTTTTGATTCTTAAGATTCACCTTTCTCAAGTTTGAAATTAATTGAAAGATTTGAAATCATTGAAAAATGATCACAGAATTCTTTCTGTTTGCCTCTGTACTCTTCGTAACCTCTACCATTGCCTCCCCTGTCCAAAATGCCCCAAGTCCCGCCCTCGTACCTCGCGCTGTCTGCATCCCTACAGCTGGAGGCTCCTCGTCCATCGATGACGTCCCAGCCATCTCGTCAGCGATCAAATCCTGTGGGAATGGCGGGACTATCGCGTTGCCTGCGGGAGCAACTTACTATGCCAATAGTGTCCTTAGCTTCTCGGGCTGCGCCAATTGCGATATCCAGCTTGAAGGCACGCTGAAGTTCAGTAGCTCGACATCTTACTGGGAGGGGAAAACTGGTATGATCAATATTGCTAATATCAATGGTCTCAAGTTTCGGTCGCTCACGGGGACTGGGCTCATTGATGGGAATGGGCAGGATGCGTACGTGTTTATCCGCTTTTTAGAAACCGGGACGTGCTGACTGATTGACCCTGATAGCTGGGATCTTTTCGCTTCGAACACAAGCTACGCGCGGCCGACCTTGGTCTATATCTCCGGCGGAAGCAACATCCAAATCACAGGCCTGAAGGCACAGAACCCACCAAATGTCTTCTATAGCCTAAAGGGTGCCGCTACGAACGTGCTCTACTCCAATCTTGTGCTCACGGCAGCAAGCAAGTCCAAGAACCCGCCAAAGAACACGGACGGATTTGACATCGGTTCCAGCACCTCCGTAACAATGACCAACCTTCAAGTCACCAACGACGATGACTGCATTGCTTTCAAGCCCGGCTCCAACTACGTCAACGTCAACGGCATCACTTGTACTGGCTCACATGGTATCTCCATCGGCTCCCTCGGCAAAGCCAACAACGACATCGTCCAGAACATCTATGTGTCAAACGCGAACATGATCTCTTCGACCAAGGCCGCTGGAATTAAGACGTACCCGATGGGAAACGGTCACTTGCTCTCGACTGTGACTAATGTCACTTACACTGGCTTCACAGTGAATAACTGCGACTATGCGCTGCAGATCCAGAGCTGCTACGGAGAAGATGCGGATTATTGTAAGGACAATGCGAATAACGCCCAGCTTAGCGGTATCAAGTTCATCAACTTCAGTGGCACGACGAGCTCGAAGTATGCTCCGACGACGGCGAACCTGAATTGCGGGTCGGAGGGAAAGTGTGATGTTCAGATCTCGGGTTACACGGTCAAACCGGCTTCGGGAACGGGGAAGGTGCTTTGTGCGAATACGCCGAGCACGCTGGGTGTAAGCTGTAGCGCGGGGGCGTCGGGATGAGGATATCATTGTCTGTAAAATGTTCGATTATGTTCTAGCATCGCCGAATTGTTAAGGTCCAGTCGCGCTGCTCGTGCATTTCGTCTGCTGATCGTTCCACACCACCAAGGTCATAATTTGGTATAATGTAAGAGCCTGGGATAGTGCCAAGCCATCCGATGTGAAGCCGACAAAGTAGTAAAAGGTTGTCGTCTGGGGTTAAAATATTGTCTTAGTAAGAGTATCAATGAGAAGATTTATTGACATCTGAGTTAGGTAAGTGAAGGGGAGAATTTTGACCGCCTGAGTAAGAACGCTATTGAGGTACAGATTCGGCGAGGATGTTGTAAAGAAAGAATTTACTGAATGGCTTTTGCTAGAGAATAAGGACACATTACGCAAAATAATGACAAAGACAAAGGAATAAGAGAGGTTTTAGAAAGGGACTTGGATGACATCTACCCTTAGGTGTTTAATAGAAACGCTCTTTTGAAGGTTCAAAAGAAAGATGAACTCTGGAACGACTCCGTAAGCGCCAATACTGGTTAAAAATCGGTCCATCAACATCGAGAAACATTACCAATATACCAAACATCTTCCCAGCGATGTTCCTTTCGAAGATCCTTACCGCCTTCGCTCTATTTCTTAGCACTAATGCCGGGGGCGTATACATGTGCCGCGACGCTAACTTCCAGGGCTTTTGCGGCTACCAACCGAATATTGGTTACTGCCAGCCAGTCTACCCTGGGGCATCCTCGATCGGGCCAGACCAGTGGCATGTGTGCACCATGTATCACAGCAACAAGTGTGACGAGGGTAGCAAGAAGTTTGTCCTCAAATGGCCAGGCACGCCCAACATGAAGAAGAATTTCAGGAAGATGGGCGCTGATTTTGACGAGGCGGGGAGCATGAAGTGTCGGTACATTGGAAACGAGCCATCGTGGCTGAAGATACCGCCGCAATGAGGAGACTGCTGTTTCGGAGTTACTATGGTCTGGATGGTGGATTGGATTGATCGGTGGAAGGATTGGAGGAAAGGATGTTTCACCCACCGGTGTCACATGCTGAGGCTAGATCAAAGTGTAATGGTCCTCAATACTGTTAATAAAGGAGATCTGTTTGTTAGATAGTCTCATTGTCACGTCTAGTTCGCTTTGCTCATTAATTGATCAAAAGATTTGTATTACACTTTGAAAACTATGGGTATTCTGAAAGTGATTCGTCCAATCTGAGTCATTGATGCGGTCCGAGGATATGGAACGGTGACTCAAAGTAATCGATGTGCAATCAGTTCAGCTCTTCCTCGGTAGGTGTTGGTTGCATCACAAGGCTGGGAAACGAGGCTGACGAGTGCGTCCAAATGCGGATTAGTGCCCAGTGTTCAGATGCAGAACTAGCACCAAGCACAGCAAAACGAAGCTGCAACTTGAAAGAACCAGAACCAAGACGAGCAACCATGGCACCCTCGCACGAATTGTCCCACCGACATAATCTTAGACTGATAATGTGACCCAAAGAGTTATCCAATCCTTCAAAGACGTGTCCTTTCAATCTCATGGACCAAAAGCAAAAGTTAAAGCTGCTCTACAACGAATGTCGAACTCCCTGAACCTACTATTTTTATCTGATCAGCTATATTTTGACTTCTCTCAAGATGGCAGCAAATGGTGTTAAGCAATGGGGAATGACCCCGCCGATCTCAATGGCGTTGCCGACGCCGGCCGATAATGCAGCTAACGACAATCTAATTACGGAGCTGAAGAGGCAGAACAATTACGAGTCTCAGCAGGAAACTGATAAGCGGTATGGTGTCAAGATTTTGTTTCTGTTCCTTGGCACTAAATTGCAATGTTTAGGATTTCGACCCTGAAGTTACTGTACGAATGTACCCTTGAATTTGTCCGTCAGGCAAGCAGAAAAAAAGGTCATTCGGAGAACGTGATTAAAGAATTTGGAGGCAAGGTCTTTCCATATGGAAGCTATCGTCTCGGAGTCTATGGACCAGGTTCGTTTTTTTTTTTGGCAAACGCAGGGCAAATCTAATGATATTTTTCAGGCTCGGATATCGATACCCTTGTCGTTGCCCCGAAACATATCTACCGAGACGATTTCTTCGAATTTTTCCCTTCGGTCCTTGAACAAAAAGCCCCAAAAGGCAGTATAGGGTGGATGACACCTGTTCCGGAAGCTTTCGTTCCAATTATCAAAATGGAGCTGTGTGGGATCGAAATCGACCTAATATTTGCTCGCATTGCGTCACTCCATATCGTTCCCCGAGATCTTGATTTGAGAGACAATAAATATTTACAAGGTCTCGATGAGAGAGAATTGAGGTCCGTCAATGGCACAAGAGTTACAGATGAAATACTAGGGCTTGTGCCTCAGGTGAAGACATTCCGCACCGCTCTACGTGCTGTCAAGTTATGGGCTCAACGGCGTGCCATATATGCTAACATTATGGGCTTCCCTGGTGGTGTGGCTTGGGCGATGCTAGTCGCTAGAGTCTGTCAGCTTTATCCCCAGGCCACTGGATCGACTATTATTCACAAATTCTTCACGCTGATTGGACAGTGGAACTGGCCATCCCCAATCATGCTAAAGCAGATTGAGACTGGGACGCTCAAGGTATGGAACCCGCAGCTCTACCCTGGAGATCGAAAAGGCTTGATGCCTATAATTACTCCCGCATATCCGTCCATGAATTCAACTTTCAACATTTCAAAATCTGGCAAAGAGATCATTACAAGAGAACTCAAACGTGGCGGTGAAATTGTCGCCAAAATTTTAGCAACCCAATTGCAGTGGAAAGATCTCTTCTCAAAGCACACATTTTTCACACGTGATCACAAATATTACCTCAGCGTCGTTGCCTCAAGCAATAACAAGGATGCTTCGCTCGCCTGGTCCGGCATGGTTGAGTCAAAGGTGAGAATTTTGGTCATGAGGCTTGAGGAACAAGTAGATCTGGTCGACCTCGCCCGGCCTTTTACAAAGGGGTTTGAGCGTATTCACCATTGCAAGGACGACCATGAGGTTGAGGAGGTGAAAAAAGGATCAGTCAAATATCAAGCTGCAGGAACAAAGACAGAAGTCGCTGATGAGAATGATCCGAAACGTGCTACGGCTATGAAGGATGGTGTGGCCCTCAACCAACCTTCAGAGCCCAAGCCAGAAGCAGAAACGAACGGAAGCGCTGAACAAAACATCTACACTACAACGTTCTATATTGGGTTGGATATCAAGGGTAAAGGGTCCCAAAGCTATCCGGGCACCACTAACATTACGCCAGATGGACAGAAGACGTTCAACATTAGCTGGCCAATCAGCAATTTTCGTGATACGTGTACATCTTGGGCTAGCTATGACGAGAATCTCCACGAGCTTACAGTGACACCGATTCGCAAGTAAGTCATGCTGGAAAGTGGATATGATCTTTTGTTAACAGTGGATGACAGCTACGACCTTCCAGATGACCTTTTCGACAAAGCCTCTGCAGAAGTGAAGCCTATCCGGCCTAAAAAGAAAGCTGCAGCGCCTACCAGCAAGAAGCGATCTTTTCAAGATACGGAGGTACGTGTTCACCTTCTTCACCAATCTTTTGCGGCACAATCTCGACCTTACGAGGCTCGGGAAACTAATCTAGCAATTAGACTGACTCACAGCCATCAACGAACGGTGTTAAACGCCAGCAACCCTCCACTTCATCTGTAGCTGTTAATTCCTGAGCGATTCATCACAGCACTTATCCCTTTGCCGTTGATTGAACGATACTTATCAGTTCTCAGTCGCAGGAAACAACTACGAAAATCCAAAAATTCATGCCAACGTCACCATGACACAAGAACTCCTATGAGTTCTTACCCTTATGGTCTAGCCATTTATGCATATGATCGTACAAGACGCTTTCCAGCGAATTCTACCATTTGTGGAGAAAATGTCTTCTGGTGCCTGCTGATATGCTTGCTCAGGTCACGACATGCTGGTTAGAGATTCAAAAGGATTATGGAGCTTCTCGTGAGCATCCTTCGAACTTTACAGAAATACTAACATGGAGATCACAGAGCTGGACGAGGGGAGACGGATCCACTGAATTCTGCGGAAATGAAATCACATACCGGTCAAGCGTTCTGGCGGCGGTGGAGGGTCTGTGCAAGAGCAAGTCTTCCTATTTGTTCTACCTGCAGACTGGACTTTGCTGCCGGCAAGAAGCACCTCTTTCATTTCTGGGCTTTATGAACGGACAAGAAGAAGTGGCAGGAGCATCGGGAAGCTTTTGTACATACCATTGTATCTTGCTATATAATACAATTCAAAAATTCAACGGGCCTATGGGTCTGGGAAAGAAGCGTCCAATCTCCTCTAAATTTCACGTCGCTAATTTTGTCATGCCCGTAGAGTACTGTCTTCAAATGCATGTCGGAAGTGCAACTTGGGCTTTTCAACTTGTCTCTCGAGGAGATGCAGCTAAAGAACGTGGAATTGCTCATGTACCCGCCGCTACCCTATCCAGTGAGTAGTTGTCGTGGTCAGGGGTCTTAATGTATTTTTAGAGTACCTCATCCCCGATGGACTTCGGACAATGCCAAGCCATCGCCTTTGCCCCGACGGCTGAGAGGCGGACAATTTCCCTGCACATACCATGTCGGCCACGACACCCAGACTTTCGGCCATGTGTTCATCGGATATCGAAATTCGCACCCGATATGTCTAAAATCGCCTGCTATGCAAGGAGCATCTTCTACTTTCTAGCTCTCCCAACGCAGGATCCTTCCAGCCGTGTGATGTCACTCTCAACAAAGCTAATTCAAAGGATAAAGCTCCGGCTTATCCGCCGTTTAAGATGCCTTTCCCATGTTTTTCGCATTCAGTCTACACGTTTAGATCTTACTGGCAGATTAGGCGATGCATTTAAGGCTGTTTGTGAGGCCACAAGCCCTGCCCACCAGCCTAGGCCCCCTTCATGGCTCTCATGACACTTCCCTCAGACTGCAGGATCAGAGGGGCTTCTCCAGAACCCTTTTCCGCGCCAAAAGCCAGAAGCGCTTCGCATCCGAGACCGCCGTCACTCCGAGCAAGAAGTCGAAAGAGAGGGTTGTGATACTCGGCTCTGGATGGGCTGGCTACGTCCTATCCAGACGCATCGACCCTTCGAAATTTTCCGTTACCGTTGTATCTCCTCGCTCATACTTCGTATTCACGCCCCTCTTGAATGACTCTGCAACGGCCTCTCTTGAGTTCGATCACGTCACTGAACCGGTTCGCACGCCAAGGTCGAAGATAAAATTCAGGCAGGGATGGGCAAGGTCGGTGGACTTCAAAGAGAAAGTAGTCAATGTTGAGAGCAGCATTGTTAGCAGTAGAGTGACGAAGACTGAAGCGTGGGAGGGACATTCGAAACCAACGCCAGTACAAGAGGCGAAGCTGACAGAAGAAGAGCAAAAAGAGAAGGTTGAGGATGGAAAACATTATAAAGTGCCCTATGACAAGCTAGTCGTTGCAGTCGGCGGTGTTTCTCGGACATTTAAGACAAAGGGAGTAAAGCAAAACGCTTTGTTTCTCAAGGATGTTGGTGATGCCTATCGAGTAAAACGCAGAATCTTAGAGTGCTTTGAAATTGCTTCGCAGCCAGAAACGCCTCCCCAGCGAAAGCGGTGGCTCTTGCATTTTGCGATCGTCGGAGGCGGCCCAACTGGAACAGAATTTGCCGCATGTCTAAGTGACCTGATTCACAGGGATCTAGTCAAGATCTATCCGTCCCTTTCCGGCATGGCTAGTGTGACGGTGTACGACGTGGTAACAAACCCTAGACAATCCCACATGTGAGACATATGCTAATCCTTGCCACTACCTCAAAGGCTCCCAAGATTCTCTCTATGTTCAATGAAGCCCTCGGGCATTATGCTAGGGAGACCTTCCGCAAGTCTGGGGTGATAGTCAAAACGCAGCATCACATCGAAGAGCTTCGATGGGGAGAGCCTAATCAACCTGATCCTGGCGAGATGAAGCCACACGGCCCGCTGACACTCCGAACCAAACAAGAGGGCGATGTTGGCGTCGGTCTGTGCCTATGGGCAACCGGCAACGCCATGAACCCATTCATCAACGAGCTATCCAGCATCCCTGAGCTTTCCCCATCAGAGCTCCTCCGGGCCCTCCACCCCAGCAAGTCCGAAGCGGTCCCAAAACCTCAATCATGGCAGATCCAGAAGCACAGCAAAAGCGGCGCCCTGGTCACAGATTCTCGTCTGCGCGTCCAAATCCAACCAGACTCCTCCTCCAACCCTTCCTCCACCCCCTCCCACTCCCTCACATCCGTCTTCGCCCTCGGCGACAACGCAACCCCTTCCAACACCCTCCTCCCCGCCACCGCCCAAACCGCCAACCAGCAAGCCATTTACCTCGCCAAATGCCTCAACAACTCTTCTTCTTCGTCTCAAGCCGCTCCGCCGCCGCCCTTCCAATTCCGCAACCTCGGCCAGCTGACCAAATTGGGCGACGCAAGGGGCCTGATGCAGGTCCCCGGAAGCGCCGCCATCAAGGGCCGGAGCGCGTGGCTGGCGTGGAAGGGCGCGTACTGGACCATGACGCTGAGTTGGCGGAATCGGATTTTGGTTGGGGTCTATTGGGTGGTGAATTGGCTGTTTGGGAGGGATGTGAGTAGATTTTAGGTTTTTTTTTTCAAGGATGGGAATGGATGGCGGGTTTAGGGTTTCGGGACGTGGATAGACCTGTTCGAGCAATTTTTTTTTAGATCGATGGTTTGGATATCAGATATCTGGAATACAATTTACATTTTGGTTCTGTGAATGAGATGGACTCTCACACTAGACTATCTCGGCTTCATGACTATCATTCTCAATACTGGCCTGTTCTAAGACGGTATCTTGACCTACAACGTACTTCACGCTACTACTTTCCCCGACCACGCCCTCGTCCCCTTCCTCTTCCTCTTCCTCTTCCTCCATGTCCCTGTTGCCCCCTTCCTCCACCCCTTCTACCCCTTCCACCCCCTCTCCCGCCTCGCTTCCCCGTCCCAGCGCTTCCTGCAGATGTACCACCCTTATCGTCGTCTTCGTCTTTGTCTGACTCTGCCTCCTCCTCTTCCTCCTTCCTCCTCTTCGTCTCACGCTCAAGGACCCGGGCCGAGCGCTTCCGCGTTCTTCCCCCGCCCTCATCGGTCTCGATGGTTCCTAGCCGGCCGGACGGCGGCTGCTGCTGGCTACCAGTGCCTTGTCCGGTGACCTGTTGTGATGGTGGTGATCGTCCTCCTTGTTCGCTTGGGCGGGAGGACGGAGCGGGGGACGGCTCGCCTGGATCACTGGCCGTGTCGTGACTTTGCTCGCCACTGCCGCCGGGGCTTTCTTGCGGCCCGCCGCGTCGCTCCTGTTCGCGTCGCTTTCGAGCTGTGTCACGCAGTATGAGCTGTCTGTAGTAGTCTTGGTCATGGTCCGTACCTTGTTCATGTGTGTCTCCTTTGTTTGGGTCGCGGATTTTCCTGACAGCGGCCCATCTGTGGTCGTCCTTAGCTGGGTTGAGGTCTTTCGGGCTGCCATATTGAGTCATATCAGCAACCCAGACGGTTCTTGTCTTGTCGGATGGAACTGGGACTGGATAGGGAAGTCTGACAACGTCATTGCCCTCGTTTTCTCGCTGCAGGATGCCTAGTTGTACTTCTTCTCCCTTCTCCATGGCCCAGGCTGCTATCCAGACCGCGAGTTTGTCGCTGGTCAAGGGATCCAATTCCGTGTCTTCGTCTTCACGCAGGTTGGGATGGGCTCTTTTAAGCACCTGTAACCAGTTTGTCGGACGTTCGTCGAGATGGTAAAGCTCCCCAGGCTGTAGGACCGAAACGTACTTTTTCAACCTATTCTCATCGCGAAAGCGGTTGAAAGCATGGACAAAACGGCGCATTGGAGTTGGACCCCTTGTACGCACTATACGGTGTTCGTGCAGACCTTGAAAAGATATGGCATACGCATCATGAGCTCCCTCGTCCACCTCCGAACCCCTTTGACGGTGCTCTACTTGAGGTGGAAGAAACACACCGTCCGCTGGGGAAGAAGGATCCTCGTCTCCGAAATAATCAGAATCATCTTCGGAGCCGAAAACCGTGTCCGGATCATTCCGGTTTCCCAATTTTCTTATTTGTTGGGTGCGATGCTTGCAATTGAAAATTTCGTCGTCTTCTTCCCTCGGAAATTGGGCAAGCTCTTCCCCTGTGAGTTCGTCCCTATCTGCGCGAGTAGGCTGACGGAATATGGAATTATTGGGCAAAATGTGGTACCGACCTAGAGTATAATTAGCTTGTGCTCCGGCCGAGCCTAGAGCAGTGCCTGTAAGTTCAAGGATCTCGGGGCCGGGCGGAGCACTTTCCGGATCATTGTCTTTAAGCCATAGCTTTGGTTGCTGGGAAGCGGTACTGAATGCAACAGCTGGAATGCGAAATGGGTAAGGGAAGCCTCTCTTGCGTTTGTCTTCTTCTTCCTTTCTCATGGTTTTAAGAAGCTCGATCTCTTTCTCCCTGATTGGCGCATTGCCAATAGGAAGATTATCGCATTCGTGCTCCAGGTACCAGACTTTACTGTCCTTAGCAGGGCCGTTGTCGGTTGTATTTCCCTGCTGTATGACATCAAGTGCCTGACTGATTTTGGTATCCAACTCTTGGAAATAAGGTCGATAATCTGGTACATTGTATAGACATTGTCGTACCAAACCCAAAAGTTCTTTGCTATAGCTTGGCATCCCCACTGACCCCTCCCGCTGGATCTCCTGGATCGAGTAGTCATCCTTGTGGAGCTTAATATTCTCAGAATCGGGCCAGCGTTGCATTGTAATCAACTCCCACATTACAACGCCCACTCCCCAAATGTTGGTTTTGAAATTATATCGTTGATTCTTGAGGTAGGAAAACCTATAACCCTCTGGGAAATGCCCTAGTTGCTCCTGGGAAAGAATTAGTAAGTGTGGTCTTGCAGCGCTTGCAGGCAAAGGCATAGCAGACGCTCCGGCCGCAGATTTGGCGGCTTTCATTGTGGAGATGCCGGCCTCTAATCGACAACAAGGAGCCTTCTGAGAGGGATCAGGTGTTCATGGGCCATTGTAAGAATTTGTAAATAGAATACGATGCATGGTTGACCGAATATGACTTTTGGATCAAAGTGTGAACTCACCGGTGGATGAAATACCCCAGTCCCTATCTGACAGTAAGGATCCGGGTTCCAACGGTCATCTTTACTAGTGATTTGAGCACAACCAAAATCCGCCAATTTCATAGTAGGATACTGGTCAGCGGAAGCTCCCTCAGGCGGCGAAGGCCCATCACCGATTAAGACATTCTCTGATTTAAGATCCAAATGTATAACCTCTAGCTGTTCATTTGGGGTCCAAGCCACTCTTCGGAATGTCGATTGTCCGAAAACTTTAGTCGCGTTGACCAAATCCCGGAAAACGTGCCAGAGAAATTTTTCAGGGAGCCACGCCCCGCGAGATTGGTAACGCTGGCGAAGATCGTACAAACTGCCATGAGGAGCATACTCCAAGTAGAATCGCATCTTCCCTTTGTCTGGATTAATCGTAAAGTCCTTGATGCGTAGGATATTTTGGCAGTTCTTTTCGTTGAGCTGGAACATGATCATCATTTCGTTTGGAAGATCATTTGAGTGCTCATCAGGCTGTACAGATGCACTTCTACGCCATCGCAAATAGGCATGATCCTGTCTTATTTCTTCGGCTTCTTTAACGACGATGCTCTGTCACTGTCAAATATATCGTCGGAATATGGGTCTGGTAATACATACATTTTCATGATGGGCGTTGCCCTCTTGGTCAACTTGGAAGAAGAGTCCAACTTGTCCGAATGATCCATCTCCAAGCAGTCTGCGGCTCTGCCATTGTCCATCTCGCGCGTAGATAAAATCTCTCTGTCCATTACTGTAGCCACTATTCTGATACCCCAAGAAGTCTTCGGGAGTCCTCCAAGCATCCACGAATTGTGGGTATTGGCCCTGGAGGAAAGTAGGCCTTTGAGGCTCTTCATCGTAATGCTGTTCCAAACGCCACTGTGGTTGCGTGGACGTTGTTGCCATCTCGGACTATCAATTCGATTGGGAGCACTATGGGTAAAGGAAGCGGATCGCAACATATACACCAAGTAGCCCCACCGTTGAAGTGTAGCATTAGTACGTACTGACAAGACCTCTGGAACAATTGAGCGGAAATCTGCATCGTCGGAGAAGAAACAAAGAAAACAAAAACACCGTTGAACCATCTTGCACGGATCGACTTGGCTGCAAGTAGGAAGGGGCGACCTAAACTCCATTGTGAAGGATGCGACTTCTTCCACAAGACAAAGAAACCCCGCAGAGCAAGTATATACAGACAGTATAGTAGCGACACTGATCTCCTGTGCGCTGAATTTGGAGATTTCAATCATTGCGTCGTGAGATAATAAACCGCAAGGATTGTGTCCGCGAGTTGCCCGGCTTAC
Source organism: Pyrenula aspistea (assembly GCA_021030945.1). Classification (NCBI taxonomy): domain Eukaryota; kingdom Fungi; phylum Ascomycota; class Eurotiomycetes; order Pyrenulales; family Pyrenulaceae; genus Pyrenula; species Pyrenula aspistea. The sequence goes on from JAGFML010000074.1 coordinate 27,077, forward strand.
GGTTCTGATAAAATCGAGAATCTAGATCGGATTGAGTCCGGATACTGGTACGCCATCACAGTTTCGACAACTCTACTTTTCGGCATATTTGCAAGACCTGTGATTGAGATCATTTGACAGATTGGATTATTGCAAGTCTCGTCGGTGAAAATGAGAGTAAACTCTTCGCCGCTTTTTCAGGCTAATCCTGTTTCGGAAGCGAACCTTGTCACGTGCCCCGCTTCTTTACGTACTAATACTGGCCGGCGAGATTGGTACAATTTGTTTACAAGACAATCCAAGGAAAAGCGAAAATATTCTACATATACAATGAAGCTCTAAGTGATGTCAAGATATCCTACAATTCCCTTGCTCACTTTCCCCTGGCCTCCATGCCGCACATCAATCTTGGAAATCTCAAGAGCGTTTCCATCCCTTCTATATCCTTATAGTCTTTCCCCAAATAGATACAGATCGCCTGACATTCTAGACACGCGCGCCGCCAGATCCACCACTGCTGATACTGGCATATCTTCGCGTACCAATACGCAAGAAGCAGCAATGCTTTTGGATCTTTTCGCTCTAGCAGGCCCTTGAATGTTGGGTCAATGAACGTGATGAAGTTGAGGAATTTGAGGATTGTGGCATGGTTGCATTCAATATGGAGGAGGTTGACGAGGGTAGAGGCAGGCGGGAAGTACGCGTTGGGTTGGGTGCCGGCACGGTTGTCAAGGTCATAAAGGGCGACAAATTCTGGGCAGAGGGAGGCAAGGCGGTGGGAGGAAATGGTGTTGGTCATTTCAGCCTGGCGGTGTTCGTCGTATGTAGAGTGGAAGATACTGTCGGGTCGGAGAGGATTAGCGATCTGGAAAACCGCTTTCTTGCCGTCGGACATGCGGAGCCAGTCCAGATCAGCGATCGAAGGCGGTCTAAGAGGCCAAACCTGAGAAGCCTCGTTCTCGTTGATACTAGAGAACGCTATCGCACCAAGAAGAGCAGCAGTGGCCCATAGAGCATCGCGATCGGCAGGATTAATGGGTTTTGAGAGGGTAGAGCGGAAGAGTTCGGTGCCACGGTACCAGTGAAAAGCCTCGATTTCGGATTGCTTGGTTGGATTCGCGGATAGGTAGCGGTCGTGGATTAAAGTTAGAGCTAGAATGATATGCATAAGAAATGGGTGCTGATTCAAGTTAGAATATGAGATATAAACAAGCTTGAGAGAAATACTTACCTCCGTAGCTAGCCCAAGGAATGTACGTTGAAACAGTGGCGCGCTTTTGTATGTTCCAATCGTGAACACGGTTCTTATACGGAATTTCTCCAAAGTCTCCAGGTCACGCTCGCCAAATTGGTAAGGGTGACAGTCTTCAACAAGGTTGATAGATCGTGCTTCCAGCGGAGCATTAAAGGACGCAATGATGGTTTTGTTCAGAGATAGCGAGCTTTGGGGCGAACTAATAGAAAACACACCCTCGTCAACCACGGGTTGTAGATCCGAAGATCTCGACCCGTAGCTACAAGAGACACCAAAAGCCGCACATCGTTTGCAGAAAGGCTTTCCCTCGTCGCACTAGGAGAGACTCAGCAGATTCCTCTATCAATTTCAAGGCGAATATGGCTTACTTTGACGCGTCGAAGTTTGCAATTCCCGCAGCCTCCTCTGGACTTCACGTGCGTCCTGCGCTTGCGATTGGAGACTCTTCCCGTTGATAGCAAAGGTGCAGCAACGGCCATGTCATGGCAGACTTGTATCCTAGGTTTTCATTTGCCAAAACACTCGATGCCTGAAATGATTATGAGCCCTTCCTAGTTCCACACGACTTGCGCGCTAAGCCAAGTGACATACGTGACGGATCGCGAATGTAAAAATTCCTGCTTTTGGGCAGTGTTGGTTGGTCTATGGTGTCGAAGAGCGTCGGTCAGCGAAGTCGCATCACATTCCTGTACCTCCGGCTGTAAGAGGCGTTAAGGCAGATCGAGCCGATTGGCCCTACTGTATCTAAGCTTTTTAACGCTAACCCTTGTTCGTATTTCCAGATTGCACTAACCCCAGATCGTAAAAGTGACCATAGAGAGACTCTGTGTGTCCAGATGGACCTGCTTAGGGTCAAGACAAGTCTCATGCCCGGCGTCGTGGATTTTGACAGAGGGATAGGACTTAGGTTGTTATATCCGCAAGTCCAGACGGAGGTGAAGCCGTATACGATGTAGTGAAATATAAGTAGAGGCATAGCTCGTTTTCCACGAGACGGATTTGAACACCCTCTGAAAGACACGAGTCCTCTAATTTGGTCATCGTTTTGAGCCACGCTATCTAGTCAATATGGCTTCTCAAGTATTTCCCGACAAAATGCGTGCCCTGGTCCTTGAAAAGCAGGGACTGCCTCTGAAATTAAAGGAGATCCCAACGCCGAAGCCGGTCCCAGGCAGCATAGTCGTGAGGATTCTCTCAGCCAATCTAGAGCTAAACATGAAAAATATCCTTAGCGGAGAATTCATGGGCTTCGGACTCCCAACGCCATGTGTCCCTGGAGCACGCGCTATTGGCCGTGTCGCTAAGACTGGTCCAGACACAAGTAGTCTGACTGAGGGGCAGCTGGTCATGCTAGACCCTTTCATTCATGGTATGTAGACCTTGAATATGTCAGAATACGGGATCATTGACCATCTTCAGCTCGTGATAACCCAGATATCTATATTCTATTGGGAGCATATGATGGACGCACCCACCAGGCGAAAAAATGGTGCGCAGACAACCACCGCAATGCGTTCTGGGCTGAATATGCTCGGATACCTCTGGAAAATTGCTGGGCTCTGAATGAGAAGATCCTTTGCGGCGACTTGGGGTACTCAATTCACGACCTTAATCAACTTACAGTGCAAGCAGTTGCCATGGGTGGGTTGCGCGGGATTGACCTCAAGGCCGGGGAGACCATCGTGGTAGCCCCGGCGACTGGACTGTACAGCGGCGCCGCAGTGGTCGTAGCGGATGCAATTGGAGCCAATATTGTGGCTGTCGGCCGCAACGTTGAAGTCCTGAAGAAGCTAGAGGCGACGTTTCCTCGAGTCAAAATTGTCCAGATGAAGGGAAACATTGAAGAAGACAGTGCTGAAATCTCAAAGCATGGCCCCATCGATGCTTATATCGATATCTCACCACCTACAGCCATAGGAACCACTCACACCAGGAGCTGCTTCATGTCCGTCGCACCGTATGGTAGGGTTTCCATCATGGGAGGGTTTCCAGGCGATATCAACGTGGACCCGCTCACATTGATCTCCAAGAATCTTAGCATCCGCGGACAAGGTATGTATGGCAGGGCAGACGTCAAGCTGCTCATAAAATTGGCAGAATCTGGCCAGTTAAAGCTCGGGAAGCGCGGTGGCCAAGAGGTCGTTAAAACTTTTTCGTTAGAAGAGATGGAAAAGAAACATGATGAAGTCTTCACAACTTTGGCAGCAGGTCAGATGAAACTTCTGGTTCCTTGAACGGCATCATGGATGGCCAGAAGTCAACGTGGCAAGGTGGCCACGAAATCTTCTGTGCACGTGACTCCAGAGGTGCCTCGGTCATTTCCTATTTAGTGGTTACGGTGCGGAGAAAGGGTAGAAGAAACCCCGAAGGTGAAATTACTGCTTTAAGAATGTGATTGGGTTGCATCATCGATCAAACCCTTTCCTCGCGAGATGCCAGCGTAGAGTTCGTCTCTCAAGTTTTCATAATACACGCCACTAGATTGCCATGTCGGAGCCAGCTTACCTCTCTATTGCGCGCCGGAAGCAGGCAGAGCGTGAATCCCGCATTCCCAAAGAATGGCATTTACCGCAAGGCTTGACCTCATCCCCACCGCTCAATGTGATGAACATTCCACGGCAATGCGGAATACTCACGGACCAGGAGCTAGAAATCACCGAGGGAAGGAGATGGGATGGGCAAGGTTTGGTAAACGCGATGATGACAAGAGGATTGAAGGCCTCAGAAGTAGTGGAGGCTTTCTGTAAGGTACGTTGTTCAGGTACAAGCGATGCCAACCTTCCCGCCTAAACACTAAACCTCAACGACCTACGTAGCGAGCCGCGATAGCCCAGCAGTTGACGAATTGTCTCACTGAAATCCGATTTGAATCGGCGCTCAAGCGGGCGAGCCAGCTAGACGCCTATCTCAAGACTCGTAAACGCTTGTTTGGACCGCTTCACGGCCTTCCAATGACTGTGAAAGACTCCTTCAATATCCCGGGCTTGGATACCACTAGCGGCTACGCTGCTCTAGCCTTCAAGCCTGCAAGCTCTACAGCGCCGCTTGTCGCGTTGCTTGAGTCTCTCGGAGCTGTTATCATTGCCAAGACCAATGTTCCTCAAATTTTGGGAGCCCTCGATTCGGTAAATAATGTTTTCGGCAGGACGATGAATCCTGTCAACCGCGCCTTGACGGCCGGTGGTAGCTCTGGGGGAGAAGGTGCTGTTGCAGCGATGAGAGGCTCGGTGGTTGGTTTTGGAACTGATGTAGGAGGATCTATCAGGGTACGTAACTTGTCATCTAGGACAGCCAATATCTAAACTTGCTGCAGGTACCTACGATGTGCAATGGAGTATATGGCATCAAACCGAGCGTTGGAAGAGTGCCTTATGGTGGACAAGAGGGCGGGGGTCTCATAGGTCACACAAGGGCCGGGCAACTTCAAGCTGTCGCCGGCCCGATCAGTGCCAACCTCAAAGATGCGATTTGGGCACTCGAGGAAGTTGCAAAGCGCGCCGAAATGTGGGGTGAAGACTGCATACCAATAAGTGCAGGGGGCCTCGACTTCAAGAGCAGTCACTTATTAGAAGGATCGGGTCCGAAAGGAGAGTTGGTTATCGGTATGCTCCGATCAGACGGGAATACAACGCCACTTCCACCCGTACAGACGGTTCTAGACGAGGTAAAATGTTCCTTGAACACCTTAACGAACGTCACTGTGGTCGAAATTCCCACTCCTCCAGCTTTCACCACATGCCAGTCGCTTGCAGTAAAACTCATGTCGATTGACGGCGCGGCGAGGGAGAGTTCACTTCTCTCCCAAACTTCCGAACCTCTTATTCCCTGGCTTCAAGGGAGATTCAAAAGCGGAAAGCCATACACTGTGGAGACCATCCGCAACCTACAGAACCAACGGTCGCAAATAGAACGGGAGATGGCTCACATATGGTATGGTGTTGATACAGAGACTGGCCAGAGACAGCAGAAGATTGACGCAATCATATGTCCTATAGCGCCACATCCCACTCCCGAGCTAGATCGCTGGAACGCTGTGGGATATACGAGCTCTTTCGTGTTATTGGATTGGCCAGCAGGGTGTGTGCCGGTCAGACCGTTTGGAGAAAGCGACTTGCAATTGGGCCAGAAGATGGAGGGAAAGATACTGGGAAGTTGGGATCAGCGGAATAGGGAGCTGTGTAAGTACACCTTTGACCCTGCATTTTCAATCTCAACCTCCGCTTTACAGGCCTGTATATCGAGATGAATTGCCAGATTTCCAGTAGCTAACTTTATGATGACCTCGCAGGGAACGAAGAGACTGTCAACAGACGAGTTTACCTCAAGAGCACGCTGTGTGTGCAGGTTGTTGTACCACGATTGCATGATGCAAGGCTGTGTCAGACAATGAAGTTGATCGATGAAGCCATCAAAGCCGGATCACAGACTGCTCGAGCTCCTTCAAAGCTGTAAGGTAACGGTCCCCCTGATGCGTTGCTCAAGAAGATACCCAAACAGCACTTGAGGAAAACATTGAAGTGACGACCAAGGAAGCTTAACACGAGATGAATCACCTCCTACCATGAAATCGAGAAGCTCTAAGGTCTCTAAATGCTGGAAACCTGGCTGTGCCTGTTTGTTCCGGTCTCCCTTTTCCCTCATGCCCACGTTGCGGCACTTACTGTACTTCAGCCCATAAAAAGCAGAAAGGGGCGGCAGCAGGTGGTGCGGGGAAGCTTCAAGGAAGGATTGCCCCGCCAACGCCGGCTTCCCCGCATCAACTCAAAGACGCATGTGATCCTCCCCCAGCATCCTAACCGCGGAGTGTATCGAAAGCCAGCCAATTCGACATCCTCACCTGTTCGGCGCCTCGACATGTCTTCTACCTCTCAAACCATTTCATCTATCACGTCAAGCCTTTCAAGATGAGCTCCCTCCCTCGAGACCAGTCGTACCGGCGCCACCCGTCCAACCCTCCTGGCCCGTCCCGCGCAATGCAACACTACTATGAGTACAACGAGCGCCAGCGCCCACCCTCCTACTTCCGTGCTGACGAACCCTTCGTCCCACCTCGCCCGCAGCCGCGCAGAGAATTCCTCTCTTTCGCCGACCCGGAGTACAAAGACCCCGGCGGCAGTGGTTACTCGGATGACGTCGGCGAAAAACAACCCTCTACCACCACGGTCGACGAGCTTCCACCCTCGGGCAACCAATCTCCCTCCCCTCAAAGAGGCTTTAACCAATACCAGTACCAATCGTCCAGCCTGGAAAGCCCAGGTGAGAAACATCCACAGCACTCCCCCAATGGCACACCCAAGCGCCAGCCCACGGATCCTCTCTCCCCTCTCATCCCCACTATGTCCAAGCAAACCGCCAGCACCGTGAACTCCTTCTTCACCGCCTACTTCACTGCAATGCTCTCCCTCTCAACGCTCGGCAGCTCTATAACCTTTAACTACATCCTCAACGACTCTATCCGCCAAACCTCACCGGGTTCCCCGTTCTCCACCTCCCACCTGCAGACCCTTATCGCCCTTGCGTGGCTTTTCTTCATACTGGTACTGGCATTTACGGCGGCGTGTCAGACTTTGCTCAAATTCTATAGTAAGAGGCTTGAAAGAGCATGGGATGAGGGAGGAGAGATGAGAATGTGGGCGCAGATCTTGGGGTTGACGATCGCCGCTGCACTGTTAGCGCTGGTTATTGGGGCTTTCGTAGTTTTGAGTTTGATAGTTAGTGCATATACCAAGGGTGTCGGGTTCACGGCGCTGGGATTTACCGTTCTCTTCGGCGCAAGTGGGCTGGGGGGTATCATTTACCAGTATCCAGTTTTCCACCGAAAATAAAGAGAGAACTAGATTCGAGAAGGACAGTGCTGACGGTTTCACGGGCGGTTGCACGACACCAAGACCCTGGCACTGATGACATGGTTTCACGGACGGACGGACGGATGGAACAGCCCAGCCAATCTTCATTTCAAGAAATTTCATCTAGGTAGTACAGTCGAGCTGACGTTGGCGAAAAGTCCCACATCTCGGAAGGGCTATAGCTTCATATGTTACACGAAGTCTTCCTATGGGGCCTGTTCACGGTCCAGACTGTCGTCGAAGTCCCGATGCAGTACCTTAAAGGCTCCGGGGCCGATATGCATGGTGCGACTTCTCGGAGCCCCAGCCAGCGACCCATTCAGAATTTGGCTGAGTCTACCTTGATGACATTTCAGCTGCTGCATCTTAGTCACAGTCGCACAATGCCACGCGATCTATAGAACAATGTTACACCCTCCCCCTTTGATATGGACCGGGTTGGAATGTCCTTTTTACCCAATTGGCCACCTGTTTTAAGTGTCCGTTTGTACCATAGTAGGGGATATTCAACATGGGCATTTTGCTTGGAACAGCGAAGGTAATTAAGGTAAGCAATCAGGGTTTTCTCGGGTTGTTAGGAGTTTAATTGACGATGATCCACTATGCTGAAGATATGAAGACAGAAAAAAAGAGCCTTGAGTAAGGGCAAGCTAATCGAATTGACTAGAACTGAAAACAGAAGCGGCATCGCATCCTATAAATATATTAAATAATGTTTTTTGTAACAGTTCGTTGCAGCAATTTTACGTTTTTGCAAAGGTGACATATATGTATACTACTTAGTTGCTGAGGGCATTACGAACATCTAGATCTCTAGACTCTCTGTATAGTGGGATAGTGAAAACAGAGAAGAAGAAATAGACGCCCGTCACGGGGAAAGGGGAAGGAAAGGGGGGGTTGCTCCACATCGTCCCCATGTCACTGCGTAAGGCGGATATGACGTCCCCTTTTTCCCTCTCGACATGCGTTTCTAGATACTTTTCAGGGATCGTTTTTATTTTGGTTTTTATTTTCCTTCTCTCCTGCTTGATATCAATAGTCTCCTTATTTACCCTCCGCATCTGCATTCCCTGTTCTCCTCGGCCCCCACCCTAGCCGGCTCCTAACCCCTCTCTTTACAGTTATTCTCTGTGGGAAATGCTGATGCCTAACTATGACAGGTAGGGAATGTACGGCACACATGACAAGTACCTCTTGGTGTCACGCGTATCAAAAATTAATATAAATAGCTATCTGACTTTCCCGTCCTTGAGGATACATCTCGGTCCATCTACCATATCTTACGTATTTCCTTCCATCCACCAATCCTCCGAACTCATCCGCATCACAACTACTATTTACCCCCATTCCCAGGCCCATATCCTCACCTGACGATCCTTCCATGCCATTCCATTCCCCATCCCAAACCACAACTACACTAGCACCTAGTTAGCTATCTATCGCTCCTTCACTCTCCAACCCCCCTCTCCAAAATCCCAACCAGACCATCCTCCAAACGTCGCACCGGGCAACAGCGCTCCTCAACCTCAATGTCCACTTTCCTCTCCGCGACAACTTTTGAATCCGTCCGGTCCCGTCTGCACAGCTACCTGTCAGGCATCGACCTGGCCGAAGAGGCGCGTCTCTGGGCCACGGCGACATTGATTACGGTGGTCCTGTAACTCCCCTCCCCCACTCCTTTTCTCCTCCTCCTCCTCCTCCTCCCTATCCCTTCTACTCTTCCTGGCACTCTGCAACCCTCCCGCCTCAAATCTCCCAACACACAAATCATACCCTTGATAAAACCGCGCATGACTGAACTGACTGACTGACTAACCAACCACCGTTTCAGCGTAGCACCGCTCATTTATCTCTCGCCTCGGTATTCGAACAATAATGACGGCTTGCTCAACCGGTGCAATCAGAGAGTCGAAAAATTCTCCGCACCGTACGGGGAGAAAGTAACAACATTCATCCGCAGACACCCGGCGCTCGGGCGGTTGCTGACGAGGCTGGGCGTTGGGGGGTTTCAGGAGGGAGGGAGACGGACGATAGTGTGTGGCGGCGGGGTGGGGAGGAGGGGAGATGATGAGATGTATGAAGAGGACTCTGGGGTGGACTTGAGGGCGGACGAGGAGGGGGAGGAGGATACGGAGGACACGGAGGAAGGGGAAGAGGAGGGAGATGGGGACGGGGAATGGGAAGAGGAATCAAGGGAGATGGCGGCCGCTGGACGATAAAAAGGAGGGTAGGGGGGGGTGAAAGCAGCGCTAGCTACCTACCCAGTGTATTTATACTTCAGGATAGGGAGTGGAATGGAACGGAATGGGATGGAGGGATTCGTCAAATAAGAATATACGAATCTGTGAATTTGGGGTAGTAAATAGCAGCTCTGATACAGATGGGTTGGGTGGGTGGGCTGGCGGGGTTGGATGGAGATGCGCAAGATATGACAGACGGACTGAGATAAACGTATCCCGAAGGAACGGGGAGTTAGAGAGCTGTTTATGTCCAGTCTTTGATACTCGTGGACCAAGAGGTACTTACTGTACTTATCATACCGCACTTGTCTGTGCCGCAAATTCCCCCTATCTACCATAAATAGGCATCAGCATTTCGTTTCGCACCTCCAACAACGATAATGGGTGGGCCCTCAGCGTTCCTAACTCGAGCCACCTCGCAAGTTTCTCGGTCGACCTCAGATTAAGTTAACTCAACTCGAGTTGATTCACGTTACCTCGCACTCCGCGCTACCTACCTTAGATACGGTAGGTTACATATTAAGGGGTGGACGCGGTAGAGCACGTAAACAAAGTCACGTGGGAGAAAAATAAATTTACGTTTTTTAAGTGAGGGGCTAAGGTGTCTAAAATGGGGGCATTGAATTCGTTAAGATGTTTTAGAGAGGATTTAGATTTGTTATATGATTTTATATGGGAATGTAAGTAACTCTTGCCGAGTATTGGTGAGTCGACTCAAGTTTCCCAGACTTTCGGCCCGAACTGACTCGAACTCGGGTCGACTCGAAGAATCGAGTCAAAATTCGGATCGCCGGAGTGTCACGGGGGAAAGCGAGAAAGAACGCGGAGGTTAGGGCCGAGTGTCTGTGAGCTGATGAAGATGTCTGGTTGATGGTGAGCTTCTGAGATTTGACCTGGGGCGAAGGAGACACACGATGAAGCCCGACGAGCTTTAAGGTTGGCGGGGATGATGAAAGTGGGAAGAAGCGCAAGTTTTGGCCATGCAAATGGGGTTTGCTGGTGTAGGAAATAAGCAGAGGAAAGGCTGTCACTTTAGTTATTTCTGAGCTTGTGCTGCTCTTGAGCATTAATGAAAGACTTCTCTAGCTTCCTGTCCTCGACTAGCCATCGGACCTGCGCTTCGGAGCTGATAACGTCATCTTGTGTTCCTTCCTCTTGAGACTCCCAATGCAGCCGTTGCCCAAGAAAACTGATCTGCTTCTCCCTACTAGACCTCTGCTTCTATGCCTGAAGTCTATGGCTGGTGGATATAGGCCTTTGTCTTAGTCGGTGGGATCGGCTGGTGCCTCCTGCCTCGAGGGTCTTCTACTTATGTCACCCCCGGAGCCACTGCTAGCTCTAGAATTCTTGCCGTAAAGCGGAGAGGGGCGTCGCCCATCGTGAGCTGAAGCAATAAAATCCGCCGTGCTTTCTCCGTGGCTGCCTGTGTGGATAGTCGCAGGCTTGAGAATCCCAGCTGCACTATCTTTATCCTCGACGACTGTCGGGGGGGCTTTCAGCCGTGGATGCTTAGGGTCCTGGACATTTAGGACAGCAAGCATCTGGTCTCTCTCAATCACGGGAACAGTGCCGACGCCAGTGCAACCATGCCATGGACCGATGCCGAGCTCTTCGTGAGCCAGTCTTTGGGTCTGTAGGATGTCATTAGAGGACCATTCGAGAAATGCATATCTGCTTTTACGTCGAAACCGAGTGTCGATGAGGTCAATACAAAATTCTAGCGTAAAAGCCACGCCAATAATGAGCCCACCAATGATCAAGACAATAGATAAACCGAGGATGGAGAAGTTAGAGTGTGAAGAGGAACGGATTTTCTGAAGACACGTCAGCTTAAGATCTCCAAATTGTGACAGTAACTTGAGTGTCCTTGGACAGAAAGCAGACCCTTTGGACGAGTAATATGACAAGGCTAGCCATGCCATGACGCCAGATTTGAGTGTGGATACTCAGATGGAGCGTTCAAGGTTGTAACCAGACGAAATTTGCACGCACCTGGCTCTTGCAAAGTCTCCTCGCCATCTCAGTTTGCGGCTCATACCAGAAATACTTCAACATATTTGGATCATCAGGCCCTAATGCCGAATTTGCGGTGCCTTGTAGAGAGGCTAAAGCAGTATTATGCCAATTCTCCACCTCAAGCTGCCACTGATTCTCAGGAAGGGGACCCTGCTTTCCTCCATTCAGGCTGTATCTCGATGTAAGAGATGAGCTTGCTAGAGACTCAACCACATTGTCGACAACCATGAACGAGTTTACGGCCCAAACAAGAACTGCAGAAGCATCATTATTAGTTTCAAATGAGTGAGGAGACTGCGTTAAATCCAAACAGCCGCCCGATATAGGACAATCTTGTCCTGGAGCGGCCTTGGGACTGCAAGCTTCGTAATGTGCTGTACAACCTAGAACCGACGCTGGCTCGTCTGATAGATAAAAATCGGAACCTTGAGTTGAATCATCGCCATCCCACGATCCAGCACGCTGATGAGCAGCATACCAATCATCGTCAACCTCATTCCAGTACAGAATATCATTCTCGGACAGAAAGACTAGGAGGATGTCGTTGTCTTTCAATGCACGAAAAAGCTCCTTGTTTGGCACGAAGGTATCGTTGTAATGACTAGGCGAGAAGGATCCATTGTAAGTAGTAGCCGTAACAGATCTTGCAGCGTTAGCTATCAAGCGGTCAAAGGATTAGGTAGCTCAATGCATCCATACCCCAGTCGATAATCAGGTAATCCAGTCAGGTAGAAATTCTCTGATAAGACCTGTGCTACCGACGGTATTTGGTACTCATAGGTGAAGTTGAGGTCATTAGCCCCGGTGGAGTCGACATTTTTATGTCCATATAGGTACCTCTTGTAGGATACATCATTCGAATAATCAAAGACCTCACTATAGCCCTCAGAAACCAAAGGTGCACAGTGGGTAACAACTCTTAAAGTGTACTGGAGATTTGAGGGTACGTTGAAACCTAAATCCGAGTTGACATTTATGTATCCCGAATCGAGCTTGATATTCCGGTCCTGATGACGACAAATCGCCCCTTCGAATGGACAGTTCGCGTTACGGTCGACAGTGCTGGGCAATCTTCTCTTCACATATGAGGCACAGCCATGGGCATTTGAGATGTTTGTATAGCATGTCTGCACATATGTCATGTATTAGTTGGCCAGCTGGGATAAATATGTGTTATAGATGCTGTGAGTCATACCATAACCCACATCCGGATTATCCGACTTGGGGAATCCGCAGAAGGGGCTCGATACCAACACCTCGTCGCCCATATACGAGCCAATCTTCGCAGAAAGTATGCTGGCCGCCGCAAAACTGGCTGTAGTAAAACCGGTGGCTACGATAAGCGGGACGACGCGGTAAGATAGTCGGTTCGCTTTATGACGCCATGCCCAGAGAACGGAAACCAGGCGCGTCAAGCAAACGATGCTATTTCCAGAATTTCGCAAGATAGCCTGAGTTTGATGATAGAGTCCGTCCCTTGGTAGTCCGGAAGAAGACAGTAACTGATGCGAAGCGAAGCTTGCAACACGCCAGAAACTTGTCCCCACAAAAGTGACAAAAATAGCTAGGAAAGCAGTCAAGAGGGCTCCATCGCGATGGTTCAATGTAAGGGTCGCGCCGACAATGCGACCGCCGTATAAATGGTTTGTCCAGACACTAGTGTGTACAGGGATATCTGTGCTCGACCCGAAATCAGCCATGCCTTGACGTGTGTTGTAACCACAGACTTGGAGAACTCAATTAAGGCAATGACAAGATCAAGATGGAGAGCAGCGTACTCACATTAAAAGACATTTCAAACCCCTGGCACAGTAGGCTCCGTTAAGATGTCAAGTACAAGTATCCGGGTTGCGCAACACTGCTTGCTGAAAAATTGGGAGTTTTCCTGTCATACAATTCGGCCTTGACCACGATACCGCTCCATCGATTGGCAGCCATTTTGCGTGAAGAGTCTGGCAACGGCACATTTCTGCATGGGTAAGGACGATTCAGGATGAGTAGAAGGCTTTCGCCTGATAAACTTCGATAAAGCAATCGTCGGTTTCTTGGCGTACCTATGGGCTTTTTGTAGCCGCTGCTGAAGACAGGTTTCTCCTACCTTGAATTTGTGATCGCTTTTGCCTTTCTCCCCTGCACCAAATCATTGGCAGGGATGATATCAGCCTATGGGGCCCAGAGTCACGCATCTGGGGCCAAAAAAGGGTTGACAAATACCATGAAGGTCTGATTTAGGCCTCTGCATCTGCAATGCTTCAAAGATCAATCTGATCGGATTTCTCCAGCTGAATCTATGAGACTTTGCCGAGACACCGAAAGAAGCGAAATGTTGTATTGGATTAAGCGCGTTTAGGTCTGCAGCCTCGGATGATGAGGAAATTTACCCCCAATTAAACTAAACCGCTTCTGGAAACGTCTGCGTAGCGGCAACTCTAATGGATGGCGTCTCCAACACCTCGTGGTCTCCTCAAAACCTCCAATGTACAGTCGTGCATGGCGTACATCGCTGCTAGAATTCGTCGTCGATAATATTGGTCAAGGTGAGGACTGCAGGATCACCTGGTCGAACGTCATTCCAACCCAGCTGGGAAGCTCAGGCCTCGAAGAAGTTCTGTACTTTCAAAGCACACGATCAAGGATCTTTTCCCCTTGACTTGACACGCCCATTTAGCAGCTTTTGCCTAAATCGTCAGTATCGATTTACTTTCAGCTGAATGCTCGAGTACATGGATTGGACTTGGATGACAAGGCTGGTCATACAATATTCTCCGAGAGAGGCTTTAATGTATGGGGGCCATCCTGAAAAGGTACCCTCGTGCATTGATTTTGCTACGGTGATGTCTCCTCCAGGCAAATCCTGCTTTTGATGATTATTAATTTTGCCCTGCTGCCTTGTCCCGACTTTTCCCCAGAACCTTTGCTGTTTGACTGTGATTCGCGTGTCTGCCAAAAAAAAAATGCCGCATCAGGCTCCGGCTGGCAATGTGTGTTGACAAGATCGCACGCCGCCGACCCTAGCCCACGCGTCTCCGAAGCTTTTCAACTCCGCTGTGATGTTGCCTCTGTCCCGCGCTGGAGAAATGAAGTCACCAAATATGAAAATACATCATCGAAAATCGCTTTCGAGTTTTGGAAGCGGGCTGTTGATGTCAAAAATGTACATCACACACCCGCCAAACTGTTTAGTGCTGGCCCGAAAGCCACAGACGTGCTAACGGAGGCCATGGAAAACGTTGCAGGGAATTGGTGCTCGGGCTCTATCTTTTACGAGGATCTGTCAATAAATGGATCTCAGACAATGCTGACATGTATATCCCTAACCTTGTCAGAAATGCGCGCTTTTTTTTTACGCCTGGGCCCTTCACCGGTTCAGGAACCGACTACATCAATTCTTTAGTGTCACGGTACAAAGCTCTATATCCGCGATAAATGAACCTCGTTCAACAGCATTGAATTCAATTCAATTCAACACCAGGTGTCAGAGAACCCTGCGTGGTCTGCAGGGCTTCTCAAGCCAATTCGGGAGATTTCAAACTTCAGGTTATTTCAGAGCCTACTGTCCAAGAAGTGTGACGCAACCGCGGGTATACTGTACAAGTTTCGACACCTGTGCACAGGATAAATAACTCGCTATAAAGGTGGACACTCCGATCCGTTATTATATTGTGTGATGTGGTACGCCTGCTTGGTAAAACTGATTGAAAGGTAAAAAAGGTATCTCAAGCTCAAGTACGTACAAATACGAACCTCTCCTGCCCGTTTTGGTAGGTAATTCATATATCGATCATGAAACGCCCGTGCCGTTTCCTACCCAAAAGCCGGGATTCATTTCAGACTCATTCATCTATTCATTTCATTCGTATAGCTCCATCCCATCCCCCTTCCCCTGCTCCATATCCGCCACCGCATCCTCCGCCTCTTCGTCCAGCATCTCCTCGTCCCCGTCCCAGTCCCCGTTCATCTCACTCTCTGCGTGGTTCGGCAAGACCGCAATCCTGCCATCCTGCATGACGACCCTCGCCGTCTCGCCATCCAGGATACTCCCCCTCAGCATCAGCACTGCTAGTCTGTTTAGGACCTCCTTCTCGACCAGCCTGTTGAGCGGCCGTGCGCCGTAGGCTGGAGAGTAGCCTGCGGAGCCGAGGTAGTCCTTGACCTCGTCGGTGCACTCGATGTGCACCTTGCGGTCGTTGGATTCTAGCCGTTTCTGGATCTCACCGAGGCGGACGTCGACGATCCGGCGGATCTCCCGGCGGGTCAAGCGGTTGAAGATGACGATTGAGCTGATTCGGTTCAAGAACTCGGGGAGGAAGTAATTTCGCAGAGATGTCATGACCAGCTCACGCGTTGTTGGATCAATGCGCCCATCTGCTGCGTTCTGCCGCGATAGATATTCCGCGCCGAGATTCGACGTCATCACAACGATACAGTTTTTGGCATCAACAACCCGGCCCTGTCCATCGGTGATGCGTCCATCGTCCATCAGCTGCAGAAGGACTGTAAGGACCTCCTTGGCAGCCTTTTCGACCTCATCAAAGAGCAAGATAGAGAACGGTCTGCGACGTAAAGCCTCGGTAAGCTGGCCGCCGGCGTCATGGCCAACGTAACCCGGCGGAGCGCCAATCATTCGCGAGAGAGAGTGGCGTTCCTGATATTCTGACATATCGAACCGAACCATTGCTTTCGTGTCGTCAAAGAGGAACTCGGCGAGGGCTTTGGTGAGAAGTGTTTTGCCGGTACCACTGGGACCGCAGAAGAGAAATGAAGGTGGTTGATTGGGGCTAGAAAGGCCGGAGCGTTGTAACCGGATGGCGTTTGAGACGCTGGTGACAGCCTCCTTTTGCCCGACAACAATCCGGCCAAGATACTTCTCCATTTGGAGAAGTTTGTCCTTTTCGGAGGTCTTGAGTCGGGTCACGGGGATTCCTGTCCAGCGACCAACGATCTCGTTGATTTGGTCTGGACCAACTGCGTCTGTCACGAGAGCCTCGCCGACAGAGCCTCGCCGCTCATAAGCTTCAGCATCTGCTTTAGCTCGTGCCTCTTCGAGCTCTACTATCCGCTTGGTCACATCTGGTATGGCATAGTAAGCAAGGTCGGACGCAGTCGTAAGGTCACCTGACCGTTCCGCTTCTTCCCGCTTTACTTTTAGCGAATCCAATTTGACCTTAGCATCTTGAAGGTCTTTGCTTCGTTGTCTTTCGCTTTCGTACTTTTCTCTAATTGGAATCAGCTCCTCCCGGACATTAGCAGCCTCTTGCTTAGCTTCGTCTAGACGGGCTTTGGACGCCGTGTCCTTTTCTCGCTCGAGAGCATGAATCTCGATTTGTAATTGTCGAAGTCTCCGCTCCATTGTATCCAGTGCTTCTGGTTGAGATTCGCGGGTAACTCGAACGGCTGCGGCCGCCTCATCAATTAGGTCGACTGCTGAATCGGGCAATCGACGAGCAGTCAAGTAACGAGCCGCAAGGTTGGCTGCTGCTACGATTGCTCCATCGAGAATAGTTACACCATGGTGAACTTCATATTTCTCTTTCAGGCCGCGGAGGATGGAGATAGTTTCCGAAATAGACGGTTCCTTAACCAGAACCTGTTGAAATCGTCGTTCGAAAGCTTGATCCTTTTCGATGTACTTTCGATATTCCGCTAGCGTCGTCGCGCCGATACAGTGTAATTGACCTCTGGCAAGCATAGGCTTTAGCAGATTTGCCGCGTCCATACCTCCCTCACCACTCGACCCGGCTCCCATGAGAAGATGAATTTCGTCAACGAAAAGTACAATCATCTCGTGTGAGTCTTCAATCTCTTTGAGGACACCTTTCATCCGTTCTTCGAATTCTCCTCGATACTTGCTACCAGCAACGAGAGAGCCGACATCCAATGAAAGTAATTTGCACGCAGCTAGGTTAGCTGGGACATCCGCATTGACGATTCTTTGAGCTAGGCCTTCAACGACAGTTGTCTTACCAACACCGGGCTCGCCAATAAGTACGGGATTGTTCTTCGTTCGACGGCTAAGAATTCGAATAACGCGTCGAATCTCTTCCTCTCGGCCAATAACCGGGTCAATTTTGCCTTCTCTTGCCATGGAAGTCATGTCGATGGTGAACTTCTTCAAATTGTCGTTTTCCCCTTCAGCGTCAGCCGTTTTTGAGTCCACGCGCCTGTTTCCGCGGATCTGTTGGACAGCATTATCCACAAGCTCTTTCTTTGGGATATTAGCCTCTGCGAGTGCTTTTTGTATCTGCGCATCCGCTGCCAGAGTTACAATTAAATGATCAATCGCAATATAGCTGTCCTTCTGCACCTTAGCAAGCTCGTTGGCACCTCTTAGAACCTTCCGAAATTCAGGGCTCATGGATAGATGCTCTGGCGGTGGATCTTGACTTGGCTGTCTCACTAATTGCTTCTGAAGGGCGCGTCCAAAGGCTTGTGTGTCTCCATGAGCTCTTTCAATGACCTGCCTGAAGAGTGGTAGAGAACTAGCGGCATGAGATGCATTGACGGTAGTTTGTTGGTCTTTTGATTCATCTGGGGGAGGATCGTACAGTGATATGGCTAGGTGAATAGGCTGGATTTGGGAGTGGGAGTATTGCTGGGCCAATTGCTCTGCATCCGCGAGCGCCTTGTGTGCGCGGTCGGTAAGTTGCATGCCTTGTTGAGACATGTTGGTTGATTAAATCGTAATAGAAGATAAAGAACTGCTTGGTGATCACAGAGGGTCTTTCAGAGTCGCAAGCAGGCGGTTGGTCTTCCAATGAGTGTTTCAGCACTTATTTTTGACTCTGAGATCTTTAGGCGAGGTCTGTAGGTTCTCTGTGTTTGTGTAGCGCTCCGTATGGTGAGAGATTACTTATATCGACAGTTTACTGTATGTACAAGAAGATGATCATTTTATGGGGTCTCTGACCCAATTGATTGAAGTATTTCAGATGTCGTTAAAGTGAAGAGGATTCAAGGAGGCAAAAACAAAAGGGAGAGATTAAGATGTGGCATGGATGTGGGAGAGGCAGTTGGAGGCGAGAAGCTTCGAGGATGACGGAGCAGCTTCCAGAAAGGCTGGCAGGGCGCTAGTCCACCTATGGTTAGTCCCGGTGCTCGACTATCTGCCTGACTCCTGCCCAACTGCCACTGACCGTCAACAAGGTGCTGCAAGGGAGGCCATCTGCCTACGGTAAGTTTTACTAGAACACAGAAATACGTCGATATAAAGCAATCTACCATGAACAATCCGACTTTCTTCTCAAAGGTCATTCCTGAATTGAGAATCAGAAAACATTCATTAGGTGAGCAGAGGGCGCAAAAATGATCCTGGCCAGCTATACGGGCTTTATGCAATGTTTGGAAACCTTGTAAAGATTTCTTCGATCACTGTCTCTGGGAATGGAAAGAGACAGAACAAGAGCATCTGGTGGAGGTGTAAGAGTACCCGTCGTTCTTTCGTCTGAGTTTTGTAGGAGCGCTTGCTTCGGCCGTGTGGTTGACAAGATGTTTGACCGGAGAAGGAATCTGACTGTGATAGGGATATGGGAAGAAGATCGGATCGCTGCATTGAAGAATGGAGGGTAGGCGGTCCCTAGATAAGGTGAGCAGGAGGAAATAAATCGAGAGACTGGGACACAAGCGGAAGAGGCACCAAACAAATAGACGGGGAAACAGGATCGCGAGGACCAGACGAAACGAGACGACGCGGATAAGATCTTGGGGAACGGCAGGAACATGACACGGCACAGATCTCCTGGGTCGACGGCAGTATGTTCGGGACGCGAGTGAAAAGTGAACTCCGTAGTTGACCAAATGCCGCAATCCCTTCCTCATTGCTGTACCGGTAAAAAGCCTTCGACCCTATCAACCTTGAAAGTGAAACCATACCGCTGTGTCCCATACTCACGCGAGCCTGAGGTTACACAAAGAAGAAGCAGACATGAGATGCGGGGCAATATCTAAAAAAGTGTAAATTTGTAATCTTCACGCCTCGCTTTATATCGTTCATTGAATAGGTTAAAAACAGAAGAGAGAGGGTATAACAATCCATCATAGCCGAGCAACCATGTGTCTTTCTTTTCCCCAAGTTATCCATGCCATGCCAGCTTCCATGTCGGATGAAAGTCGGAGAGCCTCGTATGCTCGGAAACTCGGCCCTCCACATCTTTCGCCCTTTGATTATGTTTCAAAAAAGGCCACATGTCCGGAGTCGTCCGGATTTAAGAGCCCTGACCACCCTACCCCTGAATGTTCCGGCTAGTTGAATCTATTCCAACCAAAATCCGCTCGATCCTGCACATAACACAGGCCGTTATCACTCTGCTGCTCTTCTTCTTTCCAATACCTTTTTTACGACCTCAATTCCCTTCCGCACCTTCTACCGGAATCTCGCACTGCATCGCCCCATGACCTCCCCCTGGCACACCAGCTCGGCGTTGAATTCTGACCCGTCGAGGGTAAGGTAGATATCAAAGTAGACTCGGTAGAAAGTTCCCTGCGGCGTATCCATCCTTTCGAAATCTTTCTCGAGGTTCTTGCGCGACAGGTCTGAAGTTAGAGTTACGACTTCTTTGATGCCTGGTGGTGTTTGTTAGAACTTGCGAGGAAAATGCTATTGCAGAGCGCATCCATCGGGGCTTCGGGCTTGGATATAGAAACTTACGTGGATCCTTTGTATACTCTGGACAAACATCCTCATCACACGCATACAGAATGTCCTCATACATCAGTGTTGCGCCGGGGGCCACCTGCCTAAAGAATGACACCTTGACGGGCTCTCCAATCTTGACGCGTTCACCCTTCTGCACGAAGATCTGCCGAGTGTATTTACACCTATCCTTCCCATCCAAGCTGGGCACACGATACTGCTCAGGATGGTGACCTTCCTTAAATGGCTGGAGTGTGGCCATAAGGTAATGCCGTCTCGCGACACGGGAGGTTACGACTCGTTCAGTGATGCCGGCTGTGACGGCTCCCTTGACAATGGCGGCGACCGAGTCCATGGGCCGGACAACTTTAGATTGGAACTGGGGTGGCACATGCAGCTTGATTTGCTGGAAGAGATACTCGGAGGCGCCGAAGCCACCGACAACGAGAACATTTTGTAGACTTCGGTTCTGCGCTTGGATGGCGATGATCTGATTTCGAACGAGCTCGAGAATACGATTTACAACTGGTTCGAAGCATTGTAGGATCTCTTCGTTGGTGAAAGTCATATATCCTTCTTCGATACCGGCTTCTGGAAATTCGGCCTCGATACCAACGTCCACTGCCCATTTTTGTCCGTTGTTGCGGAAGTCTGCCTTTATCCGATTCTCAAAATCCATAATACATTTCGCGTAGACACGGCCGGCGGTGCGGGAGCCGTCGGGGAGTTTCATTTTGCGAATTTTGGCGCGCAATACATTACTGAAGTTGCGGTTCAGCGCTGTGGAGCCACAAGAATCGCCGCTACCAGCTGTACATTCGGCAACCGAGAAAGGTGTCTCTTCTTCAACTTCGTATGCGATGAGATCGACAGTACCACCGCCACAGTCGACAATCAAAACAGCATCGTGAATCTTCAGATTTAGGAGGCCTGTCTTCGAGCAGAACATAGCAGCGGCTTCAGGTTCAGTGACGAGGGTCAACCTTGTGTCGTTCTCGTCGCGTAGGAAACCAGCTTGGATGGCAGCTGCTCTGGTAGCCGCTTTGCCAGCATCATTCCAGATCGCGGGCACTGTAAGGAAATATCGAATGTTGCGCTCTTCCCTGTTGAAGACTTCACCAAGAGTCTTCTGTAGTTGCGAGCGCATGGCTTGGCGCAACTTGAAAAGGTAGTCGGCAGCGACATCGATTTCTGACTTTCCAGGCGGCAGAGGAGGGAGATTGATGGGATCGATATACGTATTACCGCTAAGCATCAGTTGCAGCTTGAACCATTCGACCTTTTGAACACCTGGTTTGGGATATCCAGTAGGCGCGAGAGCATCGGCGATGTCAGGGCCCCAGCCGACCACTTTTTGATATTGATCGTAATAAAGAACTGTAGGAATCTGTAAAGTTTCGTATGAGTAAGGCTGAGCAGATACGTGATCGGGTATCGACAACATGCACCTTTTGTTTCGTCTGATTACCAGCGCCTGGCCATTCCGTGATTATATCTTCTTTTGCTTCTGTATTTGTTGCGAAGGCGAATGCGACACCGGAAAACGTTGTACCCTACAGATTGTGTCAGCAGAGTGGTGCAGGGCAAGAAGCCGAGGTACCATAGCATACAAAATCAATGCCAACAATCAGCTGCGCCTTGCTTCTCCCTGCTCCTTCGACTTCTACAGCAGGTCCTCTGCCATATTGTGCGATGCCGCCATGAGGAAGCGGATGTTGTGCACCATGCTGTGGATACCCTCCATATCCTGGTGGTTGTGGTGTGCCCATGGCGGGATTGCCAGGGTATCTCGGCTGGGTTTCAATGGTCGGTGGATGGACGGCAATATTGTGTTGCCCAGGTGGCATAGGACTCGTCGGTCGTGCACCTGCGTTGTAAGTGTAGCTGGGCGGACGACCAAGCTGTTGTTGCTGGTTCATGGGCAGGCTGGTGCTGGAGGAATTGTGGCTGGGCTGAGGGGTGGGGGTTCCGTTTACGGCGGTGGGCGTGAGATGAGACGAGTGCTGGATGGAGGTGGCGCTGCTTTTTCTTTTTGAACCGAAACCAAGATTTTTCAAGCGCGAGCTCATAGCATCCATAAGGGAGAGGGAGGAAAGGGGAGAGGGGAGGGGGGGAGGGTAGGGTCGGCAGTGGAGTGTGTCGTTGATGGGTTGCTGACAATAGTAGAAGGCGTGAGGAAGGGAACGGCCGTCTGCAGCGAAGGACTGCGCAGAGTGGCACGGTTTCTGGCAGCAGTGGCCAGGGGTTAGGCGAGGGTTGGGTAGGAAGTCTGGGATGCGTCCCTAGAGCTCCTGGCTAGAATGCGGGCCCCGGGCGTCCTCCAGCCAGTCCCGGGCGGCCGTCTTTGCCCCAGGCGGTCCCCAAGTCAGTTGCGGTAAGGGCGGATGGATCCCGGAAGCAGCGCCGAGAACTGCTCGGGATTGGTGGCCGCGGGGCAGTGCTGAGGCTGAAGACCTAAAAATTCCGGGCGATAGCTGCAGGACAGCCGTAGGAATGATCTTGGTACGATGCCAATCGTGGTTGACGAGAAGGACGTACAAGACGCAGCTGAGGTTGTCGTCGCGTGGTTCGTGAGCGTCTCTGGTCGTGAAAAGCCTGGTTCTGTGCGGTCAATTCACACCACACACGCCGCTCCCACCTCTCTGGGCGTAGAGATGGATCACCCACCCGATACTTTGGGGCAGCTCGCTCAACCCAGCGTTTCCCCAGATTCAACCAACACCGATATCTGCTTTTGACCAGAGTTGTTGTGGGCTGTGTGAGGCTACTGTCAGCTTTCTCGGCGCGTTTTGCAAGATATGGGCCTTTGTGCGATGCAAACTGCCGCGTTTGGTGTTTTCTTTTCCACACCCAGAACACCGCCAACAGTGCGGCCAAGTCAGCCCCCAACTCTTGGCCGCAGGAGGACTAGGCGGGCTGGAAACGAGGAGCCCGGGACGTGTCCAGCGAATCGTTGGCCTGAATCCAGCGGCCGAGGCTCAATCCTTCGATCTCATCCGCGCCTCGTGGCCCAAATCTTACTGGACACGTGTTGGCTCGTTGACCGTGAGTACTCGCCGAGAAGGACGTTCGTGAAGTACAGATGACCGGATGGAAGACACGATTGCAAATTGTAACAGGCTGGAAAAAGTCACCTATGAAGGACGACTAATGCGCTTCCAGGAAGGAATATCCGTGGAAACTCCTCAGGGAGATGTAAAGTGGCCCTAACAGAACGACAGATAAGCTTTGCGACATGACCTGAAAATTGCGTTATGGTCGGATGATCGAGCTTCAGTCGATTAAGGGGGGCTGGGAGCAGGATGATTTTAGCACAGGCAAAATGACAGTGATACCTGAGCTACAGTTGTCTCTCGGAATGAGGTCTATTCTGAGTCCTCTTCTGTGGCTATGGCTGCTATTTACCCTTTCTAGCTACCCAATGTGAGGGCCGAAAAGTATCTTGCAGCATACTCTCCGGATTCTGAATGTAGCCGACACTACGAGAATCACTCTGGTGCCGTAATATCTGGAAGTCCATGTTTTCCACAAGCGCAATCACTTCCTCATCCGCCAGCTCGAAAGTGCCTGGTTCATCAATTTCACCCACCGCCTTGGCAGCAAAAGCTTTCTCTTCACGTGATCCTCCATTTGGTCTCGTATCCTTATCATATCCAGGCGCTCTGCTATCGAAATGCCAATGCAGCGGACCCAGATTTATCCAAATGCCATCCTTTTTCAGACAGTTTCTCACAGCCTCAATGTATCGAATTAGATTGGGAGCAGTATCAATGAAGAAGACGGTCACCACGGCGTCGAAAATCGCGGTTTGAGGCGGAGCTTTGTAGTATGCCACGAAATCCGCAGCGGTCATGTTCATAGATCCAACTTTGCAACCGTTGCTTGCAAGTCCAGCTAAACTCGACCCAGGATGAACATCAGGTATCCGGACCTTTCGCAATTGGTCCTTTCTTGAAACTAGGTTTGTGAAATTTAGGGCGAAAGGAAGCAGCTCATATTCGTCTCTATAGCTGGTGTGGTTCAAGATCCAGCTGCTTGTTAGTAGTTGATGCCAGGATATTTCATTCCCCTCAGCGTCGAATCCGAGGCGACAAACTTCGTAGACCAGACGACCCAAGCCAGCACCCGGAACTAGGATTCTGATTTGACTCCTATCACCATCTGGAAATATCTCCTCAAGGTCGGACAAGACGGGGTTGTAACAAGCTGAACGCTCTGCAAAACCGCCTTCACTCCAGTCCCGGTAAAGTTGTCGTATCGTAGAATGAGCCTTGCCAACGTCATCCGGTCTCGCTGCCCCGTGCCAGTCGATCGGGGTTCCGGCTTCAGGATGCAATGGTAAGCCAAAAGCTTCCACTCCGCAGGCAACTATCTTTTCGGCAATGATTGCGTTGATATCGATTGCCTCGTCAACTTTGTCGAAGACCTCGAGGATATTGAAAGGTGCAGCGGCCAGCATTTGCCACTGAGAAGTGGGCAATGCATAGAAATTCTGCCGTTTGCGATGGGTGACGTTAGAGTGCGCGTTCCGGCGATACTGTCTGCGGTTGTTAAACAATTGAACTCTGGCAATATATTGGTGTTACAATGACTAGAAGTAGGTTGGTACAGGAGTGAACAGCTCAACATTTGAGGCATAGCCAAGACGGGATGCAAGCATTCTCAAACGAACTTTACAGCAAAGACATAAGCGAGTATAGACACTGATTGCTTTAGTCCTTCAAATGCTTACCTAAAAGAATCTAAAGCGGCAAATAGAACACGTCTTTCCTCAGGATCCCCGAGAGGATCAAACTCCCCTGCCCATACGGTGCTATCGCGAAATGCGTCTGGTTGTTCGCCTTCATCCTCCATCACCAAAGCTCTGCCCCGTCATAATATCATGGCACCATGGATTCCGTAGTGTGTGGAGACGCCTTTCAAAGCCTGTGCGCACCAGCCCAGCTGGAATCGGACTTTAAAGCTCTATGACCACGAGAAAGTCTCGCCTTCTCTCTTGTAAGAGCGGAGTTTGATGTAGCCTGTGTATGATGAGGCTGAAAAAACTGGTATAGTCCAAGCGGATGTATCTATGATGAACCGTCTGCTAGACGAAAGACGCCCGGACCGAAAGACTGCCCCTTGTGCACCTGCTTGCATCTTGGCGGTGGTAAGTTTCTCCGAAGCCGAATGTGTGGAGCCGCTGGGCGGGTTTTTCCGCATGTGTTTTTCCTCGCACAGGATATCGATTTCAAAATCCGCAGCGAAGGCACCCTCCCTCCTTTAACAATGTCCGCGGCCTTGCGTGTCGAGGAAAGTTCCGAGCATGAAGTCATATCTGAAAGGGCTCCGTTAGAGCTCTCGATCCCTTTTCCGGGTATTCCGCACACCAATATTTGTTTGCATCTTACCCTCCTCTCGACCTCGGCCGTACTGTTTCTCACCTCTAGAAACGTTGCAGAAGGAGAAATGGGCACTCCCTCCCTTGGCAGTTTCGTATACTCTTTACCAGACGTAGGTGCAAAAGCCTCGTTTCTTCTTCAATCTCGGAGAAGTCTAACCCAGGAGTGGCCTTCCTTAGCGGCTTAATCCTTCAGCTCCACTATGCACACAGCTTTACTCAGAGACATCCAACATTGACTACGCAACGCGAGTTGCCAAATCTCTCGTTCGCAAAATCAAGCTGCCAGTCTATATAGGTTGCAGTATCAATCTCACCGGCGTTGCGCCAGATGAGGAAATGCAAAGTTTGACCAAAGTAGTTCAGGTGGTCTCGGACCAATGGAAAAATAGGTGTCAAGGTTTGAGTAATGGCATTTAATCACTTCGTCGTGAGCGGCCACGCCCAAACAGAAGCAACATGGTGCAGCAATGATCCCTCAAGGCGGATCTGCAATGGCTGGGCATGGTCTTCGAGAAGATTTCCTGTCCGAGGGAGCAAGGTTGTGGAGCAGAACTTCGACATCTGACAGGTCAGAGTGTGTTGAAGTGGCTGTTCTTGGCTTCGCGAGGCTAACTCCCACCGTTGAAGATTGACAGAATGAGCATTTCTTTTCTGGCGGTTCGTTACCCCCGCTTTGTCTTCCAATTGTCTCTTGCTTTGTTCTCTGGTCATCTGAGATAAGTGCCAGGTTTGCTTTTGGTACAATTTGACCTTGATTAAGTAAATGAAAGTAGATCAATTCCAGCCCTTTCTGAATCTTGGTGGGTGATGCAGATATTGCAGAGAAATTCGGCTTAGTGAACCGGCACTTTGCTCTAGCATATCGCTAATGACAAACGTCAATTACAAGTCACGATTAGGGAAGCGAGGTCATCCGAGTGGTTATCAAATCCCAGCAGCTGCGAATCAGGCAACCAGGGCACCCTGCTGAATATGATCAGCTCCCGGGCATTGGGCTCTCGGATATACCATGCCCGGACAGGAGAGCTTTTTCTTTCCTTGTCAGAATAACACATATTACACCTTGAAGAGTGGAGAACTTGGAGTGGAGCCTCGGCTTGCTAACGGCATCGTCAGCCATAATTTGACTCGCGATACGCGACAGGATGGGTCTCGGCACTTGCCGGCTTCCTCCAAATCAAGTCCATATAGTATCTTTGCTAGCATATGCGAAGCTACGCAAATGGGCGATGGCTTAATTGGAACATGGCCAATTTGGTATTTGCCGTCAAGTTTCAGTTTTGCATAAGACAACCTGCCTAAGTGGCGCCGATTTGGTGTGGCGCCGGAAGTCCGCTTATCGTATCCAGGAACGCAATCGCCTAATTGAAGCTTTCGGCCCCGGTGTTGCATCCGGGTTGATTTGAAACAAAACCAATGGGGAGCATTCCTCTCACCGAAACCGGGTCACAGGGCGACCGCATCGGCGACCGGATATTCTTCTCAGTAACCAGCGTGGCATAGCGTTCATTCATGGTATTTGAAGATTGCTGGTCACGGCTCCAAAAGGTGTTGTTGACCCTGGTCCAGGACTTACTCGGGTTGACCCTTTGCCCCCTTGGACTCCGTACTTATGCATGCCATCGCTGCATTGCAGCTATCATGATGCCAGCTTGTGAAGGAGGGCATGATTCATGACAGCACTGCCATATTAGACTCTCCGCATGGATTTATAGAATCTCTGAGGTGAACGTGATACCAAGTCAACGCAAGCCAGTCTCCTTTATCTCGTCGAAGTCGAATTTTCTGGAGAGGGAAATGCTTGATGCTACAGTTCCGACCCATTTTGACAAGTTTGGAGTGGCGAAAAGGCGTCTGCTCTGCGAGCTGAGACTCGGCTTTTTTTCGTTGGAAACCAGCTCTGGAAGGGATCTTGACTCATATATCGCATCCTTGACCTTGATCTAAACTTCCTTCCAGTATCCAACAGGGTTCTTTACGATCTTACGAGGCTACACTGGGTTGGAGGACGAGCGCTTTTTCCATTCATGGACTGCCGGAGAAGAGCCCCAAACTCAAGAACATCAGACACCGGCATCGTCTCCGCCTGACCTGTGCGAACTGCCTGTCTGGGACTGGCTCTGCCAAGAAGAATGATTACCCCTTTAGATTCTTTGCAAGCTTAAGCGGCATCAAGGGTCAAAATCGAGATGGAGAGAGATTGGCGGTAAGCTTCGTCCTCCAAACGTCGATGGTTTAGCTTCAATCGCCTGGATTGCAAGGTCGGTCAGCCAGCCACAATCCTCGCTCACTCTGTAGATCGGTGCATTGACAATAATCCTTCAAAGCCTCTGTGTGAGAGCTGCGGGAAGGCTCAGAGCCCCGCCCGAGATTGCCAGAATCCTATGCAAATCTCTATACCGATTCAGCAACAAATACTAGAATCCAAGAATGCCGCTATCACTTGGTACATCCACTACTTCGCGGGAATTTTGAAGCTACAGGTCGGCAGAGCTAGGCGCGACGGCGTTAATTTCGACAGTTCCGGCAATTCACGACCTTTTGAACCGTTTTGGGCTGAAGGAGAAGCTTTTGAAAGGGCTCTCTCACAGATAGGCGATCACGTATAAACCGCGCTCAGTTGACCATATACCAGCTCAAAATAAAGGCCCGGTATTTGAAGGTGGTATGCGGCATACTCCGCAGTGCCAGCCCTACGTACGGGCTGGAGTGATCTGACATGATCCTATCGGAATCCAGCCCTCGCTCATTCGCTTCACAATGAGCGACATGACGGCGCTGATTCCGATGTTCCCGACAGCGTCTCCAGCTGCCCCCCAGCCCCACCTTACAACTCCACAGTCCGGGGCCTGCTGATTTTCAGTGAGAAGCAGGCTGTTTAGATGCCGTTTACCTGGAGATGCCTCTGTTGGCTCACTGTACTTCTGTTCCCGTGGACCCTGTGGGCCGAAGATTTGTTGGCTCTCTACGCTTGGATTCCTTATAACAGCAAGACAATAGGATGTGCGATACTTACGATCCTGCCGATACTCCGGGGAAAGCTCTGGCCACCTGCGGATGCCTCTCGACAACATCTGCCGAATACCGGCCCTACCACCACAGAAGGCATCTAATGTATTGAAGCCCCGAGAGCCCACGTCGTCCGTCACAATCTCAATGCCATTGCGTGTGACCAGACACAAAGTTCTCACCTGTTCATGCGCTGGTGGATCTTGGTATTTAATGCGTCTGATCGGTACTCTTATCCGGAGCCCATCTTACCACTGTCTCACCCTTCTCTGAACCTTTCCAGCGACGATCGATGTCAGCAAAGGCTACAAGCGCCCACCCGTAGGAGCCGCCGCCCGCCAACGCCTCCCGGCAAGGGTCCCTCCCAAACGATCGTCATCGGCGGCTGGGATGTGAAATAGGGTTCAGCCGAACCGCTGTCGTGTCAGGGATGCGTATGACCTGCCCTTTCGAGAAAAGGTGCGACTGGCGAATCCTGAGCTCCCTTCGGGACCCTTGAGCCCGCCGCAGCAGCCGAGGGTCTAGCCGATATCTAGTCGCCCGTCTACCGACGATCGTAACGCCGGCGAAATAGAATACGGACTAGGAGCTCCAAGCTCCAAAGCTCCAAGCCGTTGCCTCGAGAGGCCCAAATGAACCCTGGAAATCATGTAAAGCCCCTAAGATCTTGAACTCTAAAAGCTGGAGACAGTCAACAACTAAGCTTGTTGGCCCCCGGAGATGAACCAAGAGGTTACATTAACGACGAAAAAACTTGAATTCGTTTGTTGTCGTTGAAAGTCCCGCTATGTGGTCGAGACCATTCACCCACTCCTACCCCAGACTTCTACCTTACCTCTTAGAGGTCTTACATCCGGATGTTATTTGCTTGCCGGCTCTTGACGAGTTGACGTCCAGCCACAAACATACTAGTGCCATGTCCGCCATCTTATGATCTTCCCTTCTGCCCGACAGATCCAGCCCGCCTACGCCATAGGTCGAGTCTTGACTGCAACACCACTGCGCTCTCTTCAATTGTTTTCCTAGTCCTTAATATTGGCCAATTGCACCAACCTTTCAACTTCCTAGCGTCCGGCTTGTTCGTGAGGCAACCTTCTTCACCTTAACGGCCTCGGTCATCCCTTCCGACATTTGAATGTTCCTATCGTGTACCTCCATAACATTGCCTCTTTTCGCTAGAGACCGGGCTAGAGCCCCAAGAGCATCTTCTCCAAGAACCGTTTGGCTACCGACCGGTTGCCGATCTTGTTCTCGCGTCAATCAGGGCTTGCCAACACTGAATTGCCATCAGGAACCATGCCGCGCCGATATTACTAGAACCACCTGCATACCCTGTCAGCTTAGTATGTCCAGCTTCTTGTTCTGTTAAGTGTTACGCTATTGGAAGAAAGTCTTTGCCTGGACCTATCACGTCCTTCGGCTTTTGTGTCATCTCCCTTTCGGTCGTGATTCGTAACGGATCTTCCCGCATAGAATCACCAAGCTTGTCCGTTCTTCGCTTGTTCTAGTACTCTAGTATTTGTTATGCTTTTTCTCCATTTCATCTGCAAGCCTCCCGTCAAGCCAAGCGGACCTTGCCTGGACCATTGAGCAATCAAGCCTTGACTGATATCTTCGATCTCCAGATTTATCGTCTTCGGTCCTTCTGCCGAACGACCCATCTCGAATGTTTAAACCTGCAGTCTCTTGACCATTGCATTTTGTGGTTGAGGCACGGACATCTCTGAGCTTTCCACTGGATGATGATCAGCTCATGTATAGTACGAGGTCAACACGGAACTTGGCCTTGATATCGGCGAAGCTTGATGGGCTCCACAACAGGCGTTGCGCCTTCAATATCGATTCACGTTCCAAGCGTATCAAAGATGCAGGAGGGATACCAGCAACATCGCCCACCGCCGGTTCCATCTATTCTCACGTTCGATCCTCCTTCTATGTCTAATGCGACCTCTCCGCCAAATCCTCTTCCATCGAAATCCAATTTCCTTCCTTCAGCACCACCAAGCAGACCCGCTAGTAGCCTTAATCCACCATCAGTACCTACGATCTCTGTGCCTTATGGACATGGTTATGATGCAACTTCGGTGTCTCCTCCGGACGCACCAACGTCGTATCCTGACTCTGCCATCCTTTCTGATCTCCCTGGAGCAGGACCCTTAGGTCACGGCCAAGTTTCGAATGCAATTTTACAAAATCAGAAGCGGGCTTATCGACAACGAAGAAAGGACCCGAGCTGCGACGCTTGTCGAGAACGGAAAGTCAAGGTTAGTATAGCAGAATTTGAATCTTCAAATAAAGCTGATTAAGATCAGTGCGATGCAACCGAAACCTCAAGCTGCTCTGAGTGTTCTAGCAGAAATGTCCGGTGTCAGTTCACCAAGGAAACGAACCGACGAATGTCGTCCATCAAGTACGATTACATTCGAGCGTTGCGTATGCTCCAGGCTGATGACCAATAGACAAGTCCAAGACCTTGAAAAGCAGCTTTCGCAAGCGCGGCAAACAAATAATCACCTGCGTTCTCTCATCCCGAAAACAGAAAACGTTGTTGATCTGGATGAGACATCACAGCAATCGAACGCAGACCTTCCGAAAATCGGAGTGCCACCACCGCGAAGACCTAAGCCTGCGATCGGGAAAGATTTTTCAAAGGTTCGAGCAAATCTACGGGATTATGGCAGAGGATTGTTTAAAATGCCGCCCCCATATCGGCGAGTTGATGCCCAATCGGGCATGCCTCCCCAAATCCCTCCATTACCGGAGCGAAGCATCGCAGATCAGCTAATTGCAGCTTATTTCGACACAATTCACGGTGTTTTCCCAATTCTGCATCGGCCAACTTTCATGGAAGAATATGGTAGGGTTTACGAGCACGGAAGTGTATCTCTTATGCACCGAGAGTGGGGAGCAGTTCTGTTTTGCGTCTTTGCTCTGGGAACGTTGCATCATGGAGACCGAGAGCAGGCGAAGAACGGCCGTACGTACCTGATGCAGGGGATCTCGATGATCGACCTCTGGCAAGATGAGCTTTCCATTGACCAGGCGAAGATGGCTACCCTGACTAGCATGTTTCTGTTTGAAACTAACCTGAAGTCAGCGAGCTGGGTCTGGTTGGGAACAGCAGTCAGGATAGCACAGGATTCTGGCTTGCACGTCCATTGCGGGCCATGGCCGCATATAGAAGGTGAGACAAGAAAGCGCGTTTGGTACTCTATCTATATCTGGGATAGGTATGTTTCACGACTACTCGTTCTTGAACATAGCTGATATTGACTTCTAGATTGCTCGCTCTTGACGTTGCTAAGCCTGTGCTGATTGCTGATGGAGAGTTTGACACCGGCCACCCGGAACCAGTCGATGATCAATACATCACAGATCAGGGTGACGTGTCGTCAGGTCAACCATCTACTCCATTACTAGCCACAATTGCTGTCGCTCGCTCGATTCAATCCGCACTCAAGCTCTTCAAGTCTCCGTCAATCAATAAAGAGACCCTACAGTCGCGCGAACAATATCTGAGCGGCTGCATGGGAATGTTTCCAAAACATCTCCAACTGTCATCGACTGAGTACCTTGACCCACGCTTGTTAGCTCCCATCATCCATTTTCAGAACGCCCGCCTCGCTCTACGCCGACACAATCTATCTCCATACTGTACACGAGAGACTCGTACACAGGCCATCGATCAGTGTCTAGATGTTGCTATGAAGACAGCGCAACTGCTGTCCAGATGCATGGTGCCACCACCCTCCAAGGGGTCGCCTGGCCAACCTCCGTCGCGACTCGATTGGCGGTCTCACTTTGCGCGATGCAGCTTTTCCATCTTATGCACGCATATCTGGCGTTGCACGCTCATATTGCTCTTCCGCAGCCAGTACCCTTTAGCCCTACTTCTGATTCGTGCTTCTGCAGCGATTGGAAATGCTCGCAAAGTGAACGCAGCGTGTGGACGAAACACATCATTCTTTCTTCGTTGCCTGTTCGATCGCTTCCAAAGAGGGCAAATGAAAGTTCTCGAGCAAGACGAGGAATTGATGGTTTACCTGAGTGCTGACATGCAATCGAGTACAGACAGCAACTGGGTATGGCAAGGGAGCGAGACAGGCACGCAACTGTCAACTCTTGGCAAAAGGAAAGAACCGGACAGCACCCCTGAGCCGCGGCCGCACATCCCATCCCCCGATTACCATCGCAAAATGACATCCGCAGAGGAGCCCAAGATTCCCAGTACGGTCTTGTCCGATGAAGAACAGGAAAATTGGGGAAGCTGGGAGTCGATTGAGCAACAGGTTCAATATCTGCTGGATCAACAGTCCAAGCAGCTCGGGTTGACTGTGCCTACCAATCCCCAGCAGCTGACGCCCATCAGTCCACAGCAAACGCCTGACGGATCTTTAATATCTCCAGCTGGCGGGTCCGCATTGGCTGTAGGGCGAGCGACTTCAGGTCTACCGAGTTTGGGTGTCAACACACAAAGAAATACACAGAGCATGACTCCTATCAGCGCCAGCAGCCCATCCAGCGCAAACAGGATGACGATTGCAAATATAATCTAATCAATTGACGAGCAAGGCTTATACGGAGCAACACTGCCGCCAAATCTAGATGTTCCAACATAGTATTGATTGCTCAAAAGAGCCTAAGGAAGTTTTGTTGATTCACGGACACTGTTCCGCTGGCAATTAGCGGCTAGTGATACCTTTGTGTGGAACCTTTGGAGGAGGTTTGTCCTCTTCACTGGCGTACGGTCTGCGGCTTTACGGCGTAATGATCTCGAAATCCAAAGCAGCCTTCGTCTGGTGGGGGCTGGCCGATCTAAGATATCGCTGGGTGGCATTTGTGTTTTTGTTCCAATGACACGGGAACTTGTCTGCCTACCCGGCACGACGCTTACAGGACGCACGCTATAGATCATGATACCCATAGTTTAATGCTACAGAAGACGCTGCTCGCTCGAGCTATGCGGATGGCTATTTGTTGAGATTTCTGATGCTTCCTTGGCCGAGTAAAGGATCGACTTGCGCGATTTCGACGGTGACCGAACTGGTGATCTTTAATTTATGAGCGAGTCATACACCGCCGTCGATAGAGCGGGCAGTTTGCTGCCCTACAAAACGAATATGTAGGCCTTTACCTGATGTGGCTGCTGCTGGGGGAGGGATCCTTCGACTCCTTCGTGTGCCTTGCTGCTTCCGTCGTCGCTGTGCCTTGCGTCGACCTCGGCTCGTTGGCAGTTGGAGAACCTCGGAATCTCCGGATGCTCCCCAGATCTCGGCCGCTTCCATCTCCACCAGATTGCCGACAATGGACTCTAGAACTTTTCCAATGAGCGGGCGTGATGTTCGCTGTTCATCGCATCGTCTCAAAAACCTGCATCTTGTCTTCTTCGTATTCCCCTTATCGACACCTTCCTCATTGAGCTCCCTCGCCGAAAATCACTTGATCTTGACTGGCCATTGACATTAACGTATTTGACGAAGAGCTCCAACGAGCCTCGACTCCTTCACCTTGAACCTACTTCCCGAAGCAATCATGTCTAGAGCAGAGGCGGACGCCCAAGTCCAGCTTCAAGACTTCGGTTCCATATTCAGCCTCAAAGACAAGGTCGCAGTCGTCACCGGCGGCAGCAGAGGTCTTGGGCTTCACGCAGCCAGCGGGTACGTCTTCTAACACACACTTTCAAAAGCATAAACCGCCTGAACTCTTTCCTCAATCTTCTCACTCCTCTCCCAAGTCCAACTGCGCGTCTGCCTCCCTTCCGCTAAGGCCTCCTAACGCAGTCTCCTCCAAGCCGGCTGCTCCAAAATCTACATCACCTCCCGCAAAGCGTCCGCTTGCGACTCCGCCGTCGCCGCCCTCAACGCCCTCCCCAACAAGCCGCCCCACGCCCGTGCCTACAGCATCCCCGCCGACTCCTCCAAGCTCTCTGATATAGAGCGTCTTGTTGCGGAAGTCTCCAAAACCACTGACCATGTCGACATCCTCTTCGCCAATGCGGGGGCCACTTGGGGCGAGGCGTTTGAGACGCACCCCGAACCCGCGTTCGCAAAAGTCATGGACCTGAACGTAAAGAGCGTCTTCTACACGGTGCAAAAGTTCGAGCCGCTCCTAAAAGTGAAAGCAACAAGAGACGAGCCCAGCCGGGTTCTCGTCACCGCATCTGTAGCAGGCCTGGCGCCTGGCTCGCTCGGCGCCAACGCAACATACTCCTACTCCGCGTCCAAAGCGGCCGCCATCCACCTCACCAAGAACCTGGCGCTGGAGCTTGGCCCGCGGGGGATCATGTGCAACGCGATCGCGCCGGGGTTTTATCCGTCGAAGATGGCGAACGGGCTGATGGAGCTGCAGGGCGGGAAGGAGAAGATCGCGAACGAGATCCCGAACAAGAGGGTCGGGGAACCGGAGGATATCGCCGGGCTGGTGGTGTTCATGGCGAGCAGAGCGGCCAGACATCTCAACGGAGCGGTGGTGGTGACGGATGGCGGAAGCTTACTAGGCAGAGCGAGGCTGTGATGGGAAAGAGATGCTGGGACAGCGAAATAGAAAAAGGGGAATCGTAACGGGAAATAAACTTGTTGAAAGGAAAACCCCCATAGCATAGCATGTACAAATGTGGAGTGGAGTGGAGGCATGTCTGTTTCAAGCCCGTTTTCTTCCCTTCCCTTCCCAACAGGTGCCGCTATACATCCACCGATATACCAAACCAAGACCAAACCAAGGCCAAACCCACCGATTAAAATAGAAAAAACAAACCGACGGAATTGAATAGAATCGGTATTCAGCTCTTCGCTCCTCTCATAGATTCCCAACTCCCCCACCCCATCCAATTTTTAAGTCCCACTGAAGAGAGAAAAGAAAAGAAAAAGAAAAGGAAAAAAACAAGAAGAATAGATGCCCGACGCTCTCAGTCAACCAGCCAGTCACATAGAATAAGAATTCTGTAGTCTGTAGTTTGTACTTGTACTCTCCATGACCATGTATTCCCACACCCCTTATTCCAAAGATCTAGTATCATAGTTTTAGTACACACAGAAGCTCTAATTAGGAAGATCTGGCCGGGTCTAGTCTGTGATATGATATGGGGGCTGGCTGATTTGGTCAATCAGTCAATCAGTCAGTCAGGGTTAAGGTTTTAAGATTGAGATGTGGAGACTAAGATTGAGACTTTTGGATCTTGTTTTGGTTTGCTGTACTTTACTTTACGGAGCGGAGTCGGGAGGGGAGTGGAGAGGAGAAGAGATGGGGAGGGAAGGGAAGAGGGTGTGGATATAGATATGGATGTGGATATTGATATCTTATTTTGGGGGCAAAAAGGGTGAGGTGGTGGGAAAGTTCAAGATAAAGGAGGGAAGGGAAGAGAGATGGGAAAGGGGGGAGGGGAAGAGAGAGATGGGGAGATGTGTGTGGGAGAGGAATGGAGTGAGACTAAAAGGCCTAGTTAGTGTGGAAAATCCTTTGGGGATTGTTTTTTTTTCGGGGGGCAAGCGAACATGATTGATGATGGGGAGGCGAGGGCCTCTTTGGATAATGGGTTCGGGTTTGGATTTCGATTTGGATGGGTTGGGTATATCGTTTAGGCTAAGTGGAGATGAACGATATGAGAGACGTAGTGGTCTTTTTGCTCCTCCGGCGTTTTAGGGGAGGATTTTCCGGATTTTCCAGGTTTTCCAGAATTTTAGTACGGTTCCAAAAATTGCGATATTGGATAGGTATGCATTTTGACGCTGCTGTTGATCTGCGGTCTCCTTGGTTTCAGCACAGACATCTCTATGGTACGGTTCCATCGGAAAAAAGCAGACCCTATCACCCCCACCCCACTCCTCTTAAACTTCTGGTCCCGCTCCGGCCGGACCCTACCTACGTATGCCAGCTCACAAACCTCTCAACAAGAAACTCCCCAATCCCCCACCCCCCATTCTGCCGTCCCCATCCGCTGCCCTTGACCCCGCCCTGCGGGCCCGTCGGGCTCGTATACACGCTCACGCTGTTCACGTGGACCTGGCCGCACTCTAACTCCCGTCCCATGCCGATTGCCCGGGCGAGGTCTTTTGTGTGGATGGTGGCGTTGAGCCCGTAGGCCGAGGAGTTTGCGAGGCGGATTGCTTCGGCGTCCGAAGTGAAAGGGTAGAGGAGGGCAAAGGGGGCGAAGGATTCGGTGTCTGCGATGCGGGCGGAGGGGGGCACGTCGAGGAGGATCTGGGGCTGGATAAGTTCTTGAGGGGTTTCTGAGGCCTGGCTGTTGTTGTTGTTGTTGTTGTGCTGGGAGGAGGAGTCGATTAGGAGGCGGGCGCCTTTGAGCTGAGCGTCGTCCAGGAGGGATTTGGCGGTGGCGGCGATTCCTGAGTGGACGGGGAGGCCCGGCGGGCCGTGGGATTTGACGGCGTGGGCGAGGAGCGGGAGGAATTGCGGGAGGATGGAGGAGTGGACGAGGATGCGCTCGGTGCTGAAGCAGATTTGGCCGTGGTGGAGGAGGGCTTTTCGGAGGGCTCTGTTAGATAAGGGTGAAGAACGACATTTATGATGGGAGAATGAAAAGGAAAAAGAAGGAAGGGGGGGGGGCAAAGGGGAAGAGAAGGGATATGAATATAAGTCCGTACCGCCTTTCGCACAGAGCTCAGCGGCTTGTTCCAGATCAGCGTCCTCGAGGACGATGGCAGGACATTTCCCCCCGAGCTCCATTAACACCGGCTTCAGGTATTTTGCAGCCACGCTCCCAACGATGCGACCGACGGCTGCGCTTCCTATAAACTCGATCTTACGGATCCGCGAGTTCGCGATCAGCAGCTCGGTCATTTGAGCGGCGTCCTCGCGCGAGGATTGGACTTGGTTGATCAGACCTGGCGGAGCATTGACGGACTCGCGGGCGGATTCGAAGCATTCGACGATCTTGTGGTGGGTGAGTGGGGAGAGCTCGGAGGCCTTTAGGACGACGGTGCAGCCGGCGCCAAGGGCGGAGGTTATGGCGCGGGTTGCGAGGACGAGGGCGGCGTTCCATCTATATCATGAGCAGCCGAGAAGGGGGGACGTCAGCCTTGAGTAGGGCTTTAAATGGGTCGATTCGCGTTAGCGTTGGGGACTTACGGCGGTATCGTGAGAACCGGGCCAACTGGCTCCTTGAACACAAAGCTCATAGCTCCCGGCTTGTCGTTCATCGGGATCTGTCCCATGACGCTGCTTACGCACGCGGCGATCTCGCGGATGTAATTCACAGACGTGATGATATTGTTGATTGCCCATCCTCTGTCGCAGCTCGTCTCCTCGATCTGGCTCTCTATCAGGTCTTCTTTTCGAATCTCGAAATGATCCGCCACCTTGTTCAGCATGGTCCGGCGCAGGGAAGGAGGCGAGCGCTTCCATTTCTGGAAGGCTTCCCATGCTGCTTCGCAGGCGGCCTTTGCGGAGTTTTCGGTGACGGAGTGTGCATAGTGGATTTGTTGGCCAGTGCGGCAAGAGGTGACGGGGAAGAGCTTGCTTGTGGAGTCGAGAGGGAGGACTTGGCTGTTGATCCAGAGAGGGACGACGGTCTGGCCGGAGGAGTTCTTTTGAATGGGCATATTTGAAGAGTGGGAGGCTTGGATTGGCTTGCAGCCAGGTTAGTGAATTGTCCTGGCAGCTTCGACACTGAAAGTCGTACGACGTCACTTTTACGAGAAAGAACGATAAAACTGGGTCACAGACTTGATTGACTTATAGATACAAGATGAAAGTAAAATGAGATGCTGTAGAACAGGGAACGTAGCCAGATCATGTACAGTAAAATTACCAGGAGGTTTGGTTGAAATACGAACGCAAAGCACAACTTTCAATCTCGACTACGAATATGTTAACCTTAGTGATGACGTTGCCCACTAGCCTTATCAATGCGCGGCATCAAACCTTAGAAAACTGCACAGGCCTGGTGTACTTTCATAGCGAAATGCCGAAGTGGGAGAGGATGAATTGGTTGACCGTTGGCGGGACGTGAGAACGGTTGATCCAGGTGCTAGGAGATATTCGTCCATTTCCCCCGCAGTCCCGAGGGCCCCTCAGCCTCGGCGAGCCTTGCAGAGATATTTTTAGACCTGCCAACCGTACAGAGCCTCTGCGTGTTTGAAAAGCATCGTTTGAAATTAAAAGGTGCTACAAATCTTTCGCCCTCATTCGCGGCAAGATGGTCCAGAAAACGTTCGCTCATGCTATGTCATATTTCGCTTGTCCATCTCTTAATCAAAAATCAAATGCCTGCATGCTCTCTAGATAGCTATTAAAGACTTTCTTTCGAAAATGTATTTATAGGTGAACCAGAATCCTGTACAGAACATAACAATGTCATATAAACCCTCCTTGCCCCTGTCCTGCAAATCGGCCCCTATCCATGGGCGGAGATTGGAACACAGCGGGAAACATATCCGGGCTCGGCTGTGGACTTCCACCCTGCTCGATCTCGGCACGCCGTAGTTCTCGGGGACTAGGGCTCCTCCCTAGACGGTTCTGAAGGCTCTGTTTCCGCTCCACTGGGAGTTCTTTGCTGCCTGGGAGCAGGTTGCGGAGGTTTTGCATCTGCCAGATGCTGCGCTCGGGGCTGCTGTTGCGGCGAGAGCGGCGCCCGCCGTTTTCGTGCGTGGAGCCGGGTATTGCGAGGTATCCGCCTCCACTACCGTTGAAGGGTTTGGGGTGGCCATTTTCGTCGTGGGGGAGGTCGATGCGGAAGGTTGAGGAGGAGAGATCTGGAGAGGGTGGCTTGTCCACGTTGCGAGTAAGGAGGCGGAGGAGCTGTTTGCGTTGTTGTTCGGATTCAGGAAGGAGGTGAACGGCATCGCTGTCAGGCCCGTAGGGAAAGGCGTTGCTGCCACTGGTGTAGGAGGTGGAGGTGGAGGAGCGGATGCGGCGGGCGCGGTCGTAGTTGCGGATGGTGTTGATGCGGTGGGAGACGAAGAATGTCAGGGCTCCCGTGAGGAGTATGAAGGCGGAGGGGAGGGCAATGAGAAAGGCACGGAAGCCGTTGGAGCTGGGGAGTTCGGGGAGGATGGCGACGGAGAGGACGGTGGAGAGGAGGCCGAGAATGGAGGCGGATAGTGTGGGGCTGAGATGCAATTAGGCAAAGGTCTTCGATTGTGTGGGGGTCATAGGATGACATTGCTACTTACGTGAAGATGGCTTCCTGCCAGAAGATCCATGATCGGCACAGAAGAGTGAGAATGATGCAGTCAACGTAGCCCAGCAGTAAGAGGATGGTTCCAATCACTTTAAGGACTGTGGGCGACGTTTTGAGGTGTGTCTCTTTCGGGTCATGGAGGCCGAGCGGTGCCACAATATACCTAGGGCTTGGTTAGCGATCGAAGCAATATCTCCTCTAGGTCTGACGAGGCACCATACCCAGCCAATATCAACCATGAAGCTACTGCAGCCGTGATAGACCACCACCATTGTATCCTATCTCGTTCGACGTACAGATCCGTGATTGTAAGGCGAGTGTATTCTCCCGATGGAAAGAAGGAGGAAAGGCCCTTCCGGAAGGATGGCATTTTGGTTGCAAAGTCGTTTCAGTTTGGTGCTTTCGAAGCTTGAGGGAGCAAAGCTCCTCGGATGACAAATGTACGGGCACGCAAGGGGCCACTCTCATCAGTGTCACCGCATCGAGAGATATAAGAGATATGGCGACTGCTCGTCGGCAGAGTTCAGTGTCGGGAGGGCGGAGAGCTTGTTCTGTCGTGTAGTCAAGCGATAAATCCCTCAACGTGTAATGTTCGCAGCCTCGGCGGATGCCTGAAACAGTGCCCGGGACTTCGTTTATGATAGTGTATTAGGATCCGTGAGCCTTCTTCGGCAAGACAACTGCTGTCATCAACACCGACAGCTGAGATAGAAAACGAGCGCGTTCGTGAGGGTTTGGAAGCTTTCCGAGTAAATATATCGTAGTCGCAAGTGAGGTCCTGGAACGGTACGTGGGCAAGGTAGTCCAAAGAGAAAGAACGTTCCCAGGCGACTTGGGAATCAGTGCACCGCCGGCTGTGTAAGGCAACCAGGTGGACGAGGCGATGCGACTCAGTTCTCGGCCGGTTTGGATAAGGTATCAGGCAGAGGTAGCGTTCTGCAATGTAACAGTATCGCGATGCAGACTTTGAGGCCTCTCTTCAGATTTCGGCTGACCGAGGAGCAGATGAGATCAGATTTGAGACGAGACGGTGAAGCATTGAATTGAAGCGATGCAGAGGGCAATGCCCTGGTACTGAGTGAGGCTAAGAAGACGGTGAGGCAGCTTGCCGGATGCGCCTCTTGCGGGCGGCGGTGGAAGGAGTGTCAGACAGACTGAGCCCGGATCCCTGAACAAGGCATGGCACCAATGGCGCAAGCACTTGGCGAACGCCGACAGGGAGACCGTTGCGTACTCGAGCCCCGGTTCAGGCTTAGCGACCCTTGGGGGCTGCCCGCGCTGAAGACGACGTGCCTGGAGAGTGTGCGGCCTTGGGGCATGGCGCC
Organism: Pyrenula aspistea; assembly: GCA_021030945.1. NCBI lineage: Eukaryota > Fungi > Ascomycota > Eurotiomycetes > Pyrenulales > Pyrenulaceae > Pyrenula > Pyrenula aspistea. The sequence goes on from JAGFML010000074.1 coordinate 67,893, forward strand.
GGAGCGGCACAGGGGCACATGGGGGCGTCCCCTCGGGGCTGCTCTCTCTGGAGTAAAGTACGAATCGCCGGGCGCCCGCCGGTGAAGCTTGAGCGGAGCAAACAGCAAACAGTGGAGCGTGTCCCGGCCCGCTGCGACCCCACACGCGTCGACCCCCAAAAGACGCGTCTCCTCCGAACCACCAGTGTACCCAAATGGAATATGCCCTCCTATTCCTGGTCATCCAAGCTCCCCGGACAACAGAACAGTCTTTCGATGAAGCCGTTCCGGCCGCCGCTATTGAAAAAACCAACAACAGACGTTACTCGTGATGCACACCATGAACAGGAGAAGATCTTCGCGGAGAGACCCCCAAAGCGACGGAAAGTTAGCCAGGCGGAAGACACAGAGCAGGATGTAGAATCCCAGAATACAAAGTCCTTGACGAGCGACTCCCGTTATGAGACCCTCTACTCTACTTCAAGGCCTCCATTCAGCGATCGGAAACCGCTGAAAGTGATTCAGAATCCTCCAAGCCAGGAAGGAAAGCCTGAGAGACCGCAAAATGGACCGCAAGGATACTATCTGGTTCTCTGGTATGATTCTGACTCCTCAAATCGCAAATTGGCCTGTTTCCTCTGCTAAAGCGTCCAAAAGGCGCAAACTTACCGCTAAGAAGAACAAGACTTGGGATGGTGACGGGATGCTCACGGTTCGAGGCGGCTACGCCACCCTATACAATATAGACCGACGCGAGCTGGGACGCATCGCTCATTCCACTCCCCTTCTCCCAGGATCGCAGCTATCGATAGGAGGCAAAGATGTTGAAGTCGATTCTCAAATTAGCGAAGAAGAGTTCAATAAGTCGGACATCTCGAGTGATTCATCGACGAAGCAATCAATGAAATCTAGCATAGGTAACAACATACCGGCCAATGCCGCCAAACCAGCAAACGAATCGGATACTGCATCCTTGAAGCCTCACCCGTTAATGAAAACGGTACCAACTGTGAAAGAACCTAACATCCGATCACACAAGGATGCAATCAAGGAGGAGACAAAAAAGATTTTGAACACTGCCGCGCCGCACAGCCAGGCAACGTCAACAGCATTTAGGAATCCTCTAAAAGAGAATACAATTATGCCTCAACGAAGTGGGCCTATTCCAACCCCAAGACATGATCCCAGTGCAGAAGGCGCGCTGGTCATGCAACGTCCGAAAAAGATACCGCTGGGAAAGCAGGTCGTGGATGTGGTTGTCGACCCAGAACTGACTAGGAAATTACGACCACATCAAAAGGACGGCGTCAAATTCCTTTACGAGTGCGTAATGGATATCCGCAATTTTGGAGGCGAGGGAGCCATTTTGGCGGACGAAATGGGCTTGGGCAAGACATTACAGACTATTACCCTCTTATGGACACTATTGAAGCAGAACCCTATCTACCATGATCCACCGAAGCCTGTGATCAAGAAAGCTCTGATTGTGTGTCCGGTGACCCTGATTGACAATTGGCGGAAAGAGTTTCGGAAGTGGCTGGGAAATGAGCGCATAGGGGTTTTTATCGCTGACGGCAAGAAGACTCGTCTCACCGATTTCACTATGGGCAAAGCCTATAGTGTTATGATCATCGGATACGAGAGGCTGAGAACGGTCGCCGAGGAGCTGACGAGAGGGCCCGGAATCGACATCGTCATTGCCGATGAGGGTCATCGCCTGAAGACTATGCAGAACAAGAGTGCACAAGCGATCCAAACACTTAATACAGCTCGCCGCATTATTCTTTCAGGCACTCCTATACAAAACGATCTGAGTGAGTTCTTCTGTATGGTCAACTTCGTCAATGATGGCATCTTGGGGACCTACAAAGCCTTTATGAAGAATTTTGAAGGCCCGATATTGAGGAGTCGGCAGCCAAACGCATTGGAGGAAGACATCGAGGCAGGCGAGGACATGAGCAAGGAACTAGCCAGCCTCACATCTCCGTTCATACTAAGAAGAACAGCTGACATCCTGCACAAATTCTTGCCTCCAAAGACCGAATATGTTATTTTCTGCAACCCTACACCCTCGCAGGCCGCTATTTATCGAAATGTGCTTGCCTCGCCCCTATTTCAATTCGCCCTTGGAAATGGCTCTGAATCTGCTTTGCAACTCATCACCATCTTGAAAAAGCTCTGCAACAGCCCTTCTTTATTGAACTCAAAGGCAGTGTCAACGGACGAGGCTGGCGGCTCCAATTCGCTCAATGATCTGATCGCCTCACTTCCCGCATCGACAACCCGTAGCCTCAACAATGCTTCTAGCGCCAAGATACGTGTGCTTGATTCTTTGCTTATGGCTCTTAGCATGAGGACGAATGAGAGAATTGTCATCGTGTCTAACTACACCTCAACACTTGACATCTTGCAGAACCTTCTGACTTCCCTCTCACTGTCTTTTCTTCGACTTGATGGATCTACACCAGCTGCAAAACGACAGGCATTAGTTGATGATTTCAATCGTCCATCCGGATCTGTGTTTGCCTTCTTACTATCCGCCAAGGCTGGAGGCTTAGGGTTGAATTTGATCGGTGCAAGCAGGCTCATACTCTTTGACGTTGACTGGAATCCAGCAACAGACGCTCAGGCAATGGCTCGAGTATATCGTGAAGGGCAAAAGCGAAACGTAAAGATTTATCGCTTTGTGATGAAGGGAGCGGTTGAAGAGAGGATCTGGATGCGACAGATAGAAAAAGGAGGGTTGGCTAACAGTGTACTCGACGTGGGAGGCGCTTCCTCTGGGCCGAACGGAAAGACTGGTGCTTTTGCTCAATTTTCTAGGGAGGAGCTGCGCGATCTATTCCAACTTGAAGAAGGGAGCGACCTTAAAACTCACCACCTCATCGGTTGTCGATGCGGCGGACTTGGTATTACGGACAGTGCCGGAATAGGCACAACAGTCAAAGAAAAATGGCCCTTTACCGACTCTGTTCGACAGCAAGCACCTACATCTACAACGGATTTCGTGTCAGACGATGAAGCAAATGCTGAGTCTCAGGATGCATCGCTTCCTTCACCTCGTGTCCTTCTGACAAGAGCTTCCCAGGTGGATGTTGACCGGCAAGAAGCACTTATAGCTTTAGGACAGCATCCTCTGCAAAATCGAAAGAACGCCGCTCATCTATCCAAGGCCACAGCTGCATCTATGATCTCGACTGCTTACAAACATTTCGATATCTCCAAGATGCCGTCGATCATCCAGGGCATGGAAAACCAAGAGGAACATGGATCGGCTTGGTATGACAGAGTTGGCCAGGATCCAATTTTAGTTGAAGTGCTGAAAGAACAAGGCGGAAATGACGAAGAACCAGGGCTCGTTGGGTGGGTCTTTAAGAAGACGACGCAGAGAACCCTTTCCCCAGACACAGAAACAGACAAGAGTGGCCGATAGCCCGACACTTCTGACAATCCTCATATTACCGATACATTTAGCACATAGATTTACATCTAATGGCAGATACGATTCCCAATCGGACGTGTTTATCTTCATCACGACCCATTTGCTTTCACAAAGAGGGAAACTTGTTTAATCCAAGTCCGTGGGGGCTGAAGCTGTCTGGTAATCCTCGTTAGCGTTTCGGAGTTATGATGCACTCCGGAAAGGGCCAGGCCATTCTTCTCTCTCTAGGAAATAAAACTTAAATTGCTTTTCCAGTCTCCAACGAGAGCTATATTCCTAATCTCTGCATTGCGAAGTACATCGACGCGGCGCTAAAGGCAGGCGAGTGGAGCCGCAGAGCGAAGAACTGGGGTCAAAAGCGAGATCATAGATCGGTTCCACCTTTGTCAACTGCAACAAGTCAATATCTGTCTTGCCAGTTTGCATGCTAACTTTACATAAATTGAAATTATTCACTATTTCTTGCTTTACTCTTCCTGGATCATGAGAACTCTAGGTCGATGGAACCGACTCTCTTACACTCCGACAGTTCACTAGATAGGAGCTACGATGTCTTGCAAAAACTACGAGAATTCAAGCCATGGCGCAAACTTCACCCAATATTTACCAGGAATGCTTGATGGCCTTCTTGAGAGGCCGGCGAGCATGTCAAGAGCCAGCCTTGCAGATTTGCAATCGAGGACCAATGAAAAGAATCAACCCTGCCCCGCCCTGTCTTCGTCAAAAGCGAAAGTTCTCCAACCTTCAAGTCTGCATTTACATCAATCGAGTCAGCGTCGCACTACATGGCAAGTCCTATTGACCGTCTAGCTGTGAAGATTGTTCTATTAGGTCTCGTGAATGATTTGCCTGAGCAGCCCAGCGTCAACGCGTCTAATGAGGAATCCAAGTTTCAAGAACCTCGGCCTGATCAGTCTATATCGTTCAAGCATGAAGTTTTAATTGTACAAAAGTTGGCTTTCGTATGTGCCTGGTCTAGTGACCCACTCCGTGTCTTAGCGTTTTGTGTCGAAGAAGACATTGAGGAGGGTTGCTTGCGAATTTGCTTCGCCGCAAATACTGGGGTCCATGAAACCCTTCTTAATGGGTTGAAGGAAATAACTCGAATTCTACAGAACGAAGCCATGGATGGTCTGGCATCTCCTTATTACAGGCTTACTAGGCTGCTAAATGTGTATTGACAGTGGATCGCTCCACAAACTATGAGAGCCTATTCAAAGCGGTTTTGGCACTGAACCGGCGACGTATCCTCTCTCGCCTTCGATCCCGACATGCACCGGCTTCAAGGAAAAAGAATAAACCCGAATTGATTCGCAGGCTGGAGTCTGCCAGGGTTCTCCTGCAAAGGTCTGGTGACGAAACTCGCTTTCAGAATTTAACGAGCGATATCGACCATGTTCGAACGCTTTTCAATCATCTTGAAGATATGAAAGCTGATGAGGCACGGTCTTCCCAGGGTGACGATCGCATTCTTGCTCTGGTTGAAAAGATCCAGGCGATTCTCCTCCAGCACGAGCATTACCTTAGGCGAGTTCCCTTCACTCCTGGCGTTTGGGACAAGTATACAACAGAATACCTGCTAGATAAATTGAGCAAGATCAGTCAATACAGCAAAGCCTGCGAAGAGCTTCTCAGGGCGGCTCGAAGGTACAGAGTCTTCACAAAGATCTCCACCAAGTTTGTCAACCTTCAGCAAATAGCTCCGCAGCATTCGATATCTTTATCCTCGGACATGGACGAGCTCATCCGGATTAGCTGCACAGAGGAGACGCTCCTAATAGTTGCCAACCATCGCGGCGAGGAAGTCTCAAAGACGATAGAATCCATCAGAGCACGCCTTCGCGAAGTCTCGCGCTTACATGCCGAAATCCAACTCCTTCTCTACTACGAAAAGAATCCCAGAAGCCGGCGTCCTCGGGTCATATGTTCAAGTAAGAGCGCATGTTACCTTTGCCAGCTCCTCTTGAGACTTCACGGTCACTACTACATCCCAAGCACGCACGGTAAACTTTACGACACATGGAAATGGCCTGAACCAACATCACTATTTAAGGTTAGCAAAAGAAGCGCCGTTAAGGTTGGCAATGTGCAGGCTCTACTCCCTGCATATACTCGTGCCATTGAGAACAAGCTACGCGACTGCCTACGTATCACACAAAGGGTAAGACGCATACGACCAATGGAGAGCATAGTCGACCTGCTGGCTGCAATGACGCCTTCTGTGCTATCGGCCGTCTCACGAAGTTCTCAGAGCACGCTACGAGCTGCGGCGGCGTACGAAGAAAATCCTGTAAAGAATAATATTTCGGGCTTGGATGAAAATGACGCAAAGGTAGCGCCCTTAGGTACGAGCATGGAGATGATCCGAGAAGAGGTTCCTCCACCTAACGTCCTTTCTTCGCCCATCGTTCTGCCTGAACCCAACATCACCCCCGACCCGAAGTCAACTGCGAGTCACGAAAACGCGATGGGCGTTGGATTAGATATGCAAGCGCTACCTGAAATGCAGCACAATTCCCCACCATCCTCATGCCCAGGCACCACCTCAGACTCAATATCATTTCGCTCAAATATCACTCCACCCCTTCACATTTCTCCAATAATCCACCTCCGCCCCGGACAGACCGCCAACCACATCATGAATACAGCGTACGGCGGCTCAAAGCACATACAAGCACCAGGCCTGCACGTTACACTGGAACATGACGCCTCATCCGCTCTTCCATCTTTGTCAGCAACGGAGTCGAAAAAGTTCTCGGCGATGGAGTTTGAATGTCTATCCTCGTCGCACCAAGACTTGGGTGCGGAGCAGATCAGGGACTTCGTGGACGTGGGAGAAGGCGAATGGGTGGAGAAGCAAGCCCCGGACGATGCGCTCTTCTCGAAGGATGGACTGGTGTTGAGGCAGGGGAATACTTTCTTGAGGTTACGCGCGAGGGTATGATAAGGGGCCGGAGGTTTTGATCAGGTGGCGGTGTGGGGGCTGAATACAGGTCCCCGATGATGCCGACCGACTTGCGCCTCTACTAGAAAAGCTTGGAAACGCACCTAATTTAAATAGTCCCACAAGCCTACCCGTTGCTTAAGCTAGTTGGAATAGACACCGAATACACGGACTTATTATAGCTCCAGTACACTAATAATACTCTTCCACGGTGTGTCCCAGACGACTTTCCGAATCCCTTCGCTTCTCTTTATCCAACATGATCCCTTCACTGTTCGTTGAGCAGGTCCCCTTGAGCGTACGTCCGTCCACTCGATCGCCGGCCTCCACCAACCGCCCTCCAGCAACACATAAAAAGCCTCAAGGCCAGACAGAAAAGTTTTATCCCAAGTCAAATATACCTGAACACACACCGAATTCCTTCTCTTCGAACTGAGTCGACAACAGCAACAGCAACGATCAGCCAAACCATGCACTTCCTAACCTTGATCACCTTCCTCACCGCCCTCTCTCTCTCAGGAACTGCTTTCGCCAGCCCGGCTCCAGGCCCTGCCGCCGAGCCTGAAGCTCCTCCCGCGGCAGCGATGGTTGAGGTGAGTTACGTGCGATTTGCCCTCTACACCCCCCCCCCCCCCTCTCTCTCGCTTTCTCGAGTTCATAATTTATCAACACACCTCCCTTCCTTCTCTTTCTCTCTATCCCTCTCTTCACCATTCAACCTTTAATTCCACCATCCCCAAACCACAAACCAAAGACCAGCCTCTCAAGCAGAAGAGAAAGGAGATCAGAAAGCTAACCAGTGGGGCCCACCCGAACCACTTAGAAACGCTGCGTAACGTGGGGCAAGACTTGCACTCCCGGCAAGGGTCAATGCTGCCCCGGACATAAGTGCAAGTTGGTTGCTGGGGAGCCGACGTTTTATGCTTGTTTGAAGAAGTGATGTTGGTGTTGGTGGTGGGGGGGTGTTTTGCGAGAGAGAGAGGACGAGGAAGGGAGCGGGGGTGAAGTGTTAAAAGAGAGATGTGATAAAGGGTTGGCAGTCTGCAGTAAGGATTTATCTACTTTTCTAGCATCATTCTACATGCGAGGTGGACAGTGTCAAAGAGGCACGGTGGAGGTCCTCACCGCAGCCCGAAGCGCAAAGTAGCATAGCTCTCCCGGCCTGTGGGATCTCCAAGAGGTCGTTATTGTTCTTCACCTCGTGATATTTGGGCTTCTGTGAGTCAGAATAGGATTATCAAAGTTTAGTATTTACGAAAGAAGCTAAAGATCAATATGCTCTCCCAGTATGGAGGTGTAGAAATCGAGCTTGAACATCTCTCGGACTACGAGCTTCTTCCAAGCAATTGAGTGAAAACAGCGTGGCGAAATGCTAACCTCTTCATCATCAATCACCACAGCAGTCTACACGCGCCCGAGAGGAGCTCAGATTGATTCGAATCGAATCAAAACGGAATGGGCGGATAGATTTCTCGCTCCCTCTTAGCGAGAAATAATCTTTTGTCTGTCCAATCTAGTGTCTAGCGGCTCAGCGATTATGCCCCACTTGATCGAGCACTCTGTATATGAGTTTCCCAGAGGTCCTGTACAGCGTCAGTAATATTATTTGCGAAGGGGTTTTGTCACAAAATAGCTGGGTGCGTCTGATCAGGACGTATAATGCAAGACACCGTTCTTACTTGGGAACAGGTAGTGATGCTCCTGGTGTGGGCTTACCCAGTCAAACATATCCGGTATGTCAATCATGTCCCCTATTGCTGTAAGGTTAGAGTTGAACCCTTGCTGCGAGACGCTTGTTGGATCTAAGCTTGAACCAAACACAGCGCTAGGGGAGCTACTCATTCCGGCATGAAAATCGTCGGAGTGAAAAGGACCGTCATCGCCTATAAGATGGGTTAGCTAGCAGAATCAGGAGCCCGAGGAGTGAGTATGTCACACAGGGCTAACTTTTACCTTGCATTGTTCGATGTGCGGTATCAGGCACGACGGACGATTGTCTAATTCCTACCCTGTTCGACGAATACTGACATTGCCGGGTTTCCTGAGAGTCTGAAACCTTGTCCAGCATGATGGACAATACGTTGAACGCCTGCAGGGCCTCTCTTGAGCTTTCTTTGAACTCATTCCAGATGCGATAGGAGCTCTGAAGCGCCTCGACTAGTTGGAACCGGTCGTATTTCACGCGACCAGATTTGTCGATTGAGTTCGGCTCACATCCTTCGCTTGAAGAGCTAAAATTAAGCTCCAAAGAGACAATCATCGTCGCCAAGATAAAGTTATGGTGTTCCAGCGATGAAACGAACCATCGATCTCGATAGAGCACGCCGCCCATTTGAACTTCTCGGTGGATAGCCATTTGGTGTTTGAGCAGCTTCATCGCTGCATCGACGCAAGACAACCTCGAATACGTGTACCTGGTCCCGCATCGTGCCTTCATCATATGGTGGCGATGCAAAATGCATCTCGATTTTTGAAACAGGAGTTCAACGCTATATCGCTTTATGATAACGGAGGCTGCCGCCGTGACAGATTCCTCGAAGCCTCTGTTCTGAAGATAATCCGGCACAGACGAATATGCCATTTCAAGCTCATTGTCCAGTTGGAGTACATCTTGGTAGGCACAATGACGTATCGAAGACGTCTTACTGACAATAGAGCCGAAGACGGCTAATAATCGCCCCTTCGCAATTGTATACAACACTGGCGTGAGAGTTGTCTCGGGCCTTGATGGCGGCAGGCTGATTGAATCAATACTGAAATCATCGTCGAATAGGTTACTCGGAGTTAAAGTGTCGCACTGTCCCTCTGGGATCATTCGAGGTAGGCCGAGCTGACTGGAGATGAGAATGTCAAGCTGCAAAATGACAGCCCAGATCCGTCGCCTCATCTCTCCTTGGAAGCTCGAGATCTGTGAATATTGCGCCGCATCACGGTGGAATCCCATTCTCATGGCTAGTCGAGTGGCGATTCCGGCTAGAACCCATACACCGACTTGTGAATCGGGGCTTCGAATGAACTCACACTGAATGTTGAGGAGGAGCGATTCGATCGTATAGGCGGTGGGTGCTGAATAGTTAGAAAGTATGAGGCATTCCGTCGAGCGTCTGTGAAACGCAGCCATCGCATCTTTTGCCTCACCCAATATCTCAGGCAGCTTATCTTCAGATCGCAGGTAGAGAAACGCTGCCACAGACATGATCCCGAATAGCAATCCCAACCATGGAAAGGGAGCACTACGCATATTCGACCAAAAGTCCGTGTACTACGAGATAAACAAGTCAACTCAAATGCATCACTCGCAAGATGTCAGCTCTTACTTCATTCTGGAAAGTTGGCGCATGGATGATGACTACATATCTGTTAGTTGTCATTATCATTACTGAAAGAATGAGTGCATACCGACTGATGGCTCCGTCGAGTTAAAGTACCGAGACACAAGTCGATCGACACAAGTCCTGGGTGGAACTGCGGCTAGTAAATTCTCCATACTCGATGGACTCAATATTCCTTGCAACAGTAATGGGCCCTCCAGAGACTGTTCGTTAAGGACTTGACTGTCCTTGTCCGAGTAGTTTTGTTCCATGTACTCTCTGACCTTATTGATCTACGAAGACAGCATAATTAGCGGTGTCAGGAAGCTCAAGTGGACGTCGAGAAAGGTCTAGAAACTCCCTTACATCATCACGAACCGCAGCCCAATGCGCAGCAGAGACATATATCATTTGATTGTTATTTGACATCACTTGGCCTGGTTGAGTTTCCATTTGCTCCTCAGAGGACTCCTCAGCGCCTGTTGAGATGTCACTTTTAGTGCTAGGCGGAGCGGTACTTGCATAGGCTCGTGCATGATCGTTCGCTGAAGCGCTATCGGCAGCTGTGGTGCTGGACGAACACAAACCTTGCTCTCCGACTTGTCGTTCTACAATGAGGGTGCCGATAAGCTGCTCCAAGTGTCGAAGCCGGCTGTGCAGATGTCTGCTTTCTTCACGTTTCTGCACGGGAGGCCCTTTCCGCGTAGTTGACGTATACGAACACAATATATCTCTCGTGACGCAATTGCTGCATCGCTCATTGCGATCACACTTCAATCTGGAGCAGGACCGGTCAAAAGAGTGCGCAGCCAAACACAAGATATGCTCACTTTTTCTGCCTGCATGAGGCGCACGAAAGTAAGCCGCCGAAGCGCGGCCTACTGGGCAGAGAAGAAATGGCATCTAGGCTCGCCGAAGAGGCCGAATCATGGTGATTCGGCATCTATCTAGTCGGACTGGAGTCTGTAGAACGCCTGAGCTTCAGGCACAGAGACGCTGTCTAGTGTCTTGGGTTGCATAAACTTCATTCAGATATTAGCGAGGATATATTGAACCTACACAGACTGGAGAGAACGCTGTTCCTTACGTCCAGGGAAAATGGGATGGCTCCTGCTTACAGGCCGAAGTCAGGCCGCTCCGCGGAGCAGTCCGCGGACCACGCTATATCCGATACTACCTCTTTTGGTAAGAGCTACCCTGCTTAGCACAACCAGGAATTTTGGCTCTCGAGATACAGCACGTTAATCACTAAATTTAGAGGGATTGATTGACTATATATATATATGGGAAGGATACGCTTCACGTCTCTGTCCTTGACAGCTTTTCTTTTTGCTGCCTCCTCTCTCAAATACCTCACACTTTCACCAAAGACATTGTCGACATCATGACGAGAAGCCAAGGTTTCAAGGTTTCGGAGATACCAAATCTACATGGCTACGTGGCGATTGTCACTGGAGGTAGGTACCATGCGCTTCCTGATTCAGACGCTCGTTTGGCGCGGGCTCACAAAAACAACATGCCTGACATTGCCAAAACATCTGTAGGCAACTCTGGAATCGGCTATGAGACGACACTACAGCTAGCTCGGCGAGGTGCTCGCGTTTACATTGCGAGCCGTTCCCCCGATCGTGTGAACGAGGCAATCTCGATGATGCAGCAAAGCGGAGGATCATTGGATATCCGCTTCCTTAAATTGGACTTGCAGGACTTGGAGAGCGTCAGAGCAGCTGCTTCTGAGTTCATGCGGAGGGAATCGCAGTTAGATATTTTGATCAACAATGCCGGAGTATGGTTTCCAAATCCCAGGCTTGAGATATATCGCTGACACGTGCTCTTTTGCAGATTATGGCATGCCCCTATAGGCCAACAAAAGACGGATTCGAATCGCAGTGGCAGATTTGCTTCCTCGCGCATCATGCTTTTACTATTTTTTTACTGCCGGTACTCAGCTCAGCCGCTCAGCAAAATCCCAGCAATTGGGGTCGCGTCAGGATCGTGAACGTGGCCAGTGATGCAGCTTTTGTCTTTGGTCCGAAGGAGATAAACCATAATGACACCAATATGGCAGATTTGACCGGAACGACGGCTCCATGGTAAGCTCTTCCCAGGATAACCCCTGTCCCTCCCACTCTGCACCAATCTGGACCTGGGCCAAGCAGACAGACGCTTCATAGGTTTCAGGCTGACAGACAAACTTGCTCTTCAGGAAACGTTACGGCCACTGCAAACAAGCTAGCATCATCGCCGCCAAAGCTATCAACGACCACTACAGCCCTCGCGGCATAACCGCCTACTCCGTGCACCCCGGAATCGTCAAGTCGAACCTCCAGGGCCACGACCCAAGCCTGTTCGGTGTCCTCACCCGAGCCGCGATGAAGGTTGTTCCGACCTCGTCGCCGCTGGATGGCGCACGTACGTCGTTGTACTGTGCCACCAGTCCCCAGGCGCCCAGCCAAGGGGGCCGCTATTTTGTACCGTTCGGGAAAGTCGACCCTCGGGCCGATAAGTGGCTGGAGGATCCGGTAGCGGTGAGGAGGTTGTGGGATCTGGCAAAGAGGCAGCTCGAGATGAAAGGGTTCGTGCTGGATTTGTGATTTTTTAATTTGGACGTGGATGTCACCAAGTTAAAGCATGTTGAACGATACGGTTTTTTCTTTGGGTGATTTTTAGACCTGACATTCAAGTAAGAACGCTTCAAAGACGAAGCTTCGATCACGACGCCATTCACTAAACAAGAATCCGTTTTGTGCAGTAACAGCCAATGATGCGGCCGAACCGTGTAACTGGAGTGGTTCAAAGCTGTAGCTTCCAGTGTGAATCATTTTGCTTCACGGGCCCACGGCTGACATTAACGAATTCTCGCGGGCATATCAATGAATTATGCATCAGCGTATCAGCAACAGTAGATGAGCCGAGAGGACATGATGTGTTATAAGAGAGGGAGAGGGAGGGAGAGAGTGAGTGAGAGAGATGTGCGGTGAAGCGTGAGAGGTGCATGGATGCATCAAAGGAGAGAGGTGGGATAAGGTTGGGGGTTGGAAGCCGGAGGTCTGCAATAAGGCTTTATATATTAAGCGTCATGCAGCGTTCCGGACCCGCAGTTAATCGCAGGTCCAGTGGTCGATTCAGATTGACTTGTGATTAATGTTATGTGCCTGCGAGTCGCGCTCATTAAATATAGTAAGTCGTAGAGAGGTTGGACGCGGTGAAGAAATTGAACAAAGTTCCGTGGGGTAAATAAAGTCACGTGCTAAGATGGGGGCTTAAATAGGAACCAATCCTCGGATGGCGGCCAATGCTCGCTTGGAAACTTACCTTACTTCGATTCCCATATAATTCATATGATAACCTCATGTAAATTCTTTTAGCATATTAGCGAGTCGATTCGAATTTTGGCGAGTTCTAAGATAATTGACTTAAGTTGAGTTGATTCGCATCTACTCGAGTTGATGCGAGTCAATTCGAAACGTTGTTCGTAGCCGTCACACGAGAGTAGAGTAAGCCAATGGCGTGGTCAGCCTTGTGCCTCCGCCATCGTCATTTTGAAAATACCTGAACGAGAGAATGTCGCACCGTGACGATTGATCTCTCATATACCGCCTCACTTTAATGTTGCCGTACGCCTTGGCAAACTAGGACGCTTTCTCGGCTTGCTTTGAGTATGGAGCAGACCATTCAGAGTCTCGAAGTCTGGCATGCAGACTATGTCGCTGCGGAAATACAATGGCTCGGACGTGAGAAACTTTCGTCTTCCTGGGTTGTTCAAGCTGTTGAAAATGATGAGCTTGACCCTAGCTCTGGAGAGAAGACGATAAATGAGCTGATGCAGCATGTGCACATCTCTCAAGGGTTCTGTTCTATATGCCAGAACTCGTTCGACAATTGGCCTGGTCACGTTAGACCGACCTTCGAGCAATTTAGCTTCCATGAACCCGACGCGTGTCGTTATCTGGGCTCAGATGCTACATGGACCGCTCATTCAGCTGAAACTTCAGATGTCGATAACCGTCAACGTAATACCGAAGTATTTTGGAAACCTTCTCATCCCGACACATACATGCTGGAAGCTTCCTCCAGAAGTGGCTGTCATTTTTGCGGCCTCCTTGTGCAGTACCTGGTTGATCAAAACCTTCTGGGTCTATTCCGCAAGCTTGAAAGGCGGCTGAATCTCCTAAGAAAATCTTCTGCATTACAGCTCTCTATTCGGCCAAGCGATTTATTTGGCTCTGGGCAAGACGTTTGGTTGAACCTTCCCGGCAAGCCGCAAGTGGAGTCGGGCTCCCCTCTACAATTGACCGCTCTCAAAACCCACGGTACGTGTCTACCAACTTGTACGATGTGTTACAGGCTTATCTTACAAGATCATTTGCATATGCAAAAATTCCCATTGCCAATCGACGATGAGCTTGATTTGGCTAAGACTTGGTTTGATGCCTGCTCTACGAACCATGCACGATGCAACATCAATAATGAATGCAATCTGCCAACAAGACTTGTTCACTTGGCAAATGCTCCTCGACTTGTGCTAACTAAAGGTTGGAGGAAGCGTATTCGATATGCTACTCTTAGCCACTGTTGGGGCGGCAATAAGCAATATAAACTCAAACACGATAATCTTGACTCGTTACTTTTATCAATACCTATCGAACGGCTACCAAAGACTTTTAGAGATGCTATTGTTATCAGTCGCCATCTCGGTCTTGAGTATCTTTGGATCGACTCTCTGTGCATTGTCCAGGACGATTTTCGTGACTGGAACCACGAGTCTGCTTTAATGAGTGCCGTCTACGGTGGTTCAAGTATGAATATAGCTGCTTCATCCGCAAAAGACGGTACTCAGGGCTGCTTTCTAAAGCCTAAATTCTTTATTGGAGGTTTCCGAGCACAGCTGAACTTTTACGATGGTCCGAAATTGTGCGAGATCGAAAAGGAGGGAGCTGGTGAGGAGGCGACGACTAAGTCGTTCCTGGCCAGTAGAGGCTGGGCTTTCCAAGAGAGACTTCTAGCCCCTCGCACTTTGCACTGCGGTGACCAAGGATTTTTCTGGGAATGCAGAAGTAAGTGTGCTTCTGAAAATTTGTCCAACGGACGCTACGGTTTTGGTTTGCTGGTCTGCTTTGGTGCAAAGCACCTCGGGCAGCCCTGGAACTCAATGGTAAGCAAGTATTCTCAATGCTCTTTGACAATCCCCACCGATAAGTTGGTTGCACTTGGCGGAATCGCGCGGGTAGTGCAAGCAACCTACAAGGATCAATACCTTGCTGGCATGTGGCGACAAAATCTGGAATTCCAACTGTGCTGGTATGCTTCATCTGTGCAGTCGAAACCTCGATACTTTCAAGCCCCAACATGGTCCTGGGCATCCGTCAACGCCAGAATAGGGACATCGATACTGGATCATCGTTACCCTCCCGAACGGAGAATGTACACGCACGTCATCGAAGCTAACACCGTTCTTGCCGGAAAAAATCCGTTCGGACAGGTCACTGGGGGAATGCTTACGCTAGCGTTTTCGATCATGATCATTGCCAAGCTCTCAAAAGTTCTTGGGCTTGGAAAAAGCATCCTAGAGCCATTCTATTGGCAAGAAATTACAGTCAGCACCGGCGGCATGGAGCAGGTGTTTCGTGTCCAGCGAGACTATATTCCGCCAGGTAACGAAAGGGATAGCGACAATATGATTTATTTACTGCCGTTCCATTCTGGAGATAGTTGCTTTGGAATGGACACGATTAAGACGTCGAACATAGAGGGCATTGTTCTTCAAGCAACCGGCGACGCCTTCGGCCAGTACCGTCGGCTTGGAGCTTTCCACTACAACGATGTCGGTGCAGACGGGTATCCGGGTTACCATGATTTTATTAAGCTCTTGGAAGGCACTGAGACGGCGATAGGTGAAGCGATCTGTGCACGCGTTATCGAAAATAAGAAGCACCCGGAAGCGCGGTATGTTATCACAGTGGTTTAGGGTGCGGAATTTTGTCTATAATGGCCACCGACCAGCTTCGGCGTCCTAGCATCTGGGATGCAGTATTGAAAGACAACAGGCATTTTGTACTATGAGCACATATAAACAGAGGGTCGGCAACGGATTCAAGACACTATGGTATTAAGAGGCTGTTACAAATATGCGTTTGCAAGTTTTGAGGGGCGTGGGGGGCTTCTAGGCCCTTGCCGGGGCTTTCTAGCAGATTTGAGCCTTCTCTAGCCTTAGGGTTGCAAGCGTTTGTAACAAAGTCTGGGAACATCCCCGAAAGACATGACAATGTGCAAATCCTCGAGTGTCCCCTCTGGAAAGCACCATCTTCATTACCATATCTCGAGGAGGTAGACTCCATCTATTCGTTCAAAGATCGCGTGTAGCTAAACCGTTCTTCCGGCTCCACTGTACAACTAATGCCTAATTATTCAAGCCCGACGCCGGTGGGGGCGCCTTGTCCGTTAGCTACGCGCCTCATTTAGAGCGGTAACTCCACGCCTGAATAGCGCATGAAGCCAACTCCGCCCCGCAACAAGGTGGTCAAGCGAACACCTACCCCAGCTCTGGCAAATGCTGTTGTTCCTACACTATCCCTGTTGAATGAATGTGATGTGTAATGGATGGACTGGACTGCAACCACTTTCTCGTTTCGGAAAGCGGCTGCGAAGTTGGGGCGACCAACTCTGGATTAGTTCTCAAGTTATCAGGCCAAAGCCTCCTTAGCAAGAGTAACTTCAGTTGAAAGTGAATATCGCACAAGAATGCAGTATTTCCTTATTTTCAGCTCTGTCTTTGTTGGAATTTGACGAAGGGGAGAAGCCCAGCTCTTAAGTGGCGACATTTCCCCTCGACACTCGGCCTTCTCGCTGTTTGGAACAATCCTTTGTGACAAAGGCCAACTTTTACACTTCGTTCTTCTACCACGTTGACTTTCTCCCATTATGTACATGTCGAAGTCTTTCATCTTGGCTCAATCTCTTTTCTTCTGCTGTCTCGTCTATGCCTTGCCAAACCTAGAAGCTCGTGTCACCAACCAACCTAGTTCGGTTGCCATCTCAAGTCCTCTCCCTACCGACCCACCTCCCAATCTCCAGAAGAGCACCAAAATCCAATGCTGTTCTAATCTTAGATCCGGCTATTGCAATCTCCTTGCGTACATCTTCAAAGACAACACTGGCTACTTCCTCGTGCAAGACAAAGACTGCGATAAAGATGCCACCAGGGCCACGGGACAAATGGTTCCTAAGGGCACTGGCGTCGATAAAGTCTTCCTGCAGCCTCCGTATCTCCTCTCGCCACTAACTGTCAACCTCATCGACGGCTCTTCAGGAAGCTTCAGCTTCAGCTATGGAGAGAACACCGGAGTACATATCGCATATCAAGAAGATGGAAAGGACAGTCCGCATACGATCACGCAAAGCATCACACAAACGGCTGGCATCCCAAGTCCAACATTCGCAGCGCAGTTCAATGACAATACTTGTACATATCAACCGAACGGCGATGAACAAGTGCACGGGACATGTTATGCGATATCATTCTTGTGCGATCCAAGCAAGTACAACAACGGCTTACATGATTCCCGTAATTGATGAGATCTCAAGATCGTTTTCATAATCTTCAACGACCTCCTTCGGGTTAGGGCACAGCATAGGCTCGTACTTGCAGTAGGATTGTCTTCCTTTTTGTCTTCCTTTTCGCTGCCTCGGAGTCATTTTCCAGCCAAGCTTAGACATTATCTTAGAAGCATCTGTTCCTTTCCTTCGATTTAATCGAATTATTCCCCTAGAACGTAAAATATCATTCAGTCTGCCAGTCGTGATACCAACCTCTGTCCCATCAATCGGATTAAGGAAACTATCATGCTTGGTTATCCCTCTACACTCTGCCACACATAGAAGACTCCAACTAGCTATAGCCACCGATCTCCCCGTATCAACCTACATAGTCGAGATTTCAAAGAGCCGTGGACGACGCGCAAGATCCAACGACAATGCGAAACAGGCGGTTGACTTCTCTGTCATCATAATGCCAGTGGCACGCAAAAAATGAGAATTACTGGAGCTGAGAAAAAGAAACAATCGGAGCCAAAATAAAAACGTAGAGGTTCATTTAGACGTCGTAAGGGGCGAAGGGCAACCAAACGACAATGCATTAAAAGGACATCAAAGCAAATTGACTGAACTCGCTTTTTTGTAGAAGGTGTAGGTGGGAAATGTATTTCTGGAAGAGGGCGATGGAGCATTTCGGGAGGACCGATCTGAAGCCGAAGCCTGCCATGGCTACGTACGGGTACGGGAGAGGACACGGAGGCTGTGCCGAGTCTCGCCGCGCCTTCCGAAGCGTGCTTCTGAGGTGGCTTTTCATCACAACCAACTAACCTTCATGTACCGAAGGACAAGGCGAAGCACGTATTTCCGGCCATGAACATTAATTCCGCCAGATCGACCTACCTGGCACTGGCTTCTCCTCCATCTTTAAATATGCAGCTTGATCCCGTTGTCAAGCGACTATCTATCCGCTAGCAAACTCCCCTCACTATGAGGAGATCTGTCATCCTTCTCTTGTTTTTATTGGTATGTCCGAGACTAATTGTAACCCTGACATACTGGGTCGATGTTTCATGTCGAGCATATTTCGCTGGGTATGACCGGCTCTCCGCCGCTCTTCGGGGTGCGCAAGATATGGCTAGACGAGGGGCGGTCAGATTAAACAAAAAAGAAGACACTTACACGGCAGACGTATTCCAAAGAGTTTTCAAGGCAGATTACAATGACCTGACCACGAAGCGAGATGTTGGCGGTAAGGAGTTTCGTTTCTCAAGGCTGTTCCATGTTTTACTGATGACAGCTGTCGAGCCTTATTATTCTCTCTCGCGACCATGACACAAACGTATATCCGAGTTCAATCCAACATTCGTTATTATTGTGATGAAGACCCGCAAAGTATTTCTGGCAGCGATCTCAGATGGACGCTCCGCGGTGACCCGCCGCCCAACCAACGACCTCCGGGTTATGTGTTGAACAGATACCGTACGGAACGATATGAAAACGACGAAGGTAGACCATGGCAAGAATTCGTCGATATTTCCAATGGTGTTAGTGATCTCCCAGGAAATAAAACCATGCACGCGACTGCCAGGACTAATCTTATCTCCTTCCATTCAGGTATTCATGGGAGAAGGTATGGGGTGTCAAGGAAGAGAAATACCACACATCAAGACATATCTCCGGTATCACGAAGTCAATGAAGGCATGCTGTACATGGCCAATCCCGAAGTCTTGGCACAGCCTGTTTTGGGCACCACTACGGTTCGTACAAGCCTGCTTACGTAGACGTCACTGAACTCGATGCGTCATCACCAGATTTGCCTCAGACAGCTACGCAGCTGGCTGCACTCGTTGGATGACATCCCCCAACGCGATATTGAGAACTACCGCGGAAGAGGTGGAACTATAGACGCTTTTCAGAGCATGACGGCTTTTATGATTGTGCATGAGGTTGGCCTTACTCGAGCTCGAAGTGTCAGCTATTAATAGCTCACTGTGATCCTACAGTTTTGTCGCCTTTTTCCTTTTGATAGTAAGTCCCTTGTTCAGCCTGAGCCATGGTCTTCTTCCACATGGAACCATTCATGCTAACACTCTTGCCACTTCAATTTAGAAAAAGACGTTACTGGTCGAGATCCTCGTGGCGCTTTCTTTATTGCCGAAGGATGGGTGAGTCGTTGGCACGATGCTCTCGAGAGAAGACCCACTGACTTTGTATCCTTCCTTTCTTGTAGCAAAACATCCAACGCCTTACTACGACTGCACAAGCAGTAGAGAATGCCAACAGCCATGCGTATTTCAATCAAATCCCTCCTCTATGAACATCGCGGTTGACCAACCCCCGATAGCTTTTTTGCGCTCATAGCTGCGCTTGCAGATCGTGGATTGAAACTTTCCGGCCGGGCATCCGAAGGAAGATTGGAGTACGTTGGAACGGTATAGGAGCGGAAGGTGGGACAGGGAAGGCCTTTTACCCCCTTTCTTTTCTTGTGGCAGACGATGCAGATGGTACTGTCTCCACGGCCTGTAGATTGAGGCCATTTAACAACAAATGCGGCCGGTCCCAGGAAGTGGGAGCTCCTCCGCCGTCCGTTCTCAATAGAGCTGGCATGACTCAGAGAAGCCGATGGGGATCACTTATTGACTATGGCCTTGCATACATTGGAATAACGAAAACAACCCATGCTTGCCACTACGTACCTCGCCTGACAAACAATCTGATCCCAATTCGTCTTCAGGCTCGGGAGGCTGGCGGCCCGAAGCATCGATCAACCTGAGTGTCGGCTTGGGGCTCAAAACCCCCGCGACGAGTCTCGACCATGCTTACCTCTCAGTCCGGACGTCCCGGCCATTAAAACACTCTTCCTGCACTGCGTATCAGCACCTCAGCCCCGTCTCTACCGCTAAACCCAGTCCCGCTGAATGCCAGCCCAGATCAGCCCGGCCGGGCGAATAGTACACCGACCTAGTCCTCAAAACGAATCTTCAAGCATACATGCATCCCCTTTGCCGCTGTGAAGCCCAGCCCAAGCCCAAGCACAACCCCGTTTTCGCATGTAAGGCAATTCGTAGCAATTCCAAACAGAGACTACGTCTGCGGACCTCCTCCCTTTATCGTCACCTTCCCTACCCTGTATTGGCAAGTACCTACATACATCTAAGGCACACCCTAGGATATGATCTGGAAAACGATCGCTATAGGTAGAAAATGAACACAGTAAAACCTCTATGTGCGCAACACCTTCCTCGAAGTAGCCCTCTATCTCATACATATAAGTCATAGCGACAATATCCCGATGACCCCCAGAGTAATATTTCACTGGAGAAAACATATCATTATACTTGATAGAACTTACTTCATCCGAGCTTATTGGGGAGCATTAAAATATGCCTGTCCACGATCGAGTGCTTATATCGAGGTTTTTTTACAGTGTTAGGGTATTTAAGACTCGGTGGAACCGCTGTTGGAACTTCCGAGGCCAAGAAGATCTAAGATGCCATCCAAGTAGCTAAATACAAGGCTCCGTCGAAAATGGAGCTCAAGGTCCTACCCAAAAAAGGGCAACGAAAAGTCCAAAAGAGCAGTAGCCTAAGATATTTATTAACTAACAAACTGGCGACGATGAAGAAGAAGGATGGACGTTTAGTGATTTTATTAGGTTCCTTTCGGAAGACAGATTTAGAGTACGTTTTTGGCTACCTTATTATGGCTTCGATCTCTTATTTTTTACTAAGAGTGGTTTTTTTAAAAATTTATTATAATCTCAGTTCGCTGTCTCAACCGCAAATCAAGAGAACAAGGGAGATAGCGTTCTTGGAAAAAAATTGAATGACTTCAAAAAGCGAGGGAGATCAAGAATTAAAGTACTTGAACGAGGGCAATAGGCAGGTAGACAGACGCGAATAATAGTAAAGGGTATCCACTTTCTGTTTCTACCTGTCTCTGCCTCTGCCTTTGCTTCTCCCAAGACTGCCCCTGCAGAGCTGGCCAAAAATCCAAAAAAAAAACAAAAGAATGCTTTCCTTTTCTAGCAGTCTTCTCGGTCTCCTATCCTCACACCCCCACGCTATCGCCACCATGCTTCATTAAGTACTGACTGCATTTCTTCTTCTTCTCCTTCTCCTTCCCACCCTCCTTTAAGATCGTCGCGCATTTTGAAAGCATCGGGGTCAGGTAGAGAAGAAGCATCGTTCTCGTTTGCGTTTACCTCAGTGTCGGGGTCGCGTCGGTCGATTGGGATTCTCGAGGCCGGCGTTTTTGTGGCGGTGGCGGCGAGGCGGGATTTCTGGGCCTGGAGGAGGGAGAAGGCGTCACCGATTGTATGGGAAGGACGGTGAGGTTTAGGTTTTGGATGGATGGGATAGTGAGGGGGTTTGGGATAAGGCGGCCGGGAGATCAAGCCAGTGGGGAAGATGGCGGCGTCGGCGGCGGCTCTGGCAGCGCGGCCGTGGCTCATCTTGGGCTCTTTGTCGTCGTCTGGTGCGCGGCGCGCGAGCTGTAGGAAGCCTGAGCTCGGGAGAGCCGTTGGTTGCGGAGGGTTCACGACGGGGCCGTGACCGAGGCGGGGAGCGTGGATTGGGGCCCGTAGAGCAGCTGGAAGGTCGGCGCACCAAAAGCAGAATGAGGGCCTCCCGAGTCGGTGACCGGAGGAAGAAGTGTAGGTCGGGGTCTTCTTGTCGTCTGCTGGCTGGCCCTTTGGATGGTAAGGCGTTGGCGATGAAGGCGATTCCAATACATCAGGACTGTGTTCCTCCGCACGCTTCCCCTCCATCTGCTTCAGCTCCGCCGTCCCTTTCACGTTATAATGGTCCTCCGAACATCTCTTCGCACCGCTGTTCTTTAGCCGGTAGTGCAGGTTGTTCGTCATATCCTGGCTCCTGGTGCGCAGGAACCGTTTCGCGTCCTGAACTGCTGACTTCCCGCCAATCGCTCCTTCGGTCACGCACCACCACTCCAGATAGTTGACCAAGGTCGAGCAGTTGTCGTTCGGGTCCGGCCCGAATCTCATCGCTTTTCCCGGGGACGTCAGGTTCCGGTTGTGGTATAGACTGGGGAGGTTGATGGTCTCGTCGCTGGCATCGTAGTAGTACTGGGAGTGGGACTCGGGTATACGGTCGGGTCCGGTGATCTTGTTGGGCAGGACGTAGTCGTGGAGCCAGGAGTTGCTGGAATTTGCGGTCTGGTTGGAGACGTAGGGGTGGACGACGTCCAAGGGCCACTCGAGGGCTTCGGTGCGGTCCAGCATCACGGGTTCGAGGCCGACGGCGCAGATGGGCAGACCAGTGGAGTTGTCGACCCCGGCGGGGAAGTTGTCTCTTTTGAAGACGCCGGCGATCCCCAAACCGACTACGACGGGGGTGGTTACAGCAACGGCAGACCATATGGTAATGGCCAACCGCGAGGCAGCGAAGAAGGCGCTGTAGGGGTTGCGGGGTTGGAGAGCGGAGGCGTCGTGAGGGATGGAAGGTACGACGGATGGTGTGTCGCGGTGCTTTTCGAAGTTGTCGGCTTTCAAGTTGAGGGATTCCGTGGAGGAGACTGAGAAGTCGACGACTGGGAGGGCCGGGGTGAGTCCAGGGAAGGAGAGGTAGGCGAGGAGGGCGGTGAAAAGGCGAGAATGCATGGTTGGGTGCGGAGGTGTGCAATGGTTGTCTTCGATGCGATGGGATGATACCTAGAGAGGCTTGCTCGACCGTGTGACGGTCTCGTGGTGTTGAGTGTGAAGATCCGCGTTGTAGACTGCGATATGCTGGCTCGGTAAGCTTGACAATGACACAAATTCGTTTCGCCTGGCAAGTGGAGTCTTTGCAGAAAGTGGAAAGGTCGCAGGATTTGAAGTACTGAGGACAGTGGAGAGATGATGATTAAATAAGAGATCGGCAATAGGAATTGTAGACTTAGCTTGAGATCAAGGCTTGCATATCTACGGGTAAAGTTTGACGGTAGCCGCGGTTGCTAGGTCATGAAGTCCGCATCGAACAATTTGAGCTCAATTTCCATTCTGCGTCATTTATTGTCCTGCATTAGTCTTTCGGCATTGCGCTGCTACTGATCCGGCCGGGCATTCGGTTGAAGGGACTCCTGCTCCGGCAATGGCGGCGATTGTTCGGTATGGAGCGGTCTCTTTCGGTCGTTATCCCCTCTCCTTACTATTAGCTTTTAACGGATAGTCGGGCGAAATTTTCAGACTATGAGTAGTAGCTGAGACTGCTATCTTCATCAAATTATACAATTAACTTACAGCGAGGGCCTTTCTATTCAAGTAGAAGGGAAGATTCTGTCGCCACAGGGACAATTGCAAGATCTGCCTGGACAAGGCGTATCCAAGAGAATTTTGCGCCCATCATGGATTCCTGAGAATGCAGTCTGTTGTCGCCTTCCATAGACGGGGAATGAGGTTGCTGCAGCGCGGCTCGGAAGACGTACGCGGTAATGGACCGACCATCGTCATGTGGAAGTTTAAGCGCGCTGAAGTTTAGCACCGGCTATTTGCAGACTTGGCAACGTCAGCGTCACTGGTACTTTCAAATCTTACTCGAGAAAGACTGACGTCCTTTCCCATCCCGGAAAGAAATCCAGATTACTGACCCTGGCACATGTCCGCTCGTCGGCCTTTGTGGTAGAATGAGGCGATTTAGGAGCAATTGTGTTCGTTCCCTTTTTCGAACTCAGCGGCTCAATCGAGCTGAAGCTGTGTCGTCGCTTCTTTGAACTAGGAGGAAAGTTTTCTGTGAGTCCGGAGCGAGACGATGTCGCGGACATTCTGAAGCTGGCCGCGATTCAATGCTTGGATTTCTCAAGCATAGCTTCTGGATTGAGGACTGATAAAGATTTCCTAAGTTTTAAGGTCAAATCGTTCATCATTGTGAGCGGGTCAAGCTTTTGGACTCCTTTTGTGACTATGGCTCCCATTAGCTGGAAAGAGTTTGGGCTATGACCCACGTAAAATACCTTGGGATCCCGTCTTCATTTGTCAACCGAGATTCGCAAACTCTCACCACCGCCCCTTGGCTACCCCTGACAACAATATACCAAATGTGGGATCCCTCAACCCTCTATCCAATTCATCCAAAATTGGCCACTCTTGCTTTTTTCGCCCGTGTCACAGCTTCGCCCATTTTTGAAGTACGCACAGGTTGCACTAAGTCTCATTAAGGACAGCCGACGAGAAAGTCAAAGTCTCTTGGCAAGACCTATTCTGAAGGAGGTGAAGAGAATGGGAGGTGTGCGTAATAGTAGAGCTGTGCAGTGGGGGACGTAGCAGGGCCGGATGGGCGTGGCTGTGGCCTGTAGGGTGGAAATGGCAAGCTTGATGGAAGCATGGGTTTTATCTCGATGCGAGATCCTGAGCTGTGAGATTAGAGTAGCAGACCATAGGTGGAGAAGTATTTCAAAAGGAGTACATATCGTGACGAAGAGAATCCAGAGGACACACTGGGTGGCAAGGAAATGCTCGGGGACGTTGCTGAGGTTACTCCGAAGGTGAAGATATCGTGGCTAGTAACGAAAAATGACGGTCGGGGGGCTATTTAAGTTCAGCAGAAGTGAAATCAGTATGTATCATAGGGTACGAGCTTCGAGGTCACGGAATAGTAGGTTGCTACTGGTCTTAATAGGATCTGTGGGGTGCACGCAGTATAGTCAACAGCGCAAAGGTTCGAGGACGTCGATGCTGTAGGCCGGTTGGCACCGAACAGAGACTTTCGGGGGTAGATTGAATCGGCCTTCCGGTCAGGAGCTATCACGTTAGGAAGCGTCTTGGACTCGCCAGAGAGGTGAGTCCTCAAGGAATACTCAAGAAATCTATGTTCTTGTGCCACAAAAATTCGCAGCCGTAGCACCAGAAGCTTTTCCAGACCCAGTTCTGTTGGCAGTGTTTCTAGTTCACACGGGGACCCGGATAGGGGGAACCAGGCAGTATACACGCTATCACACTTCCAGCATAGCTCTACCTTCGGTCTTCGCACCTTTGCTCGTACATTGTTTCCACTTCTGGCCGCGTAATCGGAATCTACAGACCTCGTTAAGCGGCATCACCACGAGAACAGACGATGTTCCATCTCCTGACTTGTCTAGAAGATATGAAAGTTTCATGCCAGTCTCCATTATGGGAAAATCTCGGTCCGAAAGCTCTTCGATTGTCAAGATCCTCTGTATCATCTCCTGCCGTCTTCGAATGAGAATGCTCATGATTCGCACGATGGTTAACCCTTTTCGACATTTGCAATACCAGAAATGCGTGATATCGGATGAATGCGTCCGTCTCATTCAATAGCTAATAAGCGTAAAGATTATGGATTTCAGGGAGGAAATGCAGATGGACTAGCATTTTCGCGGTCGGCCAGGCTCTTGGCGGACTAAATTGTCGGAGCGGGAAGGATCTGGCCTCAGTACTCGAAGGAAAGCAAAAGCGGGCCGTACCGCATGAGACATGCAGTGGTCATGCGGCACAGTGTGCCGCCCACTTTGGTGACGTTTCAGACCGATGTGATAAGATTTCCTTTCGGATGTCGAGTACTGTTGTTCCTGCCTGGTCCTGGACACATTTCTTAGATGCATGCAGTTGACAACGTCGACCATGATTTGATACTCGTGTTGACTTGTGATCGCGCTTTCTTCCAAGCAAGCTAAGGTATAGAGTCCCGACCGGCTTCAACCTTTATAAAGATTGCGTACACCATCGAAGTGATGCTTATGTATTTTTGTCAACGGAAGCAGGCGGGATGGATTCCTGAATGGCAACCTCGGCGTAAGAAGACTCAGAGTCCTGATCAGGGACTTCGCGTTTAGGCCACACAGCGAGGAGTCCGCCTTGTTCCTCTTCACATATGGTAGCGCCCCGGAGTGACTTTTCCGACGTGCGCATATTTCAAGGACAAGGGATCTAGGCTTAATGCGTCAGATGTGGTTTCTTGCGTCCGCCAGAGGGGCCCCAACGCCGACTTTTTGGCGTCGATTAAATGCTTTCCCAATTCGACACAGTTTCCACGTCCCATATCGGCGTATGAAAATAGCTCCATTGATTTTGTTTGGTAGGGTTATATCGCCTTGCTTAGTCGGTATCAAGGTGCGTACTCGATCGTCTTTGGGGGTTTCCATTCTGGCAGAAACAGCTGGCCAGTGAACCAGTGATCTTCTTCATACTGTTCCGTTTTGGTAAGTTCTGTAAATCGTGGCACTGTGATGAAATTATAAGCTTACTGCTACACCAACAAACGGTGGCGCAGATAGGTAAGACAAACCTTGTTCCCGTATCAAGCTAGCAAGTTCCCGCAGTTGCTCAATCAGAGACCCCTGGATGCCGGCAAACTGCGCTGTCTGACGAGCATCCGGATTAGAATGCAAGATTTTATTGAAAGGCTTCTGTCCTCCGATAGCATGGAAGTGCGCCTGTAACACCTTGGCGCCATGGTGGATACTGCGGATCAACCCTATCGAGGAGTAGCGTGTCTGTGAAGAGGTCAGTCGCCACCACTAGTGGCAAGTGGCACAGGGGCTACGTTACGCCAGGTTTAACGTTCAACTGAGAACCAAATTGTGCCGTGAAATCCCGTTGTTGCGTGATGAGATGTCTATAGGTATTCAAAAGGACGAAAGTTCCCACTGCAATGCTAAGCCAATTCTTCTTGTGGTTTTTGTAGATCAGATCTTGGAGCTCTTGTAAAACCCTTTCTTGCGTTGGTAGTAGGATGTTGTCTTTGATGATTCCCGAGAATTGGTAATCAATGAATGGCACGTCATAAAGAACTTTATCGGGGGTAAGACCAAGCCTATCTTCACCACGGAAATACCAATCGCCTTCGATTGTTCTTGCAGCGGTCCACAAAAATAAGACCCTTTGGAGGAAAGCGGACTGGGCCTGTTGGGGGTTAGCAACCGCGGTCTCGAAGTTTTAGTGCGCCAACTTTACCGGATTCGAGCTATCAGAGGCTAATTGTAGACCCAACTTGAAGAACCAATTCGTAATCCGATCGTTTGGTGTCAATGCCAATTTGCTTTGAATGTATGGTTTGATATTGTGGTATAGGAAGCCGCTTGTACTCTTCTTAGCTTCTTTGAGATCGAAGAGTTGGAAAGGGACATCATATATATTTTTCTCAGACTCGGGCACCTCGTCAAAGTTGATGGTAGACTTGTCGAATTCCTGAATTCGGAGCTGTAAAGGCGCCATTCCATAGCCTTGAGTAATCTTGATGGTCCGGACGGGCGCGCAGATCTTTCCTTCCACCCGGCCAATGACAGCTTCATCAATTCCAAGCTCGGGTAGTGGCACATTTGGGTCTGTATGAAGTCGGAATAGTTTAATGTCTATGATTCGGTCAATGCTGCATATTGGGCGGATTGTGTTAAAGTTTGCGCATCGCGCACACATGTTCCGTTGTTCCGCAAAGACGCACTCGTACCTTGTTAGCCACCATCACTATCCACAGACGGGTCACACTTACCGACTTGTGATCAATCGCGCACTTTATGCATGTTGGTTTGGGGTCAGGCTCTGGACGCTTCCGCTTTGCAATCTGCAAATCGGGGCTTTTACCGTGCTGTCGATCTGACCGAGTCCGTTTTTTCGATCTTGAATTGGTCGCCGATGAGCCATTTTGGCCGCTTATTAGAGGCCCAACCGCGGAGGTAGCGCTTTGAGGACTGGGAAGCTGTCCAGCCGCCCCTGACAGTGGTACTTGGATGACTGGTTGATGCGAATTTTGTTGCTGGAGACGGTTTGGCGGCGGCAATGTTGGCACTTGGTCTGGTTGCTGGAAATATACGGGTTCTTGTGGTTCGAAGGTGGCAATATCAGGTTGATGTGTGGGCCATGACATGGGGTGTAACCCGCCGCTCGTGATTCTCTGATCAGGCCCATACCCACTTTGAGGCGGATAGTAGGAAATCGCTTGATCGGAGTTTACTGTAAATGAATTTGAAGCAGATTCGGATCGTTGCGGATAGCCTCTATTCACTTCTTGCGGCGATGGCACATTATGAGGTGAGAGATCTAAAGTCATTCTCTTTCCCATTTCAGATGGGAAACGTGGTGGCAATGGGATTTTGGAGAATTCGGGATGAGAGGTGATTGGCTTAACAGGCCGAAACCCATGAGCTGAAGGATCTACCAACGGCTGTGATTGCCATGTGCTTGGGGAATAGTTCAATGGGCTCTCCTCCGCTGAATGTTCAGCCTCGAATTCTGTTACATCAGCTTAAGGGGGGACTTAGCAGCTAGCTCGTGGGATTAGCTTGGCAGGCGACACATACCTGCTATACCATCGGCCATGTGATTGGTGAGATCAATAGAGGCAAGCGTTTCAGGCGTTAGCGGCATCAAATCGGTTTGCCTCGCTGCAACGCCGGTGCGGCGTTCGAGGAGGTATTCGGTCGAATGAGGTACCAGCGTGCGCTGCGAACGAAAGTTCTGGAAGCTCTGACCAGCCGTCGTAGAAGCTGACCTTCGTGCTTCTTCCGATACTTCGAACAATTTGCTGACAGGGACGTGGAGAAGTCGGGCCGCTTCTTCGATGTGGCGACGATTCGCCAAGTTCAGGGATCCTGCCAGCTGGCTTGGAGGACCTCTCGAAAGGGTTTCGGTGCCGACAGAATCGAGTACCATAGTGATGACCGGCTATCAGGAAATGGTTGAAGGATCAAACAAAAAGAAGATGGGGGCGAGAAGTCTATGGCTCTAAAGCACTTCATCGGATGTTAAGACAGTCTGTAGATTCCTGTTCAGAGAACAACCGACTCATAATGTGACTTTCGCCAGTTGCCTTTTGCCTTGAGGAGGTTGCGTGCGGTGCGGTGCGGTGTGATCGCAGCCTCCCTAATTTCACAATGACTTCGATTGGCGCGCTTGCATCACGCTAAATTGTCGGATGGGCGAAGTGGGGCGCATCAGATTAGTAGATCCTCGTTAACCGACTAGGGTCAACGAAACTTGGTTGACCTGTAAAAAGCTGACCACTTCATTCACGAAATTCGGGTCGGCCGCTCGAGGGATTGAGAGGTAAGGCTGGTCGGATCAGTGGGTGAGGTGGTATCGGGGGTAAGAAAGAAAAGATGAAGAGCTCACGGTGCCGCGGCGTTTGGAAGCGCCAGTCAACTGAATTCCAGAAGCCAAGCTGGAAAGCCCACGATGAACATCGCCGACAGCCTTCGCCCACACTATGTCTTTTGCACAGCTGGATATGCACCTTTCCCAGACATCCGCGACTATGCAGAATATGAGGACGCGACTATTTCGTACGCAGAGTGGTCTGGCGAAAGTCCCTCTGACGATACTCAAGGTGATTGGCATATCGAGGACTCGTCGTTCGGAGTGAGGTACAATGCTATTCCACGTTTTACATCTCCTGCGCCGCCGTCTCGTATCGATGTCGTCATTCCAGACCAGACAGACTGGTCGCCAGACGCCTGGAGCGTCTTGGGAGCAAAAGACAGTGTGCACCTAACTGGCGATCGCATTAAGGCACTCGGTATCTCGACGCATTTGTGCAGGGCACTGAAATATTGGTCATCGCAGATCCCAGATTTCGAGAAAAAATATCGTGACCTCCCATTTGGTTCGGAAATAGTTGTGTCAAACATTGAGGCCAATATTGAGAAAATAAGAATAGCTTTTCGGCCGAATAATTTTCTTTGGGATAGAATGTTGACTATCGAGGCATTAAGAAGCTCCTGGATGCATCATGAGGTTCAAATGCCCGCCTGCGTTGAGTTGGAGCGACTGGAATACGAGAGACAACTTTCGGCCGAAGTTTGTCTGGTCAAGCTTTCCGGTTCCGGGGCGGAGCGGAGAATGGTCTTCAAATCCCACACCTGGGCATTGTCTGCACTGTACCACGAGGTGAAAGTGCTGCTTACCCTACCTCGGAGTCAATATGTTGCAGAGCCACCAGAATACCTGGTCACAGTTGGCGGGAAGGATGGCTCGGAATCTCGTGTCTGCGGTTTTCTCATGAAGTATTACGAGCTTGGAACGCTTCACAAAGTCCTTCCCGAAAGACGTGACAATGGTTCATTGACATTGAAGATGCAGCTTCAATGGGCCAAGGAGCTTACGTCCGCCCTCTTACATGTGATGTCTGTTCCGGGCTACTTCTACTCTGATCTCAGGATGGACAACATCATCCTGGCGGCTAACAGTGATGGCTCAGAGTCCGTTGCCTTGATAGATTTTGAGCAAAGTCGCAACATCTACAATTGGGTACCGCCTGAGATCTATTACCTCGAATGGATGGCGGAGTTGGCCTACGAGGACTTCGACTGGTCGAACGGAGTGGATATGCAAATTAGACGCAAGTACGGTGCATTACTCGAACAATTTCTATCCGTCAGAGGTTATGCAAACCGCCTTCAACGTCCACCGCAAACCTATGACAATCCAGCACATGGCTGGTATTTCCCCTGGCTACTGAGCAGTCAGCAGGAACAAGAGGCTTGCGAAGTGTATCTGCTAGGGAAGGCACTCTACTGCCTCTTTGAAGGTGTTGGCGATGCTGACATTGTTCTTGGCCGGTCATCGCCAGGCGAGGCAGAACAAAGGTTTCCTGACTTTCGCCGCACTCCACAACCTCTTCGGGATCTGATCAAAAGATGTACTGCTGGAGCAAGAGAATGGAAAGACGGCCACATAAAGATATATCGCCGGGGAGGAAAGGTCTTCCCTCTTGGCAAAACAGGTCTCAATGGAGAACCAACAGCTACATTCGAGGAAACCAAACTCGCCATCAAGTCTTTCTGGCAGAACGAAATGAAGAAGGCTGAGACGTTCATCAAGGCGAAAGAGAACTATGAGACAGGCAAAGCTGACGATAGTGACCTGGAACTGCTCGACTACCTACGACGACCAAATTTAGCCGAAGTTCTACGCGCACTTAAGACGTTCAGCGAGCCGACTTTGAAAGAGAATTCCTGCCAATCTTCGGTAAAGTGCTAGATACATCTGCAGAACGCGAACATATGACGCTACTCATACATCTGGGCGAAGTGAATAGGACCACGAAGGGTAGCATAATCATAAGAACATAATGAGGTGGAAGTAAGTAACTTGAAAGCATTTAGATTCTACTGAAACAATAATGAGAATCCACGCGATTGACCCTGTACACGGAGGCTCCGCGCTTTCCATCTTTTGAACCACGTGAGCGGTGTTTCCAAACCTATATACCCGAACCAGGATCCCTGAAACCGTACATGAGCTGTGATGACCCAGCACACAGCTTAATCAGTAGCGCCAAATGAGCAATTGCAACAAGGACCTTACCCACAACGTGTGGAATCGGGTCCAATCGAGGACGCTTTGACCAAGGTCTGCGCCTTGACCTTATCCGCGAATGGATCGGTCTCATAATGACTTTGGATTCCCTCCAGGGGAGCGAAAGACCTGTCCCAATCCAAATGCAACGCAGGAGGAAGCTTCCATGCCCGCTCCGGATTGTTGAGCCAGAGTCGCAATGCATACCTCTGATTCTCCGAGTCGTCTTCAAAGGCGGCACGACTGTGTAGGACAGCAAGGTTGTTGATGAAACACATGTCTCCGCGCTTTGATTCAAGTTTGATACTGTGCTTCAGAGCGCAGAAATGCACAGCATCAAGGGCCTCTGCCTGAGCTTCCGACATAGCGGGTATATCCCCGGATCTCGGCGTCATTGGTGCTCCCGTAAGGACGCGGCGAGAAAAGTTTAGGATGATCTTGCTGTCATGATTGTGGAGGAGAGATTGTTCGTAGAACGGCGGGTTGCAGCCACGAGTGTCGTGGATCCAATTGTTTTCTGCTAGGGTATGAACGATATCCGGTCGATTCTCTGCTAGGTCGTTGTAGACTGTCCATGCCGAGGCAAGCGATGACTCTCCGCCGGTCTTGGCAGTATCAAGGAAGTATAGAGCAAGAATATCGGTAAAAAGATCCGCATGGAAGGGTTGTGCTAAGTTCGAGAAGAGCGGCCGGCGCTCAGAAGACGCAACCTCAGCAGATTTGACGTCAGTGATGTGTGTCAACATGGCGCCTCCAAGGTTTTGTCGACCTCTTTTTTCGCCGATATAGCTCGATATTCCAAGATAGATTATGACATTTTCCTCTTTTGAATAGGTCCACGGTTGCAAACCGCGCAGAACAACGAAACCACACCCTTCGTGGACTTGATGACTGAGTTGTTCAAGGGCCGGTCCCACCTTAGGCAGAGGGAACGTATACCTGTTAACATCTTCTAACTTGAGGCTCGAGTTCTTTAGTCTGTGGAGTGCAGCCTCGATCTCTGCGATATCCGATGGAAAAAGATTATAAATGTAATGACTTTGGTCGTGAAAGTCATTTTCTCCCCACACAAGAGCGCCTTGTAAGACTTTGGGCCAATTCCTGGGTAATTCGGTTGCAACCGTCTCAGTAGACCGCCTCGCAGTTCTCTCGTTAAATTTTTGTTCATCGGGAACCCAACCGATGTCGGCAGAGGGAGTGTTGGAAAGGGGCCTTTGCGGTGCGGGAAAATCATCAAGATGATACTTTGCCCGAAGGCTTGACGGAAAGAATTCCACAGCTTTAGCCATAGTGATCTGAACAGACAGCTAGCGGGGCGTGCTTTCTACCGACGTCGTACTTAAGAAGCTCTTGAGATATTCCAAGTCGATGGATGGATTGTGACAATCTCCAGATTGGGGGATTTATAAATTCAATCGAGTAGCAAGGCCCAGGCCACCATTTTATCGGGTTATAGGTGTGCTTGCACCAGGTGCCTCGTTGCCTTGCAATGGGCGCAGCGCGGCTTGCGCCAGACGACAGCGGGCTCATACCCCTGAAGCATCGTTTCTGCTGGCGTATTGTCATGTGAATCTGTATTTCTCCGAAGGACCAAATGCCCAGAACATTCTAGTTGGGGCCAAATGAGTGTGAGTGACTATGCTCGTCATGTTCCTTGCTCGGGTGGAATGGAGAGGATTGTTGACCGCATACAACGTACACATCGCGATATGGAATGCGACGGGGATTGGAAGACACTAATTGATGACTCATATTCTTCCGGGCCAGCTGGAAAATAATACAGCGACTTTCTTTCATCATTTGATGGTGACAAAGAAGTTCTGCCAGGGGCTCGAAGCTCGGGGTTGAATCGAGTTCTCAAAATATTCAGGCCCACGCCGAACTTTTAGCGTCGACCCTCAGCTTAGCGTGTGATTCGCCAGGAATTTCCAAACAGCCGTTGAGGCTGAGTTTCCACGCCTGAGGTTTTCGGCCTGATTGGTTAGGCGCGACTTGACTACCGTCCCCTCGGGTCAACAGGAACATACCCGGGGCTCCCGCTTGGGAGGTTGTGCCTGAGGGAGTCGGACGGGAGAGGTACGAGGCGACTTCAGAGATCGACGGGTGCAGCCTGCGCGTTTCAGCCGCGTCGCGGAGCATCAACAACAATTGTGGTCGGGCATTGCGACTATATTGCGCATTTGCGGCGATGCGAGACAAACATAAGGCGTATCAGAGCCTCTTGGGCGGTTTATTTTGGCCGAGTGGTGTGCTTCAAGCTCTGTTTGGCCCTCGCGCTTGACTTCCAGATGAGCCGAGGTTGTGCCAAAATGGGGCTAGGGGCCGAACTCAGGCTCCAGCCCTGCATGACAAAGACTGCAAGTTCGTATTATTTTAAGATCCAAAAAGAGGCCCCAGCCCAACGACGATCTCTCACGGCAACAACTCTCCTGATCACCGCTACGACATCCACACGTCGGCCCATATACGGTTGGATGAGGTGATAGCGCTGGCGCTGTCGCGACCAAACGGTCAACAGTGTTAAGGGGGGAGTTCTTGGCAATGGCTTCGCCAGTATCGGTAGTACCATAGAGAAAGGAGCAGAAAGGGTAATGGTGGACCGATCTACGGGTAGGCACAAAGGAGCCTAGAGTATCCAGGAGAGCCAGAAGAGAAGGATATGAGACTATGGGACGGATGATGCGACGGTAGGAAGACGACGTTAATGCCGCTTTCAAGCGATCCATGTCATATACTTAACATTAACTATGCAAGTACTCGTATCTGGGCCCATATGGAACGCCGTTGCGAATGTTGTCGGGTTGGTACTAAGTTTTTCCGGGTAGGAGGTATTGCTTCCGCATTTCCTAAGGGTCGCCGTCATCATCGTCCACATCTTCTCGGAATGGCGTTTGAGGCTGCCCATCCTCGTAAACTGACGAGAATTGGACGCCTAAATATGCCCAGAGCTCCCAGGTCGAATGTTCTTAGCCTTTTAGATGATCCGAGACAAGCCGTAAATCCTAAAATCCGTTGACAAGACGTTCCTCCTCGGGCCATTTTCCGCATTAGGCGGCGCGCCTTGAGAGTATGAATATGAGTAATATTTGTATGGACTTAGGGACACTGTGTCCATTGAAATCGTAGATTAATCCACGTATACTCTTCCCGAAATACTCGTATTGCAAGAACAATTTGAGAGCCATAATCTCAGACCAATGGTCACCAATCTCATCTGTTAGTTCCGCCTCTTCCGAGCCTTTCAGCATCGCCATAAGTAGCACTTGAAAATGCGTGGAGGCTGATGAAGAGCATCGTATGTATGGGTATCACCATTAAAAGCCGACTCTGGCAGATTCTGGAAGATATTTATTCAAAATTGTCGGGAGAGCTTTATTTAGCGTTGAGGATGATGAAGACTTTGGATTGAAGGGTCATGTGGAAAGACCGTAACACGCCATGTAACGCTGGGTAGCATAAAGTATTAGCCAGCCTTCGTAATGTTAATGACAGAAAGATTGAAGAGAATGGTGGCTATCAAGTTATGGAAGGTAGACGGTCGCAAAAACGACAAATAGACGATAAGTTGCGAGATGTGTGGCATATTTGACAGTCATGAATCACGTGTTTCCCAGGCAGGACTACCACGAAGGACAGAAGAATGCAACATGGTTTTGTCTTTGCTGTCAGTCTTGGGACCACGGAGCGTCAAGGAGATTGAAGATTGATTCTGGATTTTTGCTGCCAAAATGACAGGCTGAGTCTATTCGAATGATCATCGTACCGGGATGAGTGAAAGACCTGAAAGGCAATCCAAGAAAACCGGGTCGCAGCAAGGAACGAGTAAGGAACGAAGTCGGGGTGGGATCCGGAAAGTATGGGAGAAGTTCGACGAGCCCAGAACGGAAAGATCGCGCCAAGGCCAAAGTCGGAGCGGGACGCGATTCGGTCTCGCCCATAGTATCTCCGTGTTGCCCATGTCAATATGCTTCTGTCTGCCCTTAAGACTTGTCCTTGTGCTTGCCGACATGCCGCGGAATGGGAGTCGCAACGCTTCGAACGAGCCCCTTACAACACCAACCCGCGCAGGTCCCCATGGCCGCAACCCAATCACTGGACCAATACCTCCCTTTATGCTGCAGACACCACCTCACGCTCCGTTCGTCACGACCCCCTCACATGTTCCCCATCAGAATGGACATCTCAGGCAACCAAATTTCGTTCCCTCCCACTCCACGCCGATAGCAGATTCTTCTATGATTGAGAATGACGAGGACGTGCAATCTGAGAGTGGCTTATCAGCCTCCGCGCTACAAGAGATGGAAGATACGAAAGCACTCTTGGGACTGCGAGATATTTCTAGTCTTGCGACTTGGACATTGTCGTCAAGCAAACCTGGCTGTGGTTTGGCCCAACTACGCCACCCTTCTCCGAGCTACTTCTGGCAATCGGATGGGCCCCAGCCACATACACTCACACTTCATTTTTTTAAATTAGTCAGCATCGTGAAAATGAGAATCTATCTTGACTTCAGCCTAGACGAGTCCTACACTCCTACAAAAATCTCTTTCTTCGCCGGCATGTCAGAGAATGCTTTGGTGGAGTTTGGGAATTGGGAGGCTCCAGAAATGGTGGAGGATGAGGAGGGCGGTATCAAAGATCTCAAGGGTTGGATCGATATTCCTCTCGCTGGTGTCGGCGGCCGAGCTACACCACCTCCCACTACGAGCTCTGCTCCGAAAAAGATGACTGCGCAAAAGCGAATGTCAATCAAGCAACGCAAACGGGATGCTTTCATTCTAGACACCGGCATCAACGTCAATCGTCTTGGAGAGGACATACCGAGTATCGAAGACTTTTCGAGCGATGAAGAGACGGAAGATCTTAACAGCATTTCACCTGGTGGAGACGTCTTGAAGGCTATGGTTGTACAAGTTCGCATCTGCGAAAATCACCAGAATGGAAAAGATACACATGTCCGTGGCTTCCAGGTGTTTGCAAAAGACGAAAAGGCGGGAATTTCAAATAGCGGCGGGCGGAAGCGAGCTGTATATGGCCGACAACGGGATGAGCCGTTTGCCGATGAGCAGGGGGAGGATAAGATTATGATAGGTATTGAAGAGGCGGACTGGATGGGCGAACCCGAGATCAGATAAGCATCTTCAAGAGTTGAGGGATGCTTGCCGCGGCTCTGCCACAATACGAATGAATAGGCATGATTGATCATGAGTTATGACCAGCATGGGCGGCGTTTTCACAAAAAGTGGTCTGTAGCGTTGGTCATCATCTGCATGAGATACCCATTGGCTGTGTATGGAATAGGCGCTTGTGGATTCTAATTGTTTAGGCTTACCTTACATTTCCTGTACCGTCTCGGGCAAGAAGAAATCAACCTTTCCGACTTCCGTCGTTACTTCCACTAGAGTGAAACTGACTAGCACAGCAATAAAGCCCACTCTGGATCTTTTCGGTCATTCTGTTAGAACTCCTCCAGAGTTTCACCACGATATCGAACCCATTCTTATCCTTCGTCGCAGCTGTCTTCGTAACGCTTGTATAGCTTCTACAAGCCTCAGAGGAGGGACTAACCAAGTTGCAAGAAACGCCGCAATAGCTCCCCAAGGATATTATAAGAGCATCTGAACACAGTCAAACACAGTCGAGCATGTCTAAGCAGTTGCCTTGAAATGCCGAGAAAAAGCGTATCACTCCCTCAACCACGCACCCTCACTGACTTGTCAACAAAACAATCTTCGAGCCAAGTTTTCACAGCCAAGGTTCTCTCTGGCAGCTGAAGTCCATCCACGATCATGGGTTACTAGTCCACTCCTAATATTTTGGCATCCACCAGGGAGTAACTTCCCCTTCAATTCTTTCGCTTGTCGGCTCTGTTCGCCAGCGCCAGAACTGGAGAAGCATCGATAGCCAGCGCATTATTATCGTTACCAGCGTCCGCCACGGTTTCTGGATCAGCTCAGCTCGTCGTCTTGATACGCGCAAATCCACACAACGAGATGGCAGCTCACAAGCTGGCTACCACTACCCTTCCTCTCGTTTCTCGGACAAAATCGTCAACTCCGAAGAACCAGCAGGCCTTCACCAACCCGTCTACTCCAGAGCGTCCCACGCTCTCCTCCACGCCGCCGAAGAAGCGCGCCTGCTCACCCTCAAAGAGCCTCTCCACCCCTACGAGATCCCACTCCTCCTCACGCCAATCCACACCTCACCCGACTCAAACCGCCTACCTCGTCCATCTATCTCAGATGCGGACTATGAAGGCCGCGGCCAAGGCAACGGGATCTTTCTCCAGCCTCTCCAAGGCCTCCAAGTCCCACAAAATCAACACACTCAAACCCTCGACCGTCCTCACCGAATCCCGCGTGGCCCTGCTCAGCAAACTCTCCCAATCTAGCCAGTCCTGGCGGCGCGTTCCCGTACCCGGCTCGCCCGCAGCGAACAAAGGGCTCATGTCCCGGCCCGAATGGGACCCATCGCGGGCCGATCCCCTTACATTGACGAAGTATGAGAATTTTGCAAAAAGGTTCTCGAGACGAAGGCAGGGAGGGGGCAAAGAAAGGAACTGGGGAGACTTCCGGGTCGGAGCTAGAGCCTGGGGATATCGGGACGACGGCGACAGGCTGAAGAAAAAATTCAGAAAATGGATGGTGGTCAGGGTGCAGAACCGCATCGAGGATGAGAAGGACCGGCTCTTGGACCCGATTTGGGCCGAGATCAACACGTGTGAGACGGTCGAGGAGGTCAACGAGGTTGTGCGCCGGAATCTGGAGGGTGTTGAGGAGTGGCTGGTCGGGTTGGTTCGGGATGAGGTTGAGTTTGAGTGGGGGTATATAGAGAGCGAGAGGCAGACGGCCCTGCCTGAGTCGGTTGCGGCTGAAGGGGAACTTGGAGGAGGGGAGGGGGAGGAAAACGGCACGCAGACGAGCAGTGGAAGACAGCAGCCTGCTCGGCTTTTTGAAGAGCTTGAGGATGTCTTGAATAGGCAGGAGAAGAAGCATGATCTACCTCGGCTGCCTTCCACCACGGCAGAAGACGGGTCTGGGAAAGACGGGTTCGGAGAAGACGAGGAGGAAGATTCGACAATGGACCTTGTAGAGTAAAATGGTAGAAGAAGGAGCCAGCTAGATTTGTTTTGGGTATCAGGGCCTATCCTTCTGAAAGCGTTCGCAATCGAAAATCTTTGAATGGTCGATGCAGCAGACAGTGGGAAGAGGTGGTGAGCACTGATGCTGTCGCTTTGTGTTTCCTGGGCTGTGGGATAGGTGCTGCGACGGGAAGAAGTTTGGCGCAGTTTAGAGCACTTTGATAGACAACTAGAGGCATCCGTGGTGACATGCTGAATGCGTAGAGAGCTTCTTCGCGTGGAAGCAATGAAGTGTAGCCGTGGAGATACATTGATATTCTGGATTGCGACCAGAGAATTTCATGTAGGTGAATCACCCACTTTGATGATCGCCAGCTGAAAAGGCCTCCTGTTCTGCGGATCCATCAAGTTGAAGGCAACTCCTGTGGCACCTCTCGCGATCATCCACGTTACAGCGTCAGTCAGGACAGTTGTAACCATGTTCTGTCCAATGAAGTTGGCGCGGTACTCATTCAATCTACGAGGGAAAGCTGGTATGGATGAATTGAAACTTCTACTGCAGATTTGTAAGGCTGACTCTTCCAGAAATACCTCCCATGCCGCGGGCGTGGGTTGATGGAGGACAGGGCAACGGACTGCACCATCTGCTTATCAACCTGAGCGATCATTGTGACTAGCCATGACAAGGGGGTATTCCCTTTGCTAGACTTATTACTCTGTCACTTGGCGCAATTGCTCTAAACTTAGTCCGGCCGTGAGATGATAATCAGCTTGTCCGATCGAGGTCGCTGAACATGCCCGTCGAAGGTCAGGCAATTGTAGTCTTTTTTCAAGTTTCCCCCACCTCCTGTCTTCAGGCAGCACTGGAGGCATTCTTCTGTTCTGAGAAGACACACAGAACCTTGCATATTCGCCAAGATCAGGGCGGCACACCTAGCCAGCTTGTCGCTTTTGATGGCCTGAACGCTACTTCCGTGAAAGGTCGCGGTCACGTTGCTACCCTCTCGTAGCTCGCCGACCGTTCTACAGTCCATTTTTGTACAGTTCACCCACCCTCTTGCATGGTCGACGGCGTTCATCAGGTCTGTCGGCACGATCCTCAAGGGATCTACTGCCGAGTTGTTAGGACCAGCTAGTTGAAAATAAATTTTCAATCCTTCCAAAGTTTCTGTCAAGTATGTCTTCACCGAAGTGTATAAGGTCACCTGTTGAAGCGAGGATTCGGAGTTTCGATGGGTCTCATTTTGATCATCGGAAATGCGACGGAACTGCTGGTCATGATATTCAATCGCTCCGGGCAGAATATGGATTATGTGACTCTCATCGGGGTCATCCGACGGACCGCTGCTAAGGACTCCTCGATAAGTGCATATCCCACTCTCACAGACTGCT
This sequence comes from Pyrenula aspistea, assembly GCA_021030945.1. Classification (NCBI taxonomy): domain Eukaryota; kingdom Fungi; phylum Ascomycota; class Eurotiomycetes; order Pyrenulales; family Pyrenulaceae; genus Pyrenula; species Pyrenula aspistea. The sequence goes on from JAGFML010000074.1 coordinate 107,821, forward strand.
ATTTCGTCATCAAGTTTGACAAAGGAGCCTGTGAACAATTCCACGGATCGGCTCATTCGGTATTGATTTCCCTTATCAAACAAGTCGCCTATGATAAGCGCAAATGGTCCAACTAGTGTCCACCAAGTGGGACTCTCGCTTCTCTCTGCAGGTTCGGAATCCTTCTTGTACAGAGCCGAACGGAACATGGCCTGGCGTTGGTAGAGTGCGCGTACGCTAGCTGTCTTTGGGAATAGATCTGGAACGATATCAACTTCTGATAGGCTGTAACCTAGCGCCATGATAGTCTCGAAGATGACGACCCTGCAGAACCGCTCAAAGTGTCTCTTTTTCAAAGATCGAGAGCATAGGCGACAGTCGCAAAGATCTATTAGTGATTTGATCTGGTTTTGATAGGCTACCTGCGCATCCTGGAGCGAGGCCTTTGCTGCCTCGCGCATAAGACTTTTCAGATTTCGGATCTCGGGAAATCGGTTAACTAAGTGTTCAATAAAGCCTCGTCCGAACGAAGCTGAATGATAGGTCGGCCAGTATTGTATTACGTCTCTAGGTATGCCATCCTCGGCGGAAACAACGCCAAGGAGAATGCGTGCCACGCTTCCTGCCGCCACTCCGAAACTTTGGTTCTGATGCTGAACGAGCTCCTCAAAATCTTCGCCAAAGACTGACCTGAAGACACAATCCCAGGGAGCACGACCACTGAAGGTCCGATGTGGGAATCTGTTCTTGACAACAATGCTAGCATCCTGTAAGATATACGTCTTGCGAACGTTCTGCAGCGACGTTTGACATGATGTAGTCGGCGGTCCTTGAATTGATGGATCACAAAAGATGAATATGACTTGTGCATCATTAGCATCGGATTCGGAGTGGGTGGCAACATCCCCAGGGGTCTGAATATCGATGCTGAGACTAAAGAGCCACTGGCATACCGCAGCGAGCCAGAACACGTCTCGGCCGCCAACAATCGTGATCGCTGCCATGTCTCCCCTAGAAACACTTCCGATGCCCCGAAGAGCTTCAGCAGTAGAACTGGGCATCGCAAATACGTATGATTGGCCATCAGGTTCAAAAGTATTCGCCCTGGCAAAAGAGACGCGTGCATTCGTCTCGAACTGACTAACTAGAGCGCCGAATGGGGACCTAGCAAGCGCGCCAGCGCAGGATTTGAGGAGGGCGCCCCATTGCAGTACTGACGGGATAAGTCGAGGAGGAGCCCCAAGCGATTTCGCTAAATCGTTCAAGATCTCGGCGGAAATGTCTTCGGGATAGAATTCAGATAAAGATGCGCATACTGCAAGGCAGGTAAAGCCTCCGTCAGTACCGGCTAGACTATGAACCACGTGTCTGACTCCGAAACCAAACCATAAGGCATTTCCAAGCGAATTATGGGATGTGAGCGTTTGAACGGCGCGACGTACGTTGGCGCGGCCAGTGGGAGAGAGGTTGAACTGGCAACAAGCAAGAGACCCGACTTCGACTGTCAAAGGCTGGACATTAGCGGTGGATAGTCGAGAAAGCACTTCAATCGTGTATGAGACAAATTTTGAAGCCAGCTGACCCCAGTCAACGGTACCCTGCTGAGAGAAACTGCTGTTACGAGCTAAGGATCCGGGAGAGCCTGAAGAATCCATCGTGAGGATTATATCATCGTAAAGAGGAGTGAGTGAAGACTAACAGCACTGAAAGCTCAGATTCAGCGATTAAATAGAAAGGCTGCCTCAGCCATGAGCAATGACCAATCAATCAGGGTCAACAGCATGCGCATGCATCTCGGCATATCCTGAGTACGCCATCGGCAAGGCTGAATGATCCGACTCAAATTACATATCAGAAAAGCCGCCCGGAGGTAGCGAAAATGGATGGAATAGAGAAAACTTCTCGTGGAATACCCGTTTTCTATACTTTACGAGAAATTGATGTTGCACAGAGGTAATACTTGCACGAGGAAGCATTTCAGACCCGGAAGTGTGCGGCCAAGACACATCCGCTGCTGTTGGAAATAACGCCTCTGCGGGCGTGGAATTTAAATCGTTAGGTGGTCCTCTGGACGAGTGCGTGGACTGGCTACAAAATAAATTTGATCTCTTCTGGCTCCTGTCCCGACTTTGCTTCAACACTCCATCTCGGACACATTCACCAAGCGTATTCAAGAGCGCTGTCTGGCTTTAGCAACTTCACATGTCAAAGCGCTTTGCAGACTTACAGCATTCAAAAACGTTGACCATCGGGATTCAATTTTTAGCGGGGGGTCAAGCAGGATCAGGACACACGGGTCAAAATTGAGCACCATGAATCTCACAGCATTACAGGTATTGAGGTTAGTACCCTTCATTACAGCACAGGACATATCGGCGTTTTCACCGAGTAGCAATTTAAGGGCGTGAGTTTGAAGTGAGTAGAAGAAACAGCCTCGGGGGTTGCTGATAAGCCCCAGACAGAGCCCATCCAATCGCCCGCGTCAAGAAAAGGGAAGCATACAAACTGTGAAAGGGAAGATTTAGTGCGTAAGGGAACAAAGATTCAAAGATTAGGGTAAAACAACTGCTTCAAACGAGGTGAGAAAGCTCCTTATGACCCGTACCCCCCCATCACTTTCAGTGGCAGTCCATAACTCAATCCTATGCAGGCTTCTCGTCGGCTACCCATTTGTTTGCCGCCCCTAGCGATAAGTTCCATTGACCTTCTCGTCCTTTGACAGTAACGGCTTCTCCGCTCCCTTATTCTCTGGCATCGAGGCCATCCAGCTCGGCGGTTTGATCCCGGTCTGGTCATTGATCGTACTCAGCAGCGGCGGGAGACTCTGCAGCAGATTCCGGATCGGTGCTCCAGAGTCGGCGCTACCTTCCGGTCCGGTGTTCCAGACTGTGATCTTTGGCTGAAGGCCGTTGACAGCCTTAGCGTTGGCCAGTGCCAGTTTCTCGTACGTATTGGTTTGCAGCATGAGGTATTGGAGGAGGCCTTGCGGACCGCCCATGACGTTTGCCATTCCGCGGTAGGCTTCTGCGACGGCGGTGATACCCTCTGCTTCCTTCTTTTTGGCGTAGAAGGTGGCATCGGCTTCTTTGACTTGCCGCAAGTATGCCGCTTCTGCCTCTTGTTTCTGCGAGTATTGGTGTGCGTCTGCACCCTTGGTCTCTGTGTAGTAAGCTGCATCAGCTTTCTGCTGTGCGGTTTCCTTTGCAATCTTTGACCTGGTCACATCCGTCGCTCTAAGACGCTCGAGCTCTGTTTCGGCTTTCTTGGATTCAACGTCTTTCTGGAGCTCTGCGTCCGTTGCCTCAGCCTGGCGTTTCGCTCTGATCTGAGCCATTTGGATGTGCATGTTCAAATCGGTTTGACGATTTGTCAGCTCGGCGTCGGCAGCCGCTTTCTCGCTCTTGCGTTTGGTCTCGAGAACGGAGGTGTCTGCTTCGATTTTCGATATCTCTTGCTTGGCCTTACCACGCTTTTCAGCCTCGCCGATTTCACCACGCATCCTTGCTTCTGCGACATCAATCTTTGCCTGGTTAGATGCCCCCTCGTGTGCTTTTCGGGACAGGAAAGCAAAGTATTCTGATCCTGGGGTGTCTTGGAGCTCCTTGACGTTTGCGTTGTAGATACGCAACCCGAACTGGTTCAGTTCATTCTGGACGTTGTCGATAACTTTCTGCTTGAAGATTTGCCGTTCTTTGAAGATCTCTTCCATTGTCATCCCTGAGACGATAACGCGAGTTTCTCCTTCGATGATTCCCTTCACGATATCTTGGACATGATTGCGTGTGGCAGGCATTAGGGTTCGGCCGCCGTGCCTGTTGGAACTTCCATCAGGGTTCCCGCTTAACAGCAAAGCATACTTCTTCAGAGCTTCTAGATCATTGTCAGGTCCAATGGTGAACACTGCTGGTAAGGCGAATGAAAGCTTTTCGATCGTCATTGCCTGAAGGTTGAGGGAGAAATCGAACGGCGAGATCGAAATGCGCGAACATTTCTGCCATGGTTTGATGAGGGCCTTTTTGGCAATGCGTACATCGTCGATCCTAGCACCGGTGATGACCAGGTATTCATTTGGCTCGGCAATATTGTACCAAAACGTACCACCCGTCATCATGAAGTGAGTACAGTAAACCCTCGATATAAGCAACCAATTATCAGTATAGTTTAAAGCTTTAGAGAGCGCTAAGAAATAGTTCTTAAATCTCAGAGTAGAGTTCTCCCTGTAGAATATCACTCTAGAGTTCGTCGAGTTGTCTTCGCTAAACTTTAGACCAGTGAGACAGAGGTGCTCTTCTCGAAGACTGTTGCTTATATCGAGAGTTGACTGTATCAAAATAGGCTTGCTGACAGTGAAAGAATCTAGCGATGAGTGATTGAACGACAGGGATAAATCAGAGAAATGTTGAAACCAAAAAGGATAATAATAACCGTTTGGTAGACGCTTGGAAGTCTCGAAGGTTTGTGAAGGAGGATTAAAGACGACACTCAGGTGATCCTTCTTGGCGGACGTGAATTGTGGCAAGAGGCAACAGGGTCAACAGACTTGGAGGCAAGGGCAATGTTGTGACTTTTATAGCACGCAGGATCGAGAAAGCGCCTCGCGATGAAAACCACGCAGAGGCGCAATATCTAGATTATGGGGTATGTTCCCCCCTTAATTCACTGTAAGTTTGTGGTACCATGGATGGGCCAAGTAGCCAATGGACAAGGCTCCCATGAGCCTCAAGAGACAATCATGAGCCCACATTCTCCGCAGAGCGTGATGAGGGGACATGCGGCATTTCTACGCTCTCAAGGGTCGTATCCGTGTTCTTAGAGATACCATGGCGTTCACTGGGAGACGCGGCGATGCCTAACGGACCATAGAGAAAGCCTCGACCACTTGTCTACCAAGACGCTAGGCCGTGTTTAGGCCCGAAAATCAACCGAGCCAAGAGGATGAGAGGTCAGCCTGTGGAGAGTGCAGTGAAGGCTATCTTGTCCAACCCTTCCTGCGCCTCATTCTTAGCATTCTAACCCCGTCTAGATCGGTTAAGCTGTATCCCTACCCCGTGCGGAGAAGCAGCTGCAAAATGCCTCAGGACGACCTTAGAGCCTCCTGAGGGGTTCATTACGATGGCCTCGGAGTGGCCCAGCAACACCTGATGTCTGCTGCAGCAATCTACTAGCTTCTTCAAAGATCATTGTACTCTATGGCGATCATCAGACTTTGTTCTTCAATCCAATAAAGCCAGAGACTCCTAACTTCATTGTGGCCTTAGGCACAGCCACGCCCCTTGCTCCGCCTACCAAGGAAATTGTGACTAGAGACGGCTTGGCAGTACCCCAACGTCAGCCTTGTTGAACTTATACGAAAGGTTGCTGAGGAGACCACCCTTACCTTCAATTGCTATCGTGCTTGACTAGTGTGACGCACCTAAGGATTCTTCACTGTTCATCTGGGCATTTCGCCCTTGTCCTCACCAGTCGGAACCTCAGCCTTCATCACGGCATCTTTGAAAGAAAATTCGTATTGACGGGGAGTAGTTCCTTGTTTTATTATCTTCATCAAGATTTCGCTCCTCATCCACCTTCAAGACACACTGTTACCGGAACTCAACTCTGGCAATAGTCAGCTAAGGATCGCCATGTCCTAGGAAGTTATCCTTGATAAGTCTGAGGAGAGATCTCAAGCATAGCCTCACTTGGGTGTTAGCCATCGTTTTCGAACTGGGGTCCGGATCATTTGTCTATCAGATAATGTCGAAGCTAGAGAGCAGCGAAAGGTCGACGGATGGAATCCCCTCCTACGAAGAAGCAACAGCTGGGGAGACCCATATTTTCTCGTTTGAGAAGCAACATGGTGCTGGCTCACATCCTATGACCCAGTCCTCAAGAGCACGCGCTGATCGCGTGATGAATCTTTATTCGGTATACCTCAACCCAATCCTAGAGTCTCAGGCCCTCGACGCATTCTACAAAACAACGATCATCCTAATACCCTCCGACTACAATGAACAAAAGACTTTCTCGGTTAAGAACATTGTCAGTACCTCATCATCCTCTCTTGCAAGTATACGTGTGGTTGGATTGCGCGGCGAGGACAATCAATCAGTCTTCCTCCATCAGCCCATCCTACTCCGAGATCTAAAGGCGGCCATAAAGGAGCAGCTGATCTCCCTCGGACACAACGTCCAGGAACCGACTCCCAAGAACCCTATGCCACCACCTCCGAGGACGCCTTCATCTCCGCCAGTCATAAATCCATCTCCAACCTCCCCAAGCCGCTTCTCCCGGTTCCGCCAACGAGTCAGCTCGCCGACCCAAGAAGAGCACGACCCCACCAAGTCGACGAGCCACTGGAAGAGCGGCTGGAGAACCGACGACGAAGACGCGCAGAAATGGAAGAAGCTCGGACAGGACGAGACGCGAGTCACTGCGAAGCTGAAGGACGTGTCCTTCAGATCAGAGAATGAGATGGGTCTGTTGTGCACGGAGACCGTAAAAGCGGTGTGGATTGAGATTGAGGTTGGGAGCGAGACTTATGACGATACCACTTAACATGCTGTTCTTGAAAATCATGGTCTCTAGCTCGCATGCCCTCCACCTTCTACGAGCAACTCCTTCATAGTACTTGGAACTTGACAATTGTCAAGATAAATTATAGCACAGATGCCAGCATTGCTCAGGAGCCCGAAAGGCAAATCGTACGTCCGTACGGTATGATAGGAGTGAGACACGCGGCGGGTCGGTACGCGGAGGCCGGCGTGCGGGTCTCGGTCTTTACCGCGTTCCCTCCCCGAGAGTGCGAGGTAGCTCGATGATTAATTACCCCAACTATGCGGAAATTTTGGGATTAGTAGATATTTGAACATGTCCATTCCCCGAAAAAAAAACCCCCATGAACGAACATATCAAAAGTCACGGTGGAACTGATCTCAGCGTCCCCATAAACCCCCCAAAAAGCTCAGCCCCGTAGAATGCCAACTCAGCGCTAACCCCTCAGAGCTCGCGAGGTCTTGTCAGAAACTCCTTTCAGCGTTCTGAAGGCCCAATGCTTGTATGTCCGCATACGGTAAGCATAGGCATCTGGACCTTAGGAGCATCTGTATGTCCATCGCGCTGGCTTGGAGGCGAGGGTGCAAAGGTTGAGATGGGGGAGACGGGGCATGGTGTTCTCTTCTAGGAGCGAGGATCGGAGGGGGGATAGGGTAAAAGGGGAGTAGTTGGATCGAGGTGGGAGAGTGCTGAGAGGGAGGAAGATGGGGGTTTACGATTAATCCATGAGTATTGTCAAAGTTATTCGGGCGTTTGCGATTTCTTTGGTGTTGAATTTGCGGAAGGATTCGGGTCATCGCCAGCCGCAGAAGAGAGTGGGTGCTGGAGCGGGTCAATTGAGAATTGAAAATAAAATGAACATTATTTTAAAGTAAAAATATAGTTTTAAAACATATATGTACTAAGATTTAATGAAAAATATTAAAGGAAATAGGCTTTCTCCGCCGCTTGACTTGTTCTGCCCCGTTCTACTTCATTGATTGTTGTGTTGCATCTTAGAAGACATCTTGGAGGCTGGCTCGACAAATAGTGGATAATTGGCCTCTTTTCGTTGCGTAACGGGCCGAGCTACGGAGATGTTCTTTACTAATTCCGGCGCTAAATCGCAGGGCTGCGATTTAGCGCCGTAGTTAAACTGAGAGAAAAATCTTCCGCATCTGGTCTCGTATCACGATCACCGAAGCTTGGCATCATGCCTCAAGGCATGGCAGCGTTGCGGTCAAGTAGTTCAACCTGTTGTGTGGTAAGTATGACTTCATCTTGCTCGTGTGTAAGTCTGGCAGAGCTTCTTGCTCGGGCTGCCTCGAGTTGATTGCGAACGTAGATATCTGCGGCCACTTCTACCCCTTCTGCATAGCCTACCTCCGTGACTTTCAGACCTGACATCTGCATCTCTACAGCTGGAGGCGTGGCCAGCGTGTTTACCGCTGATGCGGAAGAGAATATGGACCTCTGGACTCCATCTGCGAGAGTAGTGGTTACACGGGTACTGCGACTGTTGATCGAAAGAATGACCTTGCGGAGCATTTTGAAAGTGTCACTCACCCGCTTTCGGTCGGATCACGAAAGACGAGGACAAAGGCTGAATGAACGTTATCTTCCGTATGAACATGGGCCGCGCAAAGGGTTGGCCAGTGCTGGAGGATGTTTGGAGGTACATTCATGCGTAACTGAACGGCAGCGAGGGCATGATGAGGATATCGCGAACGATGACCTTCATAGGGTGGTGCATGGGTATGTGGAAGACGAGAATATTGAATAAAAAGCTTGGGCCGAATCGCATCCTGTCTAGCAACTTGTTGTCCGGGTGTCTCAGTGATTTCTTTAATCGATCATTCTCAATGGTATAAAACTTCTACGACGGGGAGCCAGGGTACAAAATTCCCAGATATCGTATTTGTAGGGAGGTAGACCTCGTCAAGAATTTCGAAGTTACCAGGAGGATGTCCGTTAAAAACTTCGTCATTTCGCTCGGACTTGTTCAGATCAGTAGTCCAAGCGCAAGGGTGGCATAAGTGGGAAAGTAAAATCGAGATTTCGGGAGCTCGGGTGCTAAGCCCTAACGACTGATTCAGGCGATCCCGCCCTGCCCTCTCAGGTCAGGAGACTTCAAAGTTTTTCCAATTTCTAGTTTTTTTGAAAGGAACATTTTGCTTCGGCTGTAACTTCAAAAGCGCTCAACGTGATCATCAGGAAGAAATTCCGAGGTATGCGGCGCTTGTCCAAGCATCCAGAAACAAAACGGAGACTCTGGGCCAAGATAGGCGGGAATTCTTGACACTGGACATGTCTAAGAAGCTATCAATTCAAGGCGAGGCTCTCTAACCAGCCGCCTTGAGGAATATGGATGACATTTACCGGTAGCCACAAAGTGGCTGACTCCGGCTCTTTTTGCAATTCTTTCCAAGAGAGTTGAGCCATGTATGCGAAGCGTTTGAGACAGAAAATCAGCCACTACCCAGCCGAGTTGCTGCCAGGATCAGGTCGTGGAATTGACAGCTGGGCTCTGGCATCTCAGATCCTCTTCTGCGGGACACGAGAACGTTTTGCGCAATAGATACAAAAGCACCGCGAGGTTTGTCCGGCTATGCGAGGAGCTGCTGACCGGGACGGGCACGGAAAAGGATGGAATCATGCCCTTTCCAACTTGTATCATCTTTCTCTCGCAAAACCTTATGTGTCCGCTGTCTTGTTATCGGCTATACTCTGCCACTTTTCAGAATTGATATTTCCTCCGTTGTTGAAGGCAAGAGGGACGCCGCGGAGCAAGCGCAGTTCTCGCCTGTGGCTATGCGTGATAAGGTAGGTGGCAAGCTGGCGTACCGGAAGACAAGGTGGCCCTGCAACCGCAGATCTGAAAGCGAAGGAATTGGATCAAATGCTTTTCAGATGCGTCTCCAGTCTCCATTGGATCTTTGGTACCGCCATAAATGTTTGCTCCACCAAGGGATGCGGTGCTGAATGGGCCGCTGTTTCTCAGCGTATTTAGAATCCACCTCAACGCGAGGCACGTCTGAGTCGGTCTACTCGAAGAAAAATTAGCTTTGACCTAGCTTCAGGGCCTTAGGGAAATCGTGGATTGCTTTGTGGCCTATCCTGTGTTCCGACTTGCCTGCTCCGGTCCTCTGTCGCTCTGACCGCTCACGCAGCTGTTTCTGTCTTCCCCGCAGAGACATGCGCCTTGTCACGGAGACCTTGATGTCAGAGCATGATGACCCGACGAACTTTTCGTATAATTTTCTGATTTTCCTGGATCGTAGACGGCGACAATTTCTGCTCCCAAGGCTGCTGCTCTCCAGACATGGTGAGAATCATCATACTTGGCGAAAGTGCATGGTTGGTCTGCAACAGAGCTTTGGAGAAGAGATTCAAGCGACTCAGGACATCGATCATGATTGTAAGACCTCCGGAAGGAAAAAAAAATCATAAATACCCCTCCCAGTGATGTGCTGAAAGAAGAGGTGGCTGGGAGAGAAGACGAGGCTGTACGGTCGGTTGATGCGACACCTGACGCCTTCAACGCGATCCCGCCTTGAACAAATCACTGAAAGCCATTTGCCTTCAGAAAGCTTTGGTTTTCCATGCCTGAACCCACAGTCTACCAGTTGGTCAGGTAATGGAGCCTGATCAAGCCATTTATGCCTGTGCTACTCTCTACAATGCTATCGAGCACACGAATTCTGTTACGCCTCGAGATGTGGACCCTATTTAGCTCAAAATACGTCGGACCAATATGTTACCGATCGCCGAATCCCTTCTCTAGCTTCTTGGAAGTCCCTTAGACGCTTGTCTAAAAATATAACTACACTATACGTCCTGATGTGTCGTCTCTGTGGTGCCCGGAACAGGAAGAGAAGGGCTTCTGCCGCTCGCCAATCGAGCGGGTATCCTGCTTGGCTTGGCGCATCCAGGAACGCTTAGCAGTTCTAAAGCGATTGGCTAGTCGAGTTGAGATTCCCCAGGAGATTGTGGACTCAGAATTACCTTTCAGATCAACCCATATTGGAACGTTCTCGATAATTGGGATTATCAGCTTGTCCTCTGCCTCCGTACAATCACGCATAGATGGCTCTGACCCTCTCGGTCAAGGGAGCCCCGTTCCAGAGATCCAAGGCTCGCAGCCAATGCGGGCCAATGTATGTAGCAAAGAATTCTGTCTACTGGCATACATCACCACCCTTGCTCTTCCCTCCCTCGCTCTTCCCCATTCATTGGCTGCCACGCACCCCTATTTTACAGCAAGAAGGGCAAGCTCCGCTCTGTTTACTCTCAGATTGCCGAGACAGCCACGTCGGAACCGTTGCAATGAAACCGAGAGGACCATAACATTAGTCTCTTACCGAATCTCGCATCTCACCACCGTCTCCAGCATTGGCTTAATTGTGTCTCTTGTCCAACCAAGTCACTTTTGCTGGAAAAATGAAAGGCCCAGACAAGCTCACTGCCTGAATACATGGATCATTGGTGTTGACTCACGACTACCTCAACGCAGAGCTCAGCCGGGGCTTCATAGGCTCAAGTAATTTGTTTACGCGATTGCTTATGTGTTGCACAGAATACACGTTTGTTTCGGCTTCTCACTTTAAATTAAAGGCCTCATGAAGGCTATAAAAGCATTCTATTCCATATCTCTACTCCACGGAGATTGATAAAATTCATACGATTTGAATCTGTCAAAGTATCGAGACCCTCGAAATTCCCTCTTCACGAACCCTTCACGATAGAGATTTTGATCCGATCTCTATCTCCCACATTTTCTCGACTCGATTCCCAACCGATCTTGCAAGCTGTCTGAGACTATCACAACAATGCCACAGCCAGAGTCTTCCAAAGGCACGCCCCGAACTCTCTTCCATGTCCTAAATTACCCTCCTCTAAGTGCATGACATATTCTCATCAGTCTACAGATCTGGACGCTAGAATCCGAGAGCTCCACCGCAGTCGCGATGACCATCTCCTGCGTAGGGTCATTGAGATTTGGCACGATACAACACGCGTCAAGCAATGCATTGGCTCAACAGAAGATGACCTGAGGGGGTTTGGGTCTTGGGCTGGCATTGAATACCACCGGCCTTTGGACGCAAAGTAGCAGAGACAAGGAGGATATTACTAAATATCACGACACAAGCACATAAGGGGAATAAAAAACAAGAGTCATCGCGGCGAGAGTGGTTTCTGACTCCCCATATCAAACCTCAGAGACTAATCGTCGCTCGTTGCAGACGTCAAGGGGAAGCAGGCTTCTCCTATATTCAAATTTTTGCTAGAGGGTTAAAAATTGTCATGTCTTATCGATTGCCCATGTCGCTATATCCAAAAGCGAAGTTCCGCCGCATGGAGCTTCTGTTCCTCATCCTTCCTATACCAGAGACTCTCCTCGTACCACGCACCTGTGGTGTTTTGCAATGAGCCATCGCTTCACCCTTTTGACCCAGCATCTATCTAACTTCGTATTCCCGCTCGCTGTCTTCAACTCTCTTCCTACCCTCTCTTCCCTAACTTTCCCTTACTCACCTTCACCTTCTCCCTCCCCCCATGCGCCTCCTCACACCTCCTCCGTCATTTTTCTTCATCGGTCCTGTGCCCAGTCATCCTCCACACCTCCCTATAAAACTCCCAAGTCTCGACCACTCCCTTCATTGTTTACTTTTTTCCATTTACTTCCACCTTTACCCACTTTCTCGTCTAAATTTCCCCTTTCCGAGACCCTCACTTGACTACTACTTGTCTGCCTGAACTCTGCCGGAGAGTCAAGGAAGCGAATCCGTCCTATCTGATGGTAACAGCGCGAGGTCACAAGTATGGCGCCATGGACTAAAGCACTGTTTGTGGCCGCGGTCAATGCTGGTAAAAAGGAAGTATACGTTCCGAAACCCAGGGACGACTTAGATCGTCTAGTCTGCTACAGACAAAGACTCTCGATGAGATGTCTGAAAGCTTTTGGACCCCTTCGAATTATCGGAGTTGTTAGAAATAGCTCGGATTCAAACAGAACTCTCACGCTTCTAATAGAAATCGTAGATCCCAGCCAAGTCCCTCGCTCAGGCAGACACTTCGGATCATCTAAGACTGAAAGCGTCGGTCGCAAGTATCACGCAGATGGGCCTTCGATGTGCCCAAGGGTTCAGTATTAACAATTTTATGGAACATGTACCTTCCGATGACCCCTAATTCAAAGCTAAAAGGGAGATACTTAACGTCTGCGTGTAAAATCGTGGCCACAATACAGATTCAGACCCTCAATCTGCGCTTTAGAGACCGAACCCAATATATCCGCGGTCCATGCCATACTAAATTAAATATATTTTATACTGGACTAGATAATTTATATAAAGTTCTTGGTGTTAACGAAGGGGGTACTCAAGTTAGTAACTAGGTTAGAAAAGGATATGAAAAACTTCACTACTTCCCCTAGCGACGAAATCAGAGCCCGGAGAAGACATCGCGATCGACAAAAAGTAAGCTCAAGGTACCAAGGAATCGATAAAAAAAGCAAAATTGCTTCATATTTGAGGGTAAAATCAACACTCAATTGAGAGAATAAAAAAAGTTGCAAGCCCTACACCTCTTCCTAACAGGTACCCTCCAGGCCCAAATCTACATTAAAAATTGTGTAGCGGCTAAAGCGCAATACAGACCTGGCATCTCGATCTGCGCTCCACTGTACCGCGGATGTTCATCCGCGGGCATCACACTGCTTAACGCATCGGCGTAGGCTGATAATGGCAGCGAATAGGAGGTCTGGCCGTACCCTCCACCAGCCCCTTGAATTTTTCCGCTGACAACCTTTGGGTAGCACAAAATGAGCCAAGTCAAGACTAGTGGCTGGTGCTACTCTAATAGTGGTTTAAGTGCCGGCCTTTTGGCTGACTTCGCTGGGATATTCGGACATTACACGCATTTGTTTCCATTGAATGGACCCTCCGAAAATGCCGAAACATGCCCGTGAGGACCGCTCATGTCGAGTCGAATACTTCTTGTAAGGATTATTTGAGCCTCTGGGATTCGAGATGGCTTTCGTTGCCTCTTCTGCTCCTTTCGAGGTGTTTCCGACACATCGTCATGTTTGGAGATTGCATATTCGCTGGTCAGGAACGGCTTCGTTGTTACGTGTCCGAATCGCGCAGCTACGAACTGACTTTTTGATTGGCAAGAAGCCTTTTCCAGGAGTGTAGGATGAAACTCGGGATTGATGCTCTTCAACGTAGTCTCGACCATGGCCTAGCGGTCTATCTTAGCAATAGGCTTGAGAACAATAAAGACATTAATTTTGGGCTTGGTCACCGGACGGGTGCTTCTACTGCGACACGCAGTCAAGACTCATCGAAGGTGAGCAGCAGCCTGTTATCGCATGTACGTGGCCATGCAATAGCCCAGAGCTATGAGCCGTCAGGCCGAGCCGAAAATTTTACACCTTGCCTTTCTCCGATCGCCTGGTTGATGGCTTTAAATGTAGCACAGCATGAAGCGGACCAGGGTTATGAGGAAGGCTATCCATCGACGCGAATGAAATGAATAAGTATCAGCCTATCAGTCAGATGAATGGACAAGGAAGATGCATTGATTACGTGCCAGGATGCGTGACATGTTCGCGAGACTTGCGACCGTACCGTCCACCTCTCCAATCGTTTCCGAAATGTGGTGGTCGAGTATGACTGCTACTGCGTTATAAGAGTGAGTCATCTATTAAACGCATCGGTAATCGTGTCCACGATGAGCTTTTCTGCAAGCAGAGGCCTGTTTCAGAAGCGTGTATGATGATTAGCATGAGTGGTGTCCGTTGATGTCAAAAGGGGACAAGGTGAAGCTCGCCCCAGGTATAAATTTATGCTGTTCCCCCATCAGACTAGATTGTAAATCAAGCTTCTTGTCTCTCTGACATTTGAACCAGTCTATGTCGTCCTGAAGTGGTTCGTTTGACAAGAGACTTGGACGAAAGCGAGTCAAGAGATGATGTGACAGCGCGTATAAAACCTACGGACTTCGCACTTCACGCAGCGCAAATTTAGCTTCTCCTTGCAGTAGCACGCAGGTTCATTCCTTTCTTGCAGTTTTTTTTTAATTCTTGACGGATCCGGGCAAGGTCGGTTAGCCTTTTTCTCTTGCTGACTTCTTCGTTCTTGCCCGCATCATTGCTGAAGATGAATAGTGTAGATTCGTGCCGCCCACCGCGCTATACTTACGCTCCTGCCCCAATATTTCCTCGGCCTTTTTCATCACTTTCAAGGGTGGATACCATGGAAGCAGTAGCAAATCGAAAATACCGTACTCGTCTTACGCAAAGGGTTTTCAATGTCTGGTTACGTCGCACTTTAAGCATGGGGGCTGCCCGATGTCACAACCGAATGTCTGTGCGGGATGTTGTGGCGAGTCAGGACGACAACCACGGGGGAAAAGACGACACCGTCGACTGTCCAGATAGTCCGTCTAGCATGTATGTGGAGATCGACATGGCTGCATATCCTGAGGAGAGCAAAGGGGACACCAATCTGGAAACTGGAGACAAAGAGAGACAGCAGCAACCCGATTCAGAACAGCCATCGGACGAATTGTTATTTGGGATTGGTTCTGTTCTAGGGATATGAGTGTGCTGCTGTGGTTGAAGCTGAGAAAATTATTCTGAAGAGAAGAGGGCTTCCTCTAGGTGCAGCTGGTCTGTATCTTGTTTCGTCTGTGTGTCTGCTTTGGGAAGTCGTAGGTAAACAGTGTTTTGGAAAATTCGCGGTCGTGGCATATTGTCAATGGAGCCTTCAGATTTCGGGCAAGGGTCTGGTCCAATATTTTCTCAAGTAGCTTAGTGACGTCTGTCCACCTTATTCAAGGTCGAAGCCAGCGAAATACTCGTGCTCCAACGCGTGCTTTGCCGTAATCCGCTTGGAGGCATCGGGATCCATCATGCTCTATATAAGATCTTTAAACACCTCGTCGTCGACTTCTAATCACGCTGCAAATGGCTGATATAGGATGTCTTCTCTTTTCGATCTTCCTAGAGCATCTGCAAGACTTGGAGGTTTAGACCTTCAGCACTTACATGCTTCATAAGCCCTTTGACTTCTTCCTCGTCTCAAAAGTAGGAAACTTGACGCTATAGGCGGTTAGATGTGGCATTGCGCATTTAAGCTCGTGGTGCTCGAAATTGGAATCATCTCCAAGGATGGCACAGCCGAGCATGGCGTAGATGCAAATGCACCTGTCAACACTCTAATCGTCATCTCTCTACGTTCACAGTACTCGCTACAGCACTACAAGAGAAGAAGTCAGTAGGTCTATTAAGCTCACCCTTGAAGTGTGCCTCTGGGCTGCGCTAGTTTTCATTTGCGGCCAACATGCCTTTGAAGTACCGGCAATTCGGAAGATAGGTTGTCTTCTCAAAGTCGATAAGCCGGACTCGTTCGACAATGGCGTTATTTGGCTGTCTTATCGACACTCTGCCATCATGTTGTTTGGCTTGATATCTAACTGATTTCCACTTCAAGTAGAGATGCTATCAACTTGATGGTAAAGTTACCTGGCCGAACGATATCGCGGTCGTGTAGCTCCACAAATCCCTGCAACGTCGCCTTCAGAATCTGCTTCCTTGCTCGAAGCGGATTCCGCTGTCTGACTAGGCCTAGAAATCGTCGTTCATGTATCTATGTACCAAGATACATTGGTCTGGAATGTGGTCCACGGGTAAGCGTAGATAGGAAGCTTGATGGAGGCGCGGCATTATGTACCCATTAAAGGCAGATAAGGTATTCTTAGGAATATACTTGAGAACAAATCTGCCTCCTCCAGATCTAGCAGTTGTTAGCGTAAACAAGCGTTTCCCTACCGGAAGCCATTTTACAGACGCTGTTAGCTGAATACGGCTTACATTTTGTCGCTTGTGGATTAGTTCCTTGAAGAAATGTTGGCGTCCAGCACTGCCGGTCAGGCCTAAGCGCGGTGCAAACCATGCTATGAATAGTTTCAGATGGTTCCTGAAGCTGGTTGCATGATGGTGAGCTCCCCGACAATATTTGGTGCCGATGGTTGTTGCTGACCACGAAGGTTACAGGTATTTTTTCGGAGACGACCCCGGAAAAACGTCGGCCAAAAGTGGACCCTTTTACGACGCGTGGTTTCTCCTCATAACCTGCGTTAGCAGGATTGGTGGAGGAAATGGTGGGTTCTGCTATTTGCTTGATCTCAGGCAATATATTCAATTCTAATGGCTCGTTTCACGTCCTAGGTACAGTGTCGATGCCACCTAGACGAAGAAACTAGAGATATTCAAACCGGTGGAAAAAAGCGAACTGTGCTGTACATATGTGTGACTTTATACAGTTCAGTGAACATCAGATGAGTGTAGGCTGTGAAGAACTTAAGTGTGTCCTAACAGCCAGTGGAAATCTGATAGGGAATGAAAAAGTTCTCCGCAGAGTCACGTGACAGATCATGTGACTGCACCAAATAGGACGAAGTCGATTGCAGTCATCCATGATGCCCTTATCCTCCTATGAATGATATGTAGAACGCAGAACTTTCTGCAGATTAATTATGAGATGCATAATCTCGATGCATTGGACTTAGAATGAAGCGAACTACCGTGTCGAGGCCGTCAAACTCATTCCTCACTCAAGCGTACCCAGGTACACAGGGAAAGATGATAATCAGAACGAGTCTGTGAAGGTCGTCACAAATCTTACGCCAGATATGTTACATCTAGAAATTGATCCAGATCTTGGGAAATGCTCTCAGCCACCAAGTTCAACACGTTGATCTGCACTCTTAATGAGGTGTGATCCCGCATGTAGTCCCTCCAACGAAGACAACCTGAATCGCAGCAAATCTGTTTGGTTGTTAGCCGTTCTAAACTGTTAAATCTAGAGCAACATTAATCCACTCACGCTGTAGTAGCAGCAAAGTTCTCTGGTCTTTTAGCCTTGCCTATGAATGACAGCGTAAAGGAAAAGGCGGCGGTAAGACCGACGATGAGGCCAAGCCGGGCAACCGGATCATGTACGAAATACAGGAGGAAGATCGCTGTTGTAGGAAGAAGAGATGAAAGGAGAGTGCTAATGGCACTGACGAAAGCGGTAATGGCGGTAGACGGATATATCCAGAGACGGTGGCTCGAGTGGTCTTGATGGGGCTTCTACAGGCAAAGCGGAGATGAGAAATTGACAAAACGACAGTAGTGCAAAGATGGTTCAGGAAAGGACTTTGTATCTTAGCGGCAGCACTGACCTGCAGTCGGTGTCCTATCTTGTGATGGTACCAGGGAAAGAATTTCTGATCGATCCATGAATAGACTTGATCTTCGGCGGCATCGATAGACGACACGGAAACAAGGTCACTTTCGTACCCTTGATCCCACAGCTGGGCTTCCCTTCCTCGTAGGAAAAGGTTGCCTCCTTCATCGTGATCAAGCCAGTCTCTCAGAAAGCGAAGGTTACCGGGTTTGGCTTTTGTGAGACAACTAATTTTGTTGTGTCGTAGGAGAGCTTGCTCTGAGACCACAAGACTTAGCGAGTTTGAGAGAAAAGCGGTCGAAAAAGTGGACTACTGACGATATTCTGCGAGTTTCTCGCGAATATCCAGAACCTTGCGCCATTGAAGACCATCTCCGCCAGCTTCGCAAGAATGCTTCAAATCAAATAAACTATATTGATAGTTGGCAGGCGGCCCAGTCTTTTCATGGTCTTCGAGCTCAATGTCTTCCATTTCGGCTTCGAGGTGGACCAGTTCGGCTTGACGATACAAAAGGTCTTTAGCTGTTAGGTATGAGAATCGGCGCAGCATCATCAACTCTTCATGCTGGCCAACTAGATGCGCAAGCCTGTCGTATCCGTTCAGCTTCTCGTGATTAGTGGTTCTTGTAACGCCGGACTCGAGTTGGATGGAAGACATGTCCGTGTTGATGAAGTGTGCACAAACTACTTCGATGGCAACACCTGCACTGGCAGTCACTGTAGCTGCACTAGCAAAGGCTCGTGCGGAAACAGAATTTTCATTGAGCGAATATCTTTGTCTACCGTCTATCGCAGGTCAGACAGGTCAGCCTTTGAAAAAAGTGCCGTAGCTGCAAGTCGACCAGTGCAAATGGCAGGAGGGGATTCCTCGCCGCTGCAGAGTCTGCAGCTTTGGCACAGCAGATTTTCCACAGCCATGACATAAGCAATTTCCAGCAATGCGACTATCGGGACAATCAGCTTTGAATTCGCCTGCAGGAAAGCTTGTAGAAGAGTAAAATGGGTTCGGTAAGATGATAGACTTAGGTAGGTTACTCGTGACCTGATGAGGCGAATTTGCATATGAAACGTGTCAGGCAGTGGAACACGTGGACTCATGCAATTCAATGTATTTCTGGTCGGCGCCGTTGCATTCGAGTCCTCTGGGATGGTTTTTGACAGCTTTCAAGGATGTTTCGTTGGTGTTACTCAGTGCGATTGAAGAGTTGCGGCAAAGTCGTCTCGTATCTGAGGCTGGAGATGCGGCCGGGCGGCCGGGTGCAGTTCCACGCGGCCCCCAACATCCCTCTCACCGCATCATCCAGACGTCCAACCTCAGATCGAGTGACACCGCAAGTCTGCAGCATCCCATAGAACTTATCAAATTCCTGCCCAGCACAAGGCAAATCAGCGCTAGTCTCCTGTGGAGGTACCCAACCTCTCCACGATTTTTATTGTTGACTCGACACCATGATGGATGTGACGTGGGCGAATCTCCATCGCGTACAATATAATTTAAGCTACAACCCATCCACCTTTCCTTTACCTTATGATAAAGTTGACAGTCGCACGCGATATGTGCCACCTCCTAATTCAGCATCATTTTGAATGGCGGTCTCTTCTTACGAGGTACGCCAAAAGGCTCCGAGTCCCGGAGAAAAGGCAAAAGGCTGACACTGCAAACAGGCCCGACAAGCTGAACAATGACCTGGGGCTGGTGGTACTACAGGCTGACTCCGATGTTCTAAACGTTCAACAATACTGTGTGGGCCGTGCTGGTACCTACTTTGGACTTCTGCCATATCTCTAGCCGAAATTACTGGCGCCCTGCCTCGGGCGAAAAGAAGATCCTTCGCCTAGCACAGTCAATAGCGTCTTCGTCGCGGTTCGCCAGGAATCAGCTTTCCCAGTCGCGTACGGCGCTGCCTCCGCCTGCCATACAAAGCTCTTGAATAGCAGACAAGGCTCGTGAATATGCAGACGTGGCTCCTCAAAATAATGGAAGGCTCTTGAAGCCGCAAACAAGGGTTGCAAGCACATATATAGAGCCGTGGAAGACATGATCAAGGCTCTTGAAGATACAGATACGGTTTTAGTCGTATACACAACGCTCTTGAACAAACGAACAAGGCCCTGGATCACAGAGCCAAAGCTCTCGAGAATCCGCACAAGGCTCTGGACAAGCGTACCAGGCTCTTGAACATTAGAACAATTCGTGATCGTCAGGGCCACTTGACCGTTTGCGGTCAACTTTTCCACGATATCGTTCACGCCACTTGGAGGCGTATTTCTTTCTATAACGGAGAATATGACGTTTCACGGAATGCACGCGCTAGGTCAACGGCGAAACGAGAGCGCAACAAGAAGGATATTGCAAAAGTATACCCACATAGGAGAAATGCGAGGCAGCTCGGCAGCGGCATGGGGCCCTAATTGCAGGCAGCAACCGTGACATGCGATATTGTCATGTGGTAGTTTCAGATTTCCAGGTCAATGTCACGCCCCTCGGACCCACCAGCTAGCACCGCCATGCCTCTTGATCCTCCGTCAACTCTTGAAAAGGCGACTGGCGCACTCAACCCTATGCCATCTCTCAAGAAGAGTGTCGCTTCGTGCACCATTTCCGACCCGAGTTTTCATCCTGTACACATTCGCATCGATCAACTATCCCTCGAAGGCGCATTGGTGGAAGTGGTTGAAGCCAATTTGGAAATACACAATACACTATGTCAATCTAAAAATCCTACAGATGACGCTTCCTATATACTGATCCCGGTATCGCTGCAAAATTTTCCCGTTAATACCAACAAGATGAGTGTGCCAGCCAAGGAATACGAGTCTTCGCCAATTTACTCACTTCGAAGCGACATCTCCGTCCTCTCTTCTGGGTCGCCTGGCGAGGATTGGTGTGGGACCCTCTTTAACATCCAATTTCGAGCCCCTACCGGTAGTCCCGTGTTTCTTCGGGCTAAGCTCGATACATTTGCCAGACGAAACGCGATAGTCGAATGCAAGGCTAATGAGTTGAAGCTTGATATGTTCCCTTGTGAGCGGGACGTCACTTTCATGAACCTTGGCACCAAGTCTGAAATAAAACCACTCGGTTATATCGCACCGATATTCAACGTCCTCGGCATGAATAAGACGGTCCAAGGAAAGAAATTCTACGTGTTAAAGGACGAAGACGTCAGACAGGCCTTTGACTGTGTTTTTGGTTGCGCACTGTGCACTGATTTCCTACAAGGAAGACCGGAACTACGCAGTACACAGAGGCGGGACGAACGTGAACCCCGCCAGCCTCACAGCTTTTGGTAGAAGAATTCACTCTAAATTTTTGCTCTTATCGAAGCTTTATATTTCGGACTGTTCTCTAACAAGATTCTTTCCCATGGCTTGCATTTGACAACTCGTCGCGTTCGATACCCACCTTCAAGGTCGGGTCTTCATCAAAACAGACACTATTTCCATTTCGTCGACAGGTCTTGCGAAGGCGATTTTGATAGGGAGTATGGGCATCTACTTCTAAAATCGATGCGTTGGGAGGGAAATTGAAGCTTGAAGTTCGTCTCAGCTTCCCCACGGGCAGGAAATGTCGTGGTATCAGTTCTAAAAGGTCAAGGTCCCTGGGACTCGGAATATTCACGCCAATGCACTTCAAAAGATTAGCAGAACGCTCTCCAATTTGATATATTTTTTCAAAAGGGGAAATCAGTACTTTCCTGGCGATTCCTTTTCGTGTCAAGAGATTCAATCCGCTCGATTGTTTACACATCTATTTTAAAAAAGGTTCAAATGCACCTAGCGAAGTTTCAGCGCCAGATATTGAGGGTGTACCTGGCAAGTCGCCGAGTGGTAGTCATGCCTCTAGCCTTGGTGAGTGTTTGCTTTAAATGTGCTCCCTATTGCCCGTCCGGCCTGATTCACTTCACAAGGTGCATTGCCTATCCAGTAATGGATGAATATGTGGAGTCATTTCCCGATACTTTGGAGCATGGCGTCACCTACCTGTACCATGAAATTCTCGGTAAGGTGTGCACACCAGCCTTTCTTGCAGCCTTACTACGCCACAGCTTTCCGGCGTCGTTCCGCCGATTGTGAGCTGTGCATGGTGCTGGAAATTCCGCTGAAGTCTGAAAGTTTCCGTTTTACTCGCGTAATCTTCTGGCCGCTAGGGTCCAATTCTGAATTTGGGCCAACCGCGTCCACCAGCAGCTCTGACTAGCATGGGCTGGCTCACCTCGTTGGGCGTTCTCGCGATTAGGCACGGCCCAACTTGGTCATCCCGCAGGATCATTTACTGGTACATGCGCTCCATACGGCTCAGGCTCGCCGCGAGGTTGAAGGCCCAGTAAGCGGATGCCTGTCGCAGCAGTCCATACCCCCGCAACAGCCGACCGTCGTACTGTTCATTCCTCGCCTGATACATACGTTTCTTCAAAGTCGAACTCAGCCCCAAGAGGCTGGTGAGCACGGTGGCGGAAAATTCTTCAATATCCAAGTACTCGCAATTTGCCGGTAGATCTAGAGCGCAATGGCTTATGTATAAAGTCGCCATGCCTGATTCTGCGTCAAATCAGCATCGAGGACACGGTTCAGGTTTCAATCCCAACCTTGGATTTCAGCAGAGCCGAGCAATGGTGAGTTCCATGAAGAACCAATCATGAAAGTGCAATTGCTTCTTCGTGTTCTGACCAATCGACTGTCAGGATCCCCGCCCGACTTTTCACGAAATCACCATCTTCACAGCAGAAGGCCAATGCCTGACTAGGTCCGCGACTCTCGACAGACAACTTTCGCACAACCTTCTTAGTGCTGCGACCATCTCTGGCACAGGTTATGCCATAAATACTATCCCACAAACAACCGTAGCTGGTCCTGAGGGGCAGGATGTCCAAGCTATTGGTACCGTGAAGCTGACCTGGTACTTCTCGGGTGAAGCGGCAAGCACAACTAGCGATTTCTACGTTACGGAGCAATTACCCGATGACTATGAGGTTGTTCTCGGAAATGAAGCCGCGAGCCGTTTGAATCAGGAGGGGATATGGCACATGTATCCTTTGGGCATGAAACCAGGAGGCAAAACTGGTAAGTAATTCCCTTCTAGACCGTCTTTAACGAGCCGTGGTGTCGAATAGCCACAATATCGAAACCTATGGCTGACGAAAATATCCGTAGTCAACGGAAAAACCCTCGATCAGCGGAGAGCAGAGAGAGTGGCGCAGCGAGCAGCAGAAACAAAAGCGCAGGAGGCCATCGAAAAGGAGGCCAGGGATAAAGAGAGGGAGCGGGCACGAGAGCAACAACAGCAACAGAATCAACAAGGCGGCCAATGACAGGGCCAAATAGTGAGTCATACCATCATCACCATCTCCGAAGTATTTTAGGCGATTGAGTAATTCTCTCCCTAGTGAACCCACTGATACTATTACTTCACTCGATGGGACATGCACCATCACGTGACAACCTCTTCCCACCCTGAGCCTTCGTCATCCCTGTCAACCTATGCAAATTTGCCGTCAGCATACTCTCGCGCCACAGACAAAACCCATTTCCTACCGACGCCACACCTATTCCAGACGTCTATCTGATGACATCCGGAAACCTTTCACCGCCCCCCACACAGCTATACCGGACCACACCTATAACAGAATCTCTACCCAAAACTTAATCTTCATCAACCAAGTTCCTGTTTTAATCCAATTTATCACAGGTTGCAACAACATTTCAAAATTGCGTCACAGCGAGGAGTTCTGGCGTCCATGGCAACGTTTTCGGCTTCACTTATACACAGCATTACATACTCTATAAAGGTGTCTAATCCAACGGTATAGTCCTTATGTGGCCATGTCGGAAGTCGTCCTCTGTCGTCCTGCAAATCAGCGTACAGCGCGTATATATCCAATTTCTTTTGAATCTTAGATCTTTGGAATCGCAAGACTTTATCAATGAAAATTCCTCCTCATCTTCGCGTTTCTAGAAACCGAATTCTCAACGTGCATTGCTGACTCCCGCCGCCCGTGCATTCTGCTACCTCGGCTGCTATCTCCCGGCTTTGAACTGAAGTCTTCCCAAAACAGGGCAGGCTCTTTATCTCTTTTCGTAAGGAAAGGCTCGCGCGGCTACGGCCAGCGTAGTGATGCCATCCATTCTGACGCTTCGCGACACCGGTAATTGGGCGAAATGGCTCCGTTCAGGATCTTATCTCGGTATCTTGGGACAACAAGGCGGACTGAGCGTTGTTTCATGTGGATGTGCGCCAACGGGATACGTCCGGCGAATAAGACCCACGGACGTACCCAATGAGACCCCTAACAAATCCCGGCAAAGTATCCTACCTCGTCTCAAAAGTACCATGCGGCCATCTAAAGTCGCTACGCTCGTCTCCTTCTGCGTCCACGCTTAATGGTGGCTCGCAGTTAGGCCTTCTCGCACATGTGATCTTTCTACATTGTCACTATTTTGAATTTACGAGCGAAACCGTATATAATGTATTACAGCACTAGACAGGTTTTTGCATAGACCGCTAACATTGTCCTTGCTTTTGTGTTGCGTTGCCTTCAGCTTCATCAGTGATCGGTGGACGACGAAGGAAACGAGCTCTAGAGTCCAGAGAACCTAGCTCCGCGGTCCGTTGTACGTCGGCCGTGTAGGCCTCCACCTCCACCTCCTCGAACATGGTTGTCACCATTCGATAGTGACATCCAACGAGCGATGCTCAACGTACGGGCATTTAATCCGCACTTCGAGGGTGGGGCACATCACCACCAACTGTTTACGCATGATCGAGTAGCGCACTGGCAGAAATGTTTCAGCTCCGGCGACATAACGTGGGGGGCATGTAAGGCTGAGGCTGTCGTATGGTGAGCTTTCATTGCCGTAGAGGGTCGGGGGAAATATGGGGCTGGACTACTTCGTTAGCACGATCCGATCCGTTGTGGAGTGGACCCCGAGAATTCGCGCTCTTGTCCCAGCTTACGAATCACTATCGTCTTGTGAAAATCGGGACTGTCGTTTGGGGCCACTTGCGGCCCAATGTCCTTTCTTCCGTGAGCTGGGTATTCTTAGCTCTAGGCCTTGACTGGGACCAGCATGGCGACAGTCTTGGTCGCGAGCCCGAGGACATACTTCTCAACGTTGTTCGGAGTTGTCATGGTCGAGTTGAGGGAAACCAAGATTTTCGAGATTTTAGGTGGCAACTTCTTGTGGCCTGATTGCTTGATTTCGATGGTTGGGATTCGTCCTTTTGTTCCTGACGCGGTCAAGCATTTCTGCGAGGGTTATGATAATTTGGAATTCTGAAGACCAAGTCCTGAAGGCTAGCACTGGGCCTCAAAAAGCACACTGCATGCTAGCAGAAGGCAAAGCGGGCCCTTTGGAAAATAGGTCACGTGAGACATTGTCTTGGCGTTGAAAACTGGGAACTAGTCTTCACATAGGTGCTCAGGGTTCCCGGAAAGCGTGCACGAGATTAAAATGTGTCGGTAATTCACATGACTAGTTGTTTTACGGTTTAAAATTTCCGGACACGTCGTCCGCGTTCTGTTATTAATGACGTGAAATGTCGCCGAGTACACAGAGAGGAAGATTGCCGCAGGACTTGTGCTTTTAGCTGTTCTCCCACTTCAGTGACAGGTTTGTAGGTCTGATAGTTCCCTTTGAGATTGGACGATGGCACTCCTTATGCGCTAGGTTGCGCCGAAAACGACTGGGCGCTCGTTTCCAGGGCGTCGAAAAATTCGTCTTCATCGTCAAAACTGCCCGTGGACATGGTCTCCATACGCTTGATCAGCTTAGTAAAAGATTCGTGGAAGCCTGGCGTCGCATCGGCACGCAAATTCAAAATGTCGAGCACAGTTTGCCCTGATCAGTGTATGAGTACAATGCCCACTATGCTCAAGCCTGGTTAGACTTACCTTGTTTATCTCTTCGATGAATGTCAATGCAGGGCAGCTGCTGATGTGAAAGCAATAATTCGACTGTCTCAGTATTGCCATGCTGCGCAGCACGGTGGAGTACGGTCGAGCCTGCCTCGTTGACAGTCTCGAGATCTGCTCCGGCAGCAAGGAGGACGGCTAAGGCGTCGTTGGATGGCTTGAAAATGGCACAGAATAGAGCGCTATTTCCGTGCACATCGAGGTGGTCAATTGCGGCACCGCGCTCAATCAGGTAGGCGCATATTTTGCTACGGTTATGAAACGCCGACTTCGCTAAAGGTGTCATTTTTTGGAATGTTAACGCGTTGATGTTGGCTCCAGACTCGCATAGGACTCGCACAAAGGCGATTTCTGATTGTTGCAGGCAGACATTGTGTAAAGGGGTGCAGCCGTGTCTGTTCCTAGCGTTGACATTAGCTCCGGCCATCAGCAGAGTCTCAAGGCATCTCGTGTCGGCCGCATATGCAGCGATCGAAAGAGGCGTGTTGTCCCAACTGTCCTTAGCTTCCATGTTTGCTTCTGCTGCAAGAAGAGTGATCAGCAACTCTGCGTCGCCCTTTGCAGCCACCCAATGCAATGGTGTACGACCCAAGTCATCATCAACGTTGATTAAAGCTCGTTTAGAAGGATCCGCCAAGGCCGTTTTCAGGTTCAGAGGTAATAGTCTAAGGGCCACGCGATGCACAAAAGTAAATCGGAATAGGCTCTCAAAACTTTCCGCTGGAAAAATCTCTCGCATTTCGTCCCGAACTTCGGCGGACCACTGCGATTGCAAGATGTAGATCCAGGCAAGTTGCAGTGCAGAGATGCCACGGTCATTTGTTATCAGTGGGTCGGCACCTGCTTGCAATAGGAGACGGCAAATTTCCAACTTCCCATGATCTATTGCGTAATGCAGTGCGGTCTTTCCATGTTCGGAATCAATATCGTCGAGACAAGCGCGCCTGCTCTGAAAAAGTGTTTTCATTGCCTGGGAATCACCAGATCGGGCGAAGTGAAACAAGTTCTTTCTATCAAAATAGCTGTACCGATTTCGCACAACGGGACCTAGCATCAGTCCACTGCCGGCCGACGTTACCAGCACGGCTAACAATGCTTTTTGCAGGAACCATTGGGGAAAGTTGTAGCTAAACTCAAAAATAGACGATGACCGACCCGAGCATGACGGACGAGTACAGGTGGACGCTATCTTAGGCAGACCAGCATATCCTACGAACAGAGTTCCTAGAACGCTGTCGAACAGCGTAGGTGAGCGCAATCTCTTGGGAAGGTGGCAAGCACACGTGCAGGATTCTACGCAAACGTCTCGCCGAAAATAAAAGGTAATAGTCGCCAAGCAGCGGTCCCAGGGAAGCACTGAACCAGGGAAAGCTACCCATGAGGATTTTATCCCCGGCGGATACTGAATACTACAGGTTTCGATCAGGCTTGTAGAATCTGCTATTGCGGGTACCGGAGACGGCATCTCGTTGCCGGCTTCGGCCGATTGACTTTCAGAAGGATTCGTTTCTAACCGCATTGACTGCAGCGTCATTTCGATTCTGGTAGACGCCGATCTGAAGCTCTGTTAGACGAAGATTCACAGCAAATTGCTGAACTTAGAACACTAACGCGTTATAGGCTGTCAATAGAATGTGAAGCTTCTCGCGGATGCCACGTAGTTCTTCCTGTAACCGCTTTATCTTGGATTTTTTCCGAAGCCAGCCGATGACTCGAGGCTTTCGATTCTGAGCATTTGTCTGCTTACTCACTTGCAGAACCAGAGATTGAAGCTCCGTCCATAACGGTTCGGCGCGCCTCATGTGCACTGTTAGAGCTTCCATATGGTTATTCTCTACCGTCCTGCCGCTTGCTTCAATGTCCCCAAGAGTCCTCTGAATCTCTAGGAGCACCAGACGCGAATCATGGATCTCGTTTGAGAGCGCGCAAAACTCCGACGGAGCATTGAGGCCCTGCTGTAATGCCTTGGTGGTCCAAAGAGCACAATTCGCCGAGATCTGGATGATGGCTATGAGACTCGCTGCAAGCGCGACAGCTTCGGCCATAATGCGATCTTGTGTCTTGATTTGTACGGCCGTAAGGAAGTGGTGAATTGCTATGGTCACGGAACATCGCTTGGTAAGAATGACGCTTGGAATAAGAGGCGGAGGTGAAGCGACGACTTTGGAGCAATCAGATAGCCTACACTGGACTTAACATCAAGGTTGATACACCCAAAACCTCCCTTTGGGCATCGCATCCATTATTTTCTACAGCATTCGAAAGGTGAGGCTGTACTCAGCCAGGTAGGCGATTAGGCGCTCAAGTGTGGCGCTTTTGTGCCCACTAGGCTTGCTTTTTGTGATGCATAAATACTGCATAGGCATGTCTGGGGGGTTGCACCTTTTGTCTCACAGCCTTCACGGCTAGCGGCGTCAACTCACAATTTTAGATGATATACCTGCTATTTCGGGCTTTGAATGTTCTTCATGGGATTTTGAGCGTTGCGAATTTGCGCTTGATGTCTTGCAGAACCGCACTCTAAGTATTTTCGGGCGTTGCTGAAGCTGAAGTAGGCTTAGCACTCCCGAGCGCATCGCTATCGGGTCGGATCCCTCGGTTAAGGTGGTGCAGCCCGCCGTCGCCCTGAAGAAATTCCATTCAATCGGACCCTTGCTACTATCCTACACTTGGCTGACCTCTCCTACCAAAAGCGTGAGGGAATGAGCCGACAATCTAATGTGATTGTGAGCTGTTCTATCCCATTAGAGAGAAGCATGGAGGATTTCATCATGCCTTTTCTTCCATACTTGTGCGACCTGCACCACTAGTCCACTGCCTTATATTTCTCTCACGCGCAAAGAACAGACCGCGGAGGGAGTCTCCTCCAACTAGGCCGCTTCAGTAGCTGTATGAATGTTTGAAAATTTTGGTTCCCCCTACCAAGTTAGTGAGTGTCCGCTCGACTGCGTCTGATCTGTTTTGATTTTGGAGCTCGCATGGGTAGCTGGTCATATGAGGGAGTCAAGAGGAACGATGACGGCCCAGGTCGTTCCCCTGGTAGCGCAGGCATCCCCTTCGGAAGACACATGCCCATATTCTCATTTCTTAGTAGATGTTTGTCCACTGGCTCTGGTTGAGAGACTGATAGCAAGGCGCCCCGGCAAGCGATAGTGCTATCAATATGTGAAGAACAGTCAAGGCTGTGCTTGTCCCGGTATCCGTCCTTATGTATTGTAAGGTTCTGACGAAGCTCAAAATCCACTGTCTCTTTATCAAGTATCCTCTCCCTTTCTAGAGATGCTGGGGTTCGCCGCCGAACAACCAATGCAGCTATGAGGGCTAGTGCCACGCCAACCCAACTACCCCATTGGTCAATCGAGTTGGCATTGTCAGCGTGTGGGAGCCCTCCGCCATTCAGCAAGTAGAATTCGTTCGAACATATTACTATCAGACATGAAATTGCATATACCAAATGAAGTGTTATGTTTAGGAGTGCCTGTAGTGGCATCTCACCAGTTTCAAGCCCAAACTTCGCGTCTTTGATAGCGGCTCTTTTCCTCCAGGACCTCATTGTTGTTTCACCTGCCTTGATTTTGTTGCACGCAATTATTGCGTGAAGCTTTATTTCAGTAGTCTTCTTGGGCACAAGCGCAAAGGAAAGGATACCGAAAATAACTCCTGTCGAAGCTGTCATACCAATTGACGCTGGAACCGGTTTGAAACTAGATCCAAACGCTCGTTGCTTCCATATGACGGTCGTTTCTATCGGCGAACGAAGCACATGATGATGACCGAAACAGGAATAACTGCAACTGAAGCCAGAGTCGTGCGCTTCATATAAGTTATAGAGAAGAGTGCCGTTGTCGCTTCGACATGCCGGATCGGTTGGATAGTCCCGGTAGACTGTTGTCAACGACAAAAGGAGACCGAAGGAGACGAAGCACCCCCAAAGTCCAAAGATAATTCTCGACTGTATCTTTGGCAAGATTCGAGACCAACCAAATATCGGCTGAATAGCGAGAAACCCAGTACTGAGTATTGCCCAGGCACCAATCGTATCCAGATCGTAGATCCCCTTCGATGCGATGGCAAGAATGAACACATGTATGACAGCTGTAGCGGAATATGTCGAGACGTACGATAAAGCTCCAGCAGTGAGCCAGATATGATTGCAGCCCATGGCAGTAGAAAGTAGAAGAGCATAGTATAGAAGCCGCGACAGCAGACCGTATTGTCCGCTAAGCTTATAGACACATACGATCTGGTCCTGGTTTGTAGTTGCATTGTACTAGGAAATAGCATTCGCTGAGGATGAGAAGAGACAGAAAAGACAAGATACTCTAATCAAAGGAACCCGCATTTGAAACCTCATGTTGAGTGAGGACGGGGTGAATTCATAGAACGAAAAGTCACTATTCCACGAACAAGTTTGAAGGAGCGCTCGGACTCCCATCTCGCCATATAGAAGCCATTCAAATAGATGTGCTCAGGAGAGGAAAGCCTTGGTGGCGCAGCAACCTCGTAAATCCAAGAAAGCTCTAAAATCTGCAGCGTTGATCAGCGAGCGAGCCTACCAATATCTGGGTGCGATCTGCCTTTTGTGGCTATGACGCTGTCCATGAAAGTTAAACTTTTTCAATCCACGTGCGTCGAGCCGTATGCGCATAAGTGGCTTCGATTGCTCTCACGGTCAGAAGAACTACCATGTGCCTTGATATGTACGACGCAAAGCCCCAGCAGAAGCCGTCCATTAACCTCGTCAGTACCCTCGAACCGGCTAAAAGCAACTTAGCTTCGAGTAAACCGCGTGCGGTTCATTGGAGGCTCAGTCCTTATTGATCTGTCGGCAAACTTCAGACATTCGACACGTTTCTCCTCCTTTGAGTCTTCCCCCCAGGTTTGGGCTGTGACAGCCTACCGGAGGTGTAACTATCTTATGCACTGCGCCGGCTTACCGTAACCTACCATTGCAGCTCTTCGCGTCCAGTGCTCCCCCCATTTCCACCCGGCCTTATCACGTTAAATCCACCTTATCATCACTTCTTCTAACGAACTGCTCGAATTCGACGAGACACCATGCCAAGATAAGCCCCCCATTGGCCCTGAGTACGGGACTCAAAATCCACGGAATGCCTAGTTGGGAACCCTACTCTGCAATCCCCTGCCTCTAGGCGGCTCCGACGCCTCTTCTCCTCTCCACCTTTAAACAATGTTTTTTTAACGGCGGGTGACATAAGTTCCCCCTCCCTGGGACTGGCTTTTGTGTAGGCTGGAGGGCTCGAAAGCAGGCTATCTTTGGGGAAAGTATCTGTCGAAACTTTTCTAAGAACTATATTGTTGAATAAAAAGGTGTCTTATGGTAGAGGTGTGTGTGCCAAGGCTCTGGCCAGCCACTCTATGTACACGGTGGGAATACCAAGCCTATTCCTAGCCCTAGTTGCCTAATCAGGAAGAGCGCTAGGCCACTCCATCATAGTAGTGCAAATGAATATGTATCATTCAGAGGGAAAAAGGAGACACCAATCGAGTCAGAAACAAGAAAATGGTATCTCGGAGAAGGACAACCATGCGCCCCTGCCGACTCATTCCACGATTTCTGTCCCACTCCTCATTTACCGTCCTCCGCTCCCCCCCTCCCCGGGTCCCCCGGGGGCAAAGGCCACGTCACAGTCCCTAATCCTTTACGCCTGATAGATACTGGCCCTCCGGGGTACACTCCCCGTCGCAACCTTCCTCCACCTCCCCGCCAGCATATCCCTCCACGTCTCCTTCACGTTCGCCAGATTCTCCGCGACAATGTCCCTCGTTGGCCGGCTAAACACAAGATCGATCTCCTCGAGCGTCTTGTCCTTGGTCTCCGGCATAAAAATGATCTGATAGAACCACCCGATCACCGCGATGCCGCCGTAGAAGCCGAGCGTCAGCCCGATCCGGGTCATGGCCTCCTGCATGGCGGAGAAGTTGTAAGTCACGATGAAGGAGCAGAGAAAGAGAAGCGCGTCCGAGGTCGTCATGCCGTAGGACCGGAGGTACGTCGGGTACACCTCGGCAGGAATCACCCAGGTCAGGCACGCGTAGGAGCCGAAGAAGCCCATGTAAAGGATCAGGCCGAGGAAGTAGAGCGCTTCGGCGCCTTGGAGGTTCGTCTTCAGGTCGATCAGGTAGCTGCAGCCGATGAGGAGCAGGCCGACGAAGAAGCCGGGGAGCATGGTGATGGCCCAGAAACGGCGGCCGCAGGTTTCCATCAGGAATATGGCGGGAATTGTGCCGAGCAAGAGGGCGCCGCCGCCAACGAGGGACATGTAATTTGCCTCCGCGGGGCCGAAACCGATCTGATTAATAAGCACCGACATATAATACATTATCGCGTTAACCCCAGTCAGTTGACCTAATAAGATCATGATGTTGGCGTAGATGATGGCGCGGCGGCAGCGAGGCACCGTAAAGAAATCAACCCAGGGGAAGGTCTTGTTGGAGGCACCTTGGGCGACTTCGCGTTCTTCCTCGTTGACGGAGACTTTCATGACGAAGAACTCTTCTTTGGATTCGAGTGAATCGACGCCGCGGATGCGTTTCCAGACTTTGTAGGCTTCGAGGGTTTTGTTCTTGTGCATGAGGAAGCGGGGAGACTCGGGGAGGAAGAGCATGCTTGGGGAGTGTTAGAGTTATACAAGAGAGAGGGCCAAGAAGCAGATGTGACTTACCCAATGAACATGATTGTGGAGAAGACCAGGGATGAGCCAAGAATATAGCGCCAGTTGCCCCTGACGTGGA
Source organism: Pyrenula aspistea (assembly GCA_021030945.1). Lineage (NCBI taxonomy): Eukaryota > Fungi > Ascomycota > Eurotiomycetes > Pyrenulales > Pyrenulaceae > Pyrenula > Pyrenula aspistea. Next base: position 140,219 of record JAGFML010000074.1, read on the forward strand.
GGAAAATAGCTGAAACGACGTATCCAAGAACTTCTCCCAGAGCGATATTGAATTGATACAACGAGACCAAATTCCCTCTAATCCTCCGTTCAACAGTTTCAGCCACGTACACAGGAACAGTGCCTCCCTCGAGACCGACGCCAATGCCAAGAATGACTCGTGCAGCGACGATCATGCCAAAATTGACGGAACCAGCCTCGAGGGCTGCACCAATGGTGTATAGGATCGTAGAGATAATGATGGCCATTTTGCGTCCAAGAATTTCGTTAGCGGGCGAGAGGAGTAAAGCGCCTCCAACAGCGCCAAGCGGCATCCCGGAGTTCACCAGCGAGTTTTGTCTCGTCGTCAAACCAAGGTCCTTGGGCAGATAAAGGTTTGCTCCGCTGATTAGCGACTGGTCGAGCCCGGAAAGTAAGCCTCCCATCGATGCAAACGCCACAAGCAACCAAGTGAAATGCTTCGGGTCCTTAAATGAGAGGTCAAACATGCCCGGCTTGTAATTCGACTCCTTCAGCTCATCTTCAAGTTGAATCATCAGGGCATCGATCTCCCAGCCGCCTTCGCGGGCAATGGCGAGCGCTTCGGCCTCACCGCGGACTTCGGGCACACTCTTTTGGCGGATCTTCTCACGTATCTCTGGCTCGGTGAGACGGCGTGGCGGCTTCTCTTCGTATTCTGCTTCAATAGAGGCTTTATGGTCAGCTAGGACTGTTTTCATTAGCTCGGGGTCGAGTTGGGAAGCTCGACGCTCCCACATTGTGGGCTCAGGGGCCATTGTTGAAAATTTGCTCTTGTTTTTGATTCCTGTAGGAGGATTTACAAGGGATATTTGTTGGTAATGACGGGGTAATGGTAGATTATATAGATGAAATCATTCATACCATCACAATGCGCTGTCGAGCTACTCGAGCTCTGGATCTGGGCCTTCTCATCAGCCTTATCCTGATAGGACGCCATTGCAAGTCACGCTGTCACTTTGGCCTCAAGGCTAGAATGAAGGCGTCCTGAATGCGGGGTGGAAATGGACGCCAATCTGCGGAGAGCATGAGTAGCAGAGGTACCATTCTGGAGGCTTATTTATTGACAGCAGCGCCGACCGACGTCGAGCTGATAGGCAATTGGATCTCCACTGGTTATCCATGGGGCCCCTGGTATGTTTCCGCAGTGAAGCCGACACTGGGCTGCATTAGATAGGCTTTTGACGCGGAGGAGGCAGTCTGTGGTGCTTTAGAATGCCGACATTTTGGAAGAGTTTGGCCGACGTGACCCCGCGCGAACAACATCTGGTTCCGGAGGGAAGACCCAGAATCCTAGTCCATGTGGATGTGAAGCCTCCCCAGCCAATGTCTGATTCGTAGTGGCGGGTTCTCCTTCTTGGGACTGAATCGTCATGCTCGTGCGTGAATGCCAGGATGCCCATCCTCTCTCTATTGCTCTCCGCTTTTTCCCCACATTGGGATTCCGCCGTAGAAGCGCCGAAGAACACCACCAAAACCTCGGCGCAATTGTGGGGCTTTGCGAACCACGAAACACCTTGTTAATTGAGAGAAAATCGCTCACATAGTCATGGCTTGGTCTCCCTGAAATTACACGGCGTTCTCGGATGAAGCGTTTCTCGACCCGCAGCTTCACTAGGGACGAAAGGCTTATTTTCACTGCACAGTGGATAAGCACCTTTACAGGAGTCCGAGAGAGATTGTGTAATAATAATTTGCATTTTGAAGATTCGTAACGTAATCCGATCGAGGCAATTGGATCTGTTAATGTATCAGGGCCTGAGATCAAATTTGTACCAGTGGCGGGCCCGCTTCACTGATATTCCGCTGCCGGATAGCCTCGCCTTCCTGGTCCTGCCCCTGAACCGAAGAGGTCTGTACCGACGACCCTGCATTTGGTCCGCCTTCTACTGACTGCAGTTGTTCCTGACCTCCACTATTCTCCCCAGTCGAATTCTGTTCAGCTTCGAGCCTTCGTTGCTCCTCAGCCCTCCTCTCCGCCTCAGCTTCATTTCGAGCTTGAATATGCCGTTCGCCAACACCGGGAAACAGCGTGGCAACGAACAGCGCAACCGCTCTCTCGGCTCTCGAGAAGCCTTCTCTCCACCAAACTTGGTTTCGCGCCTGGTGTTCCCTTTGTAGTCTCTCCACCATTTGTTGTGGGTTTGGCTCCTGTTGTCTGGCTTGTTCGTCTTGCTGGGCATCGCGATTCTGTGCTGGAGTAGCGCCCCCATTCACGCCGCGGCGCTCTCTGTGGCCTCTCCGAGGTGCTAACGGAACTAGGTTTTCAAGATGGCGCTGAACTCTCTGCCCGATATCACGGAACAGGGTGGTCTCCGGTAGTAAACATGCTATTGCAGCAATTCCCAAAAGTATCCATCTTCTCCACGTGCCGTAGTCACTGAAAAACAGTGCCAAAATATAGAATCTCATGAAGATCCAAGCCCTGCGAAGAAGTCCACGGAGCAAATCTCCTTCTTGCTGCTCCTGAGGCTGCCTCTCCCGCTGCTGAGCAAGTGCAGCACGGATTGGGGGAAGAGCGTCCGGCTGCCCGTCTCTCATTTCTTGCCGGGCTGGCGGACGTTGTATGGGACTCTCAACACGTGGAATAAGACGGCTCCCACGCATGAATGGTCTCATTGCGGCTGCTCTCGCATTCGCATTCAGGTCGGGTGCGGAGCTTGAAGTCGAGAAATAACCGTGGTTTGGAGAGAACACAAAGCCCTGCGGTCCTGTGGGACTCGATAAAAGCCATGCAGTGGGTGTAAGGTTGCCGTTGTTACCGATGCCATGATTTTGAGGCATTAGAGGGGTCTGTATAGGGCGAAAATTGTTCATTGTATGAGAAGGGAGGAATTGCGGAGGCATCGACCCGGGTACAAGAGGAACTTGTCCAGGGTGAAAGTGTGGCCACATGCCTTGACCGAGCGGCCGTGGTGGCATGTTTGGTAAACCAGTAGCAGCAAAGTTCTGCGGTATTGGCGAATTAACACGACTGTTTTGGCCTGGTGGAGCGCTTCCCGGACGAGAATTCTGTAGAACATTGATTGATTGTCCAACAACGGTTCGATACCGCTGTCCATTTGGGCCCACTGACTCATGTACCGTCATTGAGCTTGAGGGCCTTGGAACCTGTGGACTGGATGGATGAACATCGGTGGCGGAGGTATGCTGGGTATCGGAATGACTCTGACCTCCATTGTGCGGCTGGTGATGAATGTTGGGTGGTACAGGAGCTCCTGGAATAAAACCTGGAGGACTCTGTTGTGATTGAATATGAGGGGTCTGCGAATTTGACGGTGAGAAGCCACCTACTTCCTCGCCGTGGATATTGACGCCGACTTGTGCGTTTGGAAGATTAACATGAAACAAATTTGGTTGAGGTAACTGAGGATCTGGCGGCATCTGTACGACTCGAGGATGTTGATGTCCAACGTTTGTAGCGCTTTGGAAAGGCTGACCATTCGGTACAGCGGGAACTGGCCCCGTGCTATCATATGGTCCAAATTGCGGCTGATATACTTGCTGCATTTGCTGCAAGTGTTGCATTTGTTGTAGCATCTGAGCTTGAAGCGACTGTAAGAGCTGCGTCGGTGGAATGATACCGGGATTCTGTGGGTTGGGCCCATTGGTAGGGACTAGTGGTTGTTGCTGAGGCAAATTAGAGTTAATTGAAGGAGTTGCATTTAGCGGCTGAGCAGGAGGAGGGAGAACTAGGTGGAGCGTGAAGAATTCTGGAGGTTGAGCGCTCGCAAACTACTTAGGTTAACACAACCCTCTTCAGCAGTATATTATAACATACCTCTGATGAGAAAACATCCAAGACAGTGAGTGCGTTGTCCACAAGAGGTCTCCCTCTGTAGATGAGTCGCTGCCGGTCCGGGGACGGTGAGGAATGGATCGCTTGACTCAACCTATTCCTGACCTGGGCTAAAGTTGTGTCCAAAGGGAGATCAACCAGAGTGATACGCCCACCCGGGACTTCAGAGCTCGGGGTCATGACTTGGATTGACAACGTCTTTTGCTCCCCATCAGACGTATGGCCTTGGGCAGGCTCGGACGATGCGCTTGGATTTTCCATGGCGGGAGAATCCGTCATTCGTGAGCCAGGAGGGTATTTGAGCCGCTCATGAACTAAATTGTATGAAGCAGTCTTTTTCGGAGCTTCGAAAGTGTTTTGAGCGCATGGATATTGGCATGCCGTTCTCAAGGCAAATAAACAATTGTTGTGTCTGTCGATCACTTCGAGAGCTTTTGCAGAGGCCAGATCTCGAACGCTTGGACCAACTGCAGCAGCGCAGATCTCGCCCGCGGCCCCCAGCCAACGGTTTCCCCAAGCAACTTTTCTTTTTTGCAGACCTGGCAGAAACATGCTCAGTCCCTCGGTGAGTCGAGCACTATGGCTCACTCCTTGCAAGCTGGTAGAGCTGTGCTCAACCGGCAAAAGTTCACCCCACTTCCAATCGAATTGGTTGCCTTGAATCGCACGACCCTAATATTTCGCACTCCCCTTTCTCGCCGAGCCTTCTCCACGGCCAGGAGATGCCACGAGCAATCGCAAGGCCCGCAGAGGGAGGCATTCAGAACGCGCCTAGGCAAGGCTTGGAGAGACACAAAAATTGAATGGTACCCAATACCTATAGGCCTCGGCGTAGGTTTGTTGGGTGTATTACAGCTCAAACGGATCCGAGCCAGGGAACGAGCCGTAGACGAAGAGGGAGCAGACAGACCAGGAGAGAATGGAGACGGAGATCGGCCGCCGAAACGAAAGAGAATACGTCCTTCGGGACCTTGGCAGGTCCAAATAATGTCTACACTCCCCTTAAAAGCCCTTTCAAGGATATGGGGTAGATTTAATGAGCTGGAGATACCATATTACCTCCGCATTCCAGGTTTCAAACTCTATGGGTGGATATTTGGCGTCAACTTCTCCGAAATCCAAGAGCAGGACCTCCATAAATTTCCAAACCTTGCAGCCTTTTTCTACCGTACTCTCAAACCAGGCGTGCGACCGCTAGATCCCAATCCCAACGCTATTTTATCTCCAGCAGATGGCAAAGTGCTGCAGTTCGGGGTTATTGAACATGGTGAGATTGATCAAGTAAAAGGGATGACTTATAGCATGGAAGCATTGCTAGGAAAATCACCTCCGCCGCCAGTCACGCCCAATCCAAATTTGCCGGCGAAAATTTTCGGCACAGACAAAGAACACCAATCGAAGTTACAATCTTCACTAGAATCAGACGATGTAAGGGCTGACGAGGAATTTGCGAAGGTTAATGGTATATCCTACACATTACCTAATCTATTCTCCGGCCCCTCAGGAGATGGCGAAATGTCAAAGGCTAAGACAATGGATGCGTCAACCACGCCGCGACCCTCATCCGAAGCAGAAGTACGTGCCGAACTTGCTCTTGCTTCTGGGAAAACATCCTGGTGGTCCTTCAGTACAAAGCCGAAACAGCCCAGCGCTTTATATTACATGGTAATATACCTCGCGCCTGGGGATTATCACCGCTTCCACTCGCCGGCAGCATGGGTTGTCTCTAGCCGCAGGCATTTTGCAGGAGAGCTCTATTCGGTTTCACCGTATCTCCAACGCACCTTGCCAGGGCTCTTCACCCTCAATGAACGGGTAGTCCTCCTTGGACGCTGGCGATACGGCTTTTTCAGCTATACGCCGGTAGGTGCGACGAATGTTGGTTCTATTAAGATCAATTTCGACAAGGAATTGAGAACCAATTCCTTGACCACAGATACCGCAGCTGATAAAGCTGCGGCTGAGGCGTCCGAACGAGGTGAACCGTACTCTGGCTTTGCAGAAGCAACATATGACCACGCAAGTCCAATACTAGGCGGCCATTCTCTGCAGCGAGGAGAAGAGATGGGTGGGTTTCAGCTAGGCAGTAGCATTGTCTTGGTATTCGAAGCACCAAAAGGTCAAAGAAAGAGCTTAGATGAGGGTTGGCAAGGAGGCAAGGTCCGTGGCGGATGGAAGTGGAACGTATCCAAAGGTCAGAAGGTCAAGGTAGGCGAAAGCATCGGCTGGGTTGAAGACGACCAATAGAAGCCGCTTAGAACACTATAGAATCGCCACTCGATCGACGCGAAAGCTATCAGCTCACCTATTTAGCATGCTCCCCGAACTCTCGGGCCCGAGATGACCTCGTAGCCCTCTAGATGTTTAGATGTTCCGATTCCGACCCATCTTAAAATAAAGTAAAAATTAAGCTACTTTTCTTGGCGTGCAGCCACTTGCCGCAGAATGACGATCTTTCTTGATTCCATCCTGCGGGGGGAATCGGAAAACCCTCCTGACTTTCACGATTGACATGTGTCAAGCCCGCTGGCGCAACTGATCTCAGCATTGTTTTTTGAACCCGAAAGGCCTGGAATTTTGGCGATTGTTCAACCTCACCTACGTTCGATCCTTTTAGCCTGTCGCCAAGATGAGGCTCAGCGAGCCTATCAGCGCAAAGTCAGCCTTGCATTGGTGTAACCTACCCCAGATAGTAGGGGGCCAAAGGCTAGGGGATCTTCGGCGTCCTTGATCCCACTCGTCTTTAGTCAAGGGCGTTGGCAGTGCATCGTTGTCTCTAGTCAGTTCTACCATAACAGCATTTCCCGCATCTTGTATTTGTGCACTTTCAGAAAAAATTAAGAAATTGCTCGCAAGTTTTTCCTCCATCAATCCCATGATCGGTATCATGACTTGACACCTCCGGTCCGCAATGGCCAGCAACACTTTATCTGGTGATGGGTTTCTCCACGAGATGCAGGACCTGAGAGCGAACGAAACTTCCGAAAGATACCACGACGAAACCGACGCAAGCAGTCCGGAATGGCCACTGAAGCGAGATCGCAATAATGCTTTCTCCCAAGCCACTCATGCTTTAGCCAGACCTCTTCGAAGCAGCAAAGCCGGACTGCTGCTCGTCTGCTTCTATACATTCTTTGTCATTTTTTCATGGGTTGTGACTTGCATATTGTCAAAACGGCCTATACATCGTGCTAATTGGGGAACTTCTTACGACTCACTTTATGGACGCTATGGGTGCGACACAGTCAACAGCAACGGCGCCATTTCATTTTCCTGCGGGGGCGAGACTTCTAAGCTGCCCTTAACACCAGAACAAATCAGCAACAACGATAATTGGAGGAGAGCGACCCAGGTAATCGCGGCAGTCATGGCGGTATTAGCTATCCCAATATCATCCGCAATATGTGCGCGAGCTGCTGTGGGCTATACTCAAATCAAACGTAATCTATCCCTACGACAAGCGCTTGCACTTGCAGACCGCGGCTGGTGGGACCCAAGTGTGCTGGCGCGGATGATGGTGCCTCATGGTATCGGCAGATACGGCACGTTCTTCTTGTTCTTTGGTTTCCTGATTTGCATTCTAGGTACGGATCCATTAAGATCTCGTCGATTGCCTTTCTAACTACAGCAGGTTCAATTTCATGGCCAATGCGGCAAGTCCTGGTGACAGAAGAAACCTTCCCAATTGTTGCGTGGGAGAACAAGTCGACGGCTGACGTTCTGAGCTACGACGCCGACATCACCGGCTTTACACAATTATCGGCGAACGTGCTCATCCGCGACACTATCAGCTGGCTCGAAACTGGAAGTGTCTTCGATGAGCAACCACAGCTGTGGCAGGAGCCGTCAATGAAATGTAATTCCTCTTTACCCAACTGGTATACATGGTGTTACAAAGCCCAGAAGCACTCTAACTGGGTCCACGAGACTCCACTACCCGGTGACAAATACTGGATATCAAACCTTGCGAACACTGTCTCTACTGGTCTCTTTGCAGAGCACAGCCTTCGTTTGAATTCATCGCTGGACTGCCAGAACATCACAGAGAGCTCCTATCCATCCGCCTGTGATGGCACAGACTCGTTTCAGACGCTCACCTCCACGGATATTACAGACCCATCCGGTAAGGTGAATGGCACGTTTGAGTTCCGGGTGTGCATACCTGATGGCATCAGCCGTCTACCGTGGAAGCTCATTCGAGACCGCCAAGATATCTCTGAAAAGGCGTACATTCAGTTCAATGCGGACGCCGTGGAATACTTGACTCACGGCATTGCGAAAAAGTCTCTCACAATGATGTGCTCTAGCAACACAACCGCTGGCTACTTTGCTCTTCCCAATGCAGTTGGCCAAGAAATGGCAGGGCCTATTCAAGCGAAATTCAACGTCTCAGCACGGCCCGAACCCACAGAATACATGAACCCAGACTCCGCAGGGCAGTCTTGGACTAATTATGGACCCAAGCTTGGGTAAGCATCCTCGTATTTCTTGTCGAGTAGTCAAACTATGATCACCCCTTTCTCATAGAATGAATTAGTGCTAATAGAGGCTGTTAGTGATCCTGACACTATTCCTAACAAGACCAACCCTAATCCCATCAACGGCCCCCTTACGACATCTTTCCTCTCCCTCTTCGGGCCCAATACCTTTTTCGCCGACCGCTTGAACAGCACCTTCGGCAACTCCACCACAACTTCCCCACAGCATTGCACAAACTCTGTCCCCCTCTCCAATCTTCTTTGGGATAGCTTCAACGGTGTCTACGCCATGCCGAGCTGTGCCAGCATCGACTCCGCGAACAACTTCCAAAACCTAACTAACTTTCTCAAGGTTCTTTTCGATTTCCAATTCGGCGACTCCGCCGACGATGCCAACGTCTACTACAACGGCACCCTTTCCGACGCCCTCACCGCATCCCTCTTCTATGCGAACCGCGCCACTCTTTCCCGCGCCGCCTCCACTCCGAAATGGCGCCGCGCCATCCTTACAGACGCTGGCGTTCCCGTGAAGACCTTCGCCGTCTCTGACTGGGCCATCATAGCCATTTCCGCGATTATCGCGCTCCACCTCCTGGGTCTCTGGTGTCTCGCCCTATTTGCCATCACACACCCAACGTGGACGCACAAACTCGATAGCTGGGCCCTGATCCGCATGGGCGCCGCCCTCGCCAAGGACCGTGACATCGATCTCCCTCTACTTGCGAACATCAACGCCGAAGAAGTAGAAGTGCTAGATCGCACAGACGGATGGGTCGGCGAGCCGTGTCCTCCTGGTGAAGATCATCTGGAAGGCGTGAAGACGAGCTATGCCGGGAAAGAAGACGGGCAATCTGGTCAGCCGTCGAGGATCGTGGTCGGCGGACCAAGGCCGTTACGGAGCGGTGTGGAGTACGCGATGTTCCGGGCTGGATCGGCAATTGACCGCCTTGAGCATAGGGGCGGACTGATAGGCGGAATCATTCCCGGAGTCCGAAAGGGTTACCAGAAACTGTTCTCGAGGGAGCAGGGTGACATCGGCTACCCTGTCAAAACTGGACGCTTGATCAAATCACCAATGGGAGAATAGGCCTCCCTTGGCTGATCTCAATCCGAGTGGAAGATACTCCGTGTCGTAGTGTCCTGCCCACTTCTCTCGTTAGTTTCTGAGGGAGAAGGAAGGGAATAATCTACTAGTATGATATTCAGCGTATCTAAGGCAGATGTACATGCAATGATGTGACAAGTCCATCCTTCAAGCCCAAGTCATCCACCTTTGTCTCGAACCAATCGTTGAGAGAACCTGCCCGAAATGACAAAAGTTCAGGCGCCGTTCGCTAAGACCCTGTACGGCAGCCGATAAACGCGAAGGTGCCAGCCGGGAATTTTCAGGTTATCGGTTGCCGTACCTCAGGCCCTCACGGGCCTTTGACGAGCTCATGAAAAGACACGAAACTTGGATCTTTGACCGCACTTTCTTAACGATGCTAATCGAGTCTTGTAGTGTCAAGCTTTATGCTTACTATTCAGACTGTGCTGAGAAACATTGCATTTGTCTTGATGTTGCTGTCAATGCAACGCCGATAATAGATTTCTGAGGCTTGTTTGATATCTTGACTTCGCTGTCCGCATCTGCGCTGAGGCTCCTTGCATCCGCTTCGTTGCTCGAATCTCCTCTCGCTAGGAGGCTGTGAGTTCGTCTATGCGGAGTTGTACGTTTGTTGCATGGCTTACCTCTGCATCGGCTTCTCACTCCGGCCGAGCCTAAGTAGCCAAGAGCCATGAAGAAGAGTTTGACCATGTTGTGCGAAACGTGTTCCAAGCTGATGGTGGATGTACGCGACGTTTGGTCCAACACATTCTCAAGAGATGTTCCCTTTGAGACTTTCCATCGATCGCTTTGTGGAGGATGCTACATATGCCGCCATGTTTGTAAGAGAATGCTCAGTGGCAGCAATGTAGATGTTAATGTGGAGTCTTTCGCTGAGAAATTGAAGGCAAATAATATCGTGAGACTTTCTGCACGTGCCAATGGCGATGGAGAACTTTGTTCTTTCTACATTACAAAGAAACTTGATTTCGATGGTAAGAAGGAAAATCCGTCAATTTTTGGGATGTTCCGGTCAACTGCAATTTCGCTATCCGATACGACATACAGACCTGAACTGTGCACACTTCAGAGTCTGGACCTTTGTGCGCAGTGGCTAGGTAATTGTGAAAAAAATCATAGGTCTTGCTCGTTGGTCGGAGAGAGCGACTTCATCCCATCTCGTTTGATCGAGATCATCGATAGAGGCGATAGCTGGCAACTCGTGCGCTCACCGAAACGTGTCTCCTATATGACGCTCAGTCACTGCTGGGGATCCTTGAAACCATTGACTCTAAATTCGCTAACCATGTCCCGTTTTCAAGAAGGCATGCCACTCACTGCACTTCCAAAGACGTTTCAGGAGGCACTGAAAATAACGTTGAAGTTGGGGTGCACACATGCGTGGATTGATTCCCTGTGTATATTAGAGGATGATGAGCAAGACTTCGAAAGAGAAGCTGCGTCAATGCGAGATGTGTACTCTTCAGCAAAATGCAACATTGCCGCTACCTGGGCGAGTAATTCTACGGAAGGTTGCTTTAGAGATCGAGATCCTTGCTTAATAAGTCCAGAAATCCTTCATGCTCATGCTCATCCAGGCTTATGGCAACGTCTCAAAAAACCAGAAGCTGCATCCCGTCAAGTATATAATATCGACCTAACATCCGATGACATGAAGCGCTGGGCGTCCTCAACACCAGGGCCTGGGTCTTTCAGGAACGATGTCTAGCAGCGCGACAGCTAAGCTTTGCAAAACATCAAGTCTACTGGGAATGCGAAGAGCTTACCGCTTCAGAAGAGTTCCCATCAGGATTATCAAGCTTTATGCTTGATAATCTGCGGCATTCTTGGAGAGTGAAAATTCGCTCCTTCAAGAGAGACAAGATCGCTAGCCTATGGGGCTATATTGTATCTATATACTCTGATTGTCAGCTGACATACGCGAAAGACCGAGTGATCGCCATTTCTGCAATAGCAGAAGAAATCCAGAAAAGATCAGGAGACATTTATATTGCCGGATTTTGGCGCGAGCACATCGAAAGACATTTAAACTGGCAGACAAAAGCACTAAAGTCCAAACGCATTGAGCCAGCTATCGCGCCTTCATGGTCTTGGTTGAGCATCGACTCCCATGTCTACCTAGAGGAAATTGAAAGGAAGGACATCAAGCCCATGTGTATTCTAAAAGTCCAGCAGTCGACTTTTGACATCCGTATTCCGCCGATTTCGAGTCCAAAGTTTCTCATTCCCCTGGTCGTTCGTGGCATGGTAGCCGAGCTCGAGAAACCTCCGCCCTATCTTCGTTACTTGTCTAGCGAGGATGAATGGTTTGTGCTGAAGCAGTCATGGCTCAACGAAAATCCTTTGCAAGCTGCGCCAAAGCATCATCCAATCTATTTTCACGCCGCATTTACAGACACAAAGGATGCTCAGCGTGAGCTTTCCGGGCCATGGTCTATAGATCGTATGAAAGTGGCCCGATACTTTTTCCTGTTCCATAGCTACACTAGCTATTGGCAGGAAGGCGAGGCTGAGGGGGTTGTCCTGCGGCAACTTGACAGCTCGGAGACTGATTACCGACGCCTTGCCACAGCAAAGTGCCTCTGTTATAACGTAGATGTACCCCCAGATGATACCGGCCTGTATAGTTTCTTCAAGATGCTTTGGTTGAAGAAACCGAGCCTCGATCAGATTGAGGCGCATCCAGACTTTGGAAAGCGAGTGTCTACCATTACCATATTCAAGATTACCTTTGAAATCGACGACTCTTAGTCGGCAATTCATCGAGTACATCCAAATATAGGCACGCAGCAAAAACGGTTCGCTCCTCATTTTCACGTGCTATACCCCTCGCTGTCTCCACTCTGCACCGGTGTTGGCATCCTACACTAATACAAAGCCGGATCAAGTTCAGTACGGCGTCTAGTCATAGCGCCAACCTGTTAGCGGTACGATTTACTACCTTCATATCTCAGCAAGAGCCTTTCTGAGCTATGGGGATCCAACTAAGACCCCTAAGGTCAGAGGCACTGAATTCAGAACATAGAATCTGTCAGAGGCCGGTGAGCTCCGTCAGGACCTTGAAAGCATCTGTCCTTCCATACAAGTTATAAAAGGACTGAGGTAATCTGTGGATCTGTGCAGAGTCCTAGGAGTCATTACTCCTTCACTTTCAGCTCTTCCGCGTGGTCTATACCCACCGCGTCTTCGCCCACTAACGCTCACACTCTGCGCGAACTGATTTGCGTAGTTCGCGTTGCCAACCAACTATTGCCACCAGAGATCAAATCAGCACCAGTATACCACAAGCTACATACATTATTGACCAGTTCATCCAATTCCTATCACCCAAGCCTTGCATCATCAGCCATGTCGTCATCGTCGTTAATTGCAACCACTCCATTTCTTCCCACGCAAAGCACCTCCCCACAGAGATCAAAGATCAACAACATCCACCAGAACCGCCCCCGCCCCACCCCCCCCCCCCCTCTTTTCTTCAAAATGCCCATACACCTCGTCTTCGCTGCCAGAGGACCAGACCCCACCCTCCCGCTATCTCATCCAACCACTCGGCATCGCGGCACCTCATTCTCCCAATACTTCCTTCTCATCTACCCAAGAACCCGTTCCATAACCAGCCACCTCCCCACCGCCTCACATTTACTGCCCTCAAACTGGCAGTCTGGCGCTGGCTCCTCATTTCCAAACCCACAACCTAAACAACACGTTCCCCCGCCTCAAGAATGGCACCGCACCATGCCACCATCCCATCCCATCCCATCCCCATACTTCAGCCAAGCGCCTGCTATACAATCTTAACCTCACTTATCTCCAAGCAAGTTCCCCCAGCATCAACCTAATAACAACCGAAGATAAAGAGCACACGCTTCAAGAACCCGTACTTCCCCCTCAGACCGAACAACACGCTCCAAGGGTGCCTCGACAGACGGCCTCGCGAAGAGTCTTCCGCCAGACGCCCTCTGGTGTTTGCTCCTGAATCAGAATCGCCGGGGTTTAGGTGGAGACTCTAGCCGCGAGGTAGTTTTGCACACGGCTAACAGATTGCCAATGTTAAGCTATAGTAAACCCTCGATACAAGTAACCGACCGTCAGTACGGTTCAAAGCCCAAGGGAGCTCCGAGGAGTCGCTCTTGACGATTCAGCGTATATTGATTTGCGTGAAATATTACTCTGGGGGTCTTTGAGTCGTTTTCGCTCAATTTTATCTCTCTGAGACTAAGGCGAGTTTTGTGGAAGCTGTTGCTTGTATCGAGAGTTTCCTGTATTACTATACAGTGTTATTCATGATAGAGTAAAGTACACTGACATCCTTCCCCCAAACACCAATCCCAAATTCAAAGCGCATTCCCGCAGCACGTCCTCATCTACCAAATACCCCCCTTAACCATGCTCCAACCAAAGAATAATCCGAACCTCCAACCAACCAACATCAGCCAATCCATTCGGTATGCTCGAGCCACTGATTGTCCATTTTGAGCCACAGCGTATCATCCTCCCTAAGACACACTGCCACGCAGATCCCACCCATCCGGTCCTGCGGCATCAGGTACACCGCGCCCTCGCGCGGGGCTGACCGCGGACGACGGACGGCGAGAGGTTTGCCGAAGCCGAGTCCGAAGTCGAGGCTGTAGCAGTTCAACTTTGACCAGTCAAAGATCACGAGGTCGTGGGAGAGGTTGAGGTCCGAGCTGAACGAAACTCGTGATTTGTGCTCGGCGGATGCTTGGGCGAGATCTTCCGCTAGCGAACGTGTCCTGTGAGCAAAGATATTACTTGGCGACTCGGTGAGGTTACGGACGGTGGATGCGAGAGAGCCGATAGATGTGTGACGGAGCTGCGATCAAGGAAGTTCGTAATAGGTCATGTTTTGGACGAAGCTTGGATACGTGGCCGGGATGGAGAGGTGGCGGCGTGCGTCGATGGCGTAGCCGAGCGTAATGTTGGTGTTGACGTTTACTCGTCGGTGGTTGTGGGCTATATGGAGGTGGATGAAGGGAGGGCGTCAGCGCCGGAGATGAAGGGAGAGCCGGCTGGTTTAGTCTGATTTGCCTTATCTTGGAGTGAGACCAAAGAGTTAACCTTGAAATTGAAATAGGCCCAGTTGCAGGGTAGCGAAACGCCTTCGGCAGATTTCTCAGCGTCAGATTGACTGATGTAGCTTCGAAGTTGGCTGCCTTGAACGTAGTAATTTATGGGTTTCATTTTGTGGCGTCCGTAGAGTTGGCAGACCAGTTTTTCTTCTCCGTCCAAATATCCTTGTGAGCAGCCTTTGGAGAGGAGGTTAATGGCTGAGCCTTGGCCAGTGATGTCCATAGCTTGATTATGACCTTTGATTGTAATGATCAGGCCGCCTTGGATTTTGTTAGCCTGGACCATGAAGATTGTCGAGAATTCGCCGCCTGCCGGGCCGCCCGGGTGAGCTATGCGACGGAAAAGCGCAGTCTCATCAAGCATGTTGATGGGGAATTTGCCTTTTAGGAGGTCCATCATCGATGGCATGTTAGGATCTTCTTGATGATCCCTGAATTGTAAGAAGTGCTTGTCGCTATGTTTGGCTCGGATTTTGAAGTTGCCTCCCTCGTTGACGACTCGGCCCTTTGTCCATTGAAAGCTTTTCCCCATTTCCTCGAGACCGTCTAGCAGAGTGTCACGGATGTCTGACGTGGAGTGTGGAGATGAAATTGTCGAGTAGCAAAAGCAGATGTAATTATGGGGATCGTCCTTGCCCATGTGTCCAAGAGCATCTGCTTCAATGACAAGGTTATCATGTTGTTGGCTTTGGGCCATCTTCTCGGCGGTCTGAATTCGTGGGCAAAGGCAAGAACCTGGTTGCTGTGTTTGTCGAATATCAGAAATTCATTGTGGGGAAAGTGTTCAGAGACTGAAAGTGTCGTTAAAGATAAAAGTCTATCACCTTGGAAGTTGAAGACGCCGGTGCGGCTATCGTACCTACCCACGCATATCAGGTAGTCCTATAGCAACAACAACGCAATTCCGGGGCAGGAGCGGCTTCTCATCTCAGATTCGCGAACTCGCAAGAAGAAGCGGTTGCAGAGTTCAACGTCGCGCCTGCCTCTCTACCTAAAGACGTGACCGTATTGTATCGTAAATTTGTGTTCTCGTTGTCCAGATCAAGTTGCCGCCTGATGTGTTCCTGGTACGCTGGAATGCCTTGAGAAGTTCTACTGTTATTTCCTTTGGGCTGCTTCAGCTCTCTGGCCTGAACTGATGAAGACGGAGATTGCATGTCGAGATGGACGCGGATATTAGCAAGGACGGGGTCTTCACGTGAAGCATGTATTTGTTTGGTCCATGTAAATTGTTGTCAACTTCAAGACCGTAGTAATCCGTCTACACGTGAGGATTTTGAAACAAGAATATGCTTGACGATGTTTCATACAGTAAACTCTCAATGTAAGCAACAGCTCCCGAAGGAGATCTTTTTTCACATAGATATAAGATTTGATCAAAACCATTGGACGACCTTTAACGTGATATTTTATAGAGAAGAAAAGTCGATGAGATTGAAGAGCGATTATTTAGGGGCCTAGAAGACTTTGAATCATACACGCAACCGGTTGCTTACATCGGAGGTCTACTGTAGAACAGTAGAACGACGCTTCCGAAGCATCTGACCAGCTTGCCGAAACAACGCGGATTCATCCATTCTCCGTGTTGTATGCGTTCAGAGCCGGATTAGCCGTTCGACAATTTACTCCCCTCCAATGGCTCTCATATCAACGCGTACTGAAGCCGAATAACGAAGTAAGGATGAATTTTCGCAGGTCATGCTGTTCGGATTAATTTCCGCGCACCCGCGCAAACGGTGTGAGATGATCCGCGTAGCCTCTCGCGCCAGGCATCGATGCACAGGTTCGCTTATCGTGGCGCCATCACACTAGATTTTGTCTCCATTTGCGCCGCTTTCAATTCTCTTTAAACGTCTACAGGTCGCCGCTAAAATCCATAAGATGAGTTCATACTATGGCTCAGCAAATTTTCGGCCGCTATGAAGAGTGCGCTCCGACGTTGGCTTGGCAAATATCGATACCCACGAGTAGGCCGTACGAAGTTCATTTTGCCTAACTTTGTCAAATTCCACCAACAGCCCAGGCCTCCCGGCACGCGGCTGGAGATAGGCGTCCAATGGAAAAGGAATCAGAGCAGCCTCAGCAACAAGTACAAATACGAGGCTTTACCAACCAATGATTCTATCCGCCTTGTCAGAATCGACAAAAGCCTAGGCGCTGGCAAGAAGATCTCGATATCACTGCAAGCCTTCCCCCATAACGAGGTTTTAGACTCCTACAAAGCCCTATCCTATACCTGGGGCGCGCCTTTCGGCTCTGATCAGGATGGTCACGAGGACTATGCTCTGGGCAATTACCCTCTCGAAGAAGGCTCTAGATATTCGATAATTTGCAATGACCAACATCTCTCTGTTGCAAGAAATCTCTATGAGGCTCTAGAACAGCTTCGGGTCAACGGGGAGGAGAGCTGGCTGTGGATTGATGCAATCTCTATCAACCAGGCTGATGAAAGCGAAAAGGCTCTGCAGATTAGGAAGATAGGGGACTTGTATGCAGGGGCTACTATGGTCATCGTCTGGCTAGGACTTCTAGATCCAGAGACGGAGAAGGCCGTGAAATTCGTCAGAAAAGAACGTGGAAGAAAAGCCAGGCAACGGAAGGACCTAAAACGAGCGTCATCAGATTTCAACAGAAATATTACATTTCGAGATGTAATAAGGTACAATTTACCTGAGGAGAATGATCAGCAAGTGCAAGTCCTATTTATGTCCCCTGATGAAGATTGGCGGTCCCTTCAGTACCTGTTCCGTCGACGATGGTTTCGCAGAGTCTGGGTGTTACAGGAGATTGCTCTAGCCAAGGACGAGATAGCCCTGTGCGGACCGCTGCAATTCAAGATCAGCGAAGTGCTGCGTTTCGCTCACATGCTTAGCGGGGGCTCGATGCTGAGCTTTTCGGGAGCGCACCAATTGCTGACCGCCTCTACCTATCACGAAGAGAAAGCGCAGACAATGGAACAGCTTGGCGCAGTATTTCCTGCCCAACTGGAAGATTGGACGCTCTTTTCATGGGAGAATCAACCTGGAACGCGAAGTGTTCTCCAAAGACATCGGTGTGTCGAGAGGTACCATGCAATGTCTTTTCTGCAGAAACTTGGAACTTGGTTCGAGATCTTAGTCGAGCAATTGAGTCATCGGGAAGTGACCCGCAAGGTAGACATTGTGTTTGCAGCTTGCAACTTGATGTCGAAAATCGCGCCGATACCGAACGCGGAATTCTCAAAGATTATGCATGCTTGGAACCTAGATTATAACCGATCAGCCAACTTCAACTACATCTCTCTGACAGTGGGAGTACTCGTACTGACTAACGGCTTGGGCATGCTATCGCTCGTCGATGGAAGTGCGAGAGACATGGATAGAGCAAATGCGTCAGCAAATCTGCCTTCTTGGGTGCCTAACCTCAACAAGCCCGTGGCCTCCTCACAACTACTTAGGCAAGACTTTGACGCATCCGCGTCCCTAGGTACTGGAGGTCCTCTCAGTGTTGCGAGCTTTGACTCCTCAGAGCAAATCGGTCTTAGCCCTCCCACCAAATCCACCAAGAGAGTACATCTCAACTTGAAAGGAGTAATACTTGGATCCATTTCGCAGCTCTCTCCTCCAACCACTGCCGCAGATACCGAATCATGGTGCACCACCACGTTGAGTTGTTTAAGTCAAGATGGGAGGGCCATGTATCAAGATCGTACACCTGTTGACATCCTTGCCGAGTCTCTGTGCGCATCTTATCATGGCGGACAATTTCCGACTACAGACTCAACGAAGCGAGCAACATTGTGCGAATTTTTTGTCATGAAGCTCCTCAGCGAAGCGCTCCTCCGGTTCCTGAAAGAGAGCGAAGACGGCTCGATCGATCATTTCTGGGCGTCCAAGAATTCGACGATGGGGCTCCTGGAAGAATATGGTGCGATCCATGAATCAAGCAGCCAGCTGAACATTAAGTCTACTATCATGCGACTCTTGACAGATGACATCTTGTATCATTTGCCGGAGCTTGCGCATACTTTCTCCAAGGCGAGGCTGGAATGGGGTCTGCCGACCATGCTTTCCCCAGAAGACGCTGAGTTTGTGAAGCTGAGAGAAATCTCGGCTTCAATGTATGGCCGGCTAGTGGCACCTTTTGCTGAGAGATGCCTCTTTGCGAGTTCATCAGGACAACTTGGCCTATGCCCTCCTTCGGGGAAGACCGGAGATCTCGTAGTAATCTTGCAGAAAGGGAGAGTACCCTTTGTCATGCGGCCATTGAACGGATCTGAAAGGATGTTCACTCTTGTAGGGGATGCTTATGTGAACGGAGTGATGTATGGCGAGGTTGCAAATCTGGGTCTCGATGTGAGAGACATTATCCTCGTGTAAAGACGTGAGTCTTGGATGCGAACTGTGATCCCAGTCATGGCAGCCTCAATTTACGCGAGTAAAGTAGAATGTTGTCTAGCAAAGAGTAGATTTCTGATCTAGGCAGATAACAACGATGCGATGTCAGCTAAGTAGGCCGCCATCTCTGATGCTGCACTGTGGAGACTATCTGATCATACCTAGTCTTAACATCTCACAGAACTGATCGGCCGTTTACATCTTTCCTGCGAGATTCTATAGAAAAGTCCTTTTGAAGCATATTGGGAGTGCTTGACGGTATGGTTACTCCGATTGGTGCCCTGTTCCGATCAGACTCACTGGCTGCTGTTTTAGCTTCCGGTTTGGGACGCAAAGCTCGTCATTGTGGGAGTTGTGGCTGCACCGGTAGATTTCGTAACCAATGCAACTCATTTCGAACCACAGATCCAAGCATTCGAGCTGCTTTCTCTCTGCCGTCAAAGATTTCTCCATGGAGAGGCTATCGGTTCTTGCGACATCTGTAGACGGCAGTCAATGGCAAGGCCAGGTGCTCGTTCCTGGAGTCTTGTAGATAGCTACGGTTCGTCCAGCGACCTGTCCCCAGTTCTGACATGGGAAGCTAATACTTTGGTGTCCTAGCATTTACAGCGATCTTAAGTCATAAAATTCCAGTTCATTTCGCACTCCCAGCAAGATTTCGAGGCAGTCGTAAACAGCACCGGTGCTTTCACGACTACTTCACCACCCATCTCCCCTCATCCAGCCTGCACCCGGACTCCCGTTCTCCGAGAACTGGCGGAGCCCACAAGTTCCCGCGCGATGAAGCGAAGCCATACGACCTGAAGAAAGAAGGTGGCCCTTCTCCGGCTGCACACCCTCATTCCTCGATTAGTCGCGAGACGACTGTAGTCCGGATACCATTAAAGAGTGCTAAGCACCATTTTGGAGCTGCGGTGTCGCGTGGCTCAAGACCCTATAACGAAGATGCATACCAAGCTGGCGTGATTGAGTTACCAGCTTTCGCAAAGCGACCTCCAGTCTCTGTCGATCTCCAACGCCGCAAGGCTGCAGAATCGAGTGGCGAAGGTGTCGGCGCAGAAGGTGCTAGTGGAGATCCTCAAGTCTTCTACTTCAGTGTGTTCGATGGACACGGCGGATCAGAATGCAGCGACTTTTTGAGATCAGAGTTGCACGAGTACATTGAACAAACTGGCCGATACTTCGAGCTTGAGTCGAGTTTGCCGAGGACCGGTCCTGCTCGTGGAAGGGACAAGCCAGAAGAGGCGGGCACGCCAAAAGTCGTGGCTGGCATTGAGACAGAAGCTGCTGTAGAAGCTGGCAACAAAATGCTTGACTCCATCCAAACCACCAAAGAGATACCAACAGGTGCAGAGGCTGAAGGCAAGTCTGGTGACGGCCGCTCCGGGCCCACTGAGGCAAACTATCAGCCTCCGTATCCAGGCGATCCTCCCTTGTTACAAGCTGCGAACCGTGATCATGTTAAAAATTTGGAGAAGCAGCTGGTGAATGCTTGGAAAGACTTGGTCGGGGGCTACTTTCGCCGATTCAAGCCTGCCTATTTCTCCCTCTTTGGTGGCTACCAAGCTCTAGCTGAAGAAAGCGAATCCCTCCAGGCTCGCTCTGGATTTCATTCCTCTGTTGCTATTGAGGAAGCTCTCACCTATGCCTTCCTCAAAGCTGACTTCGACTTTGTGTCGCTACAAGCATCGAAGCCCGATGCTAGAAATCCTGCAACGCAAAATCTTCCAACACCAACGATCCTCAACGACGATCACATCGTTGGCTCTACCTCGCATACACGTACCTCGTCTGCTCCTCGCCGTTTCAAAGGAGGTTCTACCTGTAGCGTAGCCCTCATATCTACACCTACACCGACTCCCTTCTGGAACCCTTCTACCCCATCGTCCATGCTCATTGCCCATGTTGGGGATACTCGTATCCTTGTTTGTGCCACTTCAACCGGCGCTGCCATTCCACTAACGACAAATCATCATCCCTCTTCACCTGTGGAAAGTAATCGTCTCCGACGCTACGCTGCCACCTTTGTCACAGACTCCTTCGGAGAGGAGCGTATGTCCGGCCTGGCTAATACCCGTGCCTTTGGCGACATTGAAAGCAAGCGAATGGGTGTGTCAGCGGAGCCGGAGATCAAGCGCGTGGAGCTTGGCGCTGCGGAATATGCGTTCTTGGTCCTGGTCTCCGATGGTATTAGTGGGGCTTTGACTGATCAGGAGATTGTGGACATCGTCAAGGAGGCGAAGACGCCAGACCAGGCAAGTAGGGATTTAGTTGCCTTTGCGACGGAGGTTGGGGCCGAAGGAGATAACGCGACGTCCCTTGTAGTTAGACTGGGAGGATGGGAACGAAGGAGTGAGGGTGGAGGTGGGAGCATGGGAACTGCGGAGAAGAGAAGGTGGATGAAGGAGGAAGCTAGCGATCCCAGAAATCGAAGAAGATAACACCGCTTTCATTTGGGCTCAAACGGACTAGGAAGTGATGCATCTGGAGTATGGTGTTTGAGGGCAGTTTTGAGCATTGAGACATGGCGAACATGACCGCTACGACCACGCAAGTTACACATCCGTCATGAGTGGTGAAAAGAGCAACTTTGTAGAGCATTATGCCTTGTAGCGTCTTTGCCGTTGAAAAAGCGATTTGAATAAATCAACACGGCCTTTTATCTTCGGAACCTGGCTTGTCATGTCGAAGATTCAAACTTCAGTCCGACTGCCTTTGTGAGCTCTACTTGCTAATGTAGTGAGAACACCACCGCAATCACCACTGTCATACTCTACGATAATCCTGTCGCATATTAGCGGGAAAGGTCAAGCTACATTGTTGCACCGTCGTTCTTGTAGGCATTATAAAGCGTCACATATAAAGGTACAGTGATCTGATCTCCGAATCGAAATTCGTCACCATTCGTTTCCTAGGAGGCACGGTCGCGCTCCAAAAGGTTCATACCTCATGGGCGCGAGTACCATTGCCTTCTGGCAGGCGTCTCTTCTCCCTGAGCTTCCGGGTACGGCAAGCGAGCTACCGGAATAGGTGTTTCTTGCCATGCTTTTCATACTAAATTGACCTTCCGATGAATTCGTCCTTTCAAAGCTTGCCAGTAAAGTTAATTATCTCTAAAGTTCCGGTGTCACCAACTTCGTCACATTGGGCCAAGTTCATCTCTCTCTACTGTAATCGTCTGGTAGTGCGGAGCTCTGGTGAATTACTAGATCACAGATACTCGCCAATTAGCATGACAACCCAGGTTTTGAGCAGCCTATTTGAAGTAGCCTAGTCCTTGACATGATCATTCTCATCTCGCCTGGTCAGTCTTCCAATTTTGTTCTAACTGTAGGTCACCGTGGGTAGCACTTCTCGTCGAAGAGGAGGATGGTCCGTGCGGCGCTCCCGCTAGACTCCCACGGGAGCTCCACCCCCATTCCGCCACGCTCCGATGTCGGCTCCGAAAGTCCTATTCTTTGTTTCAATCCCCTCAGCGAAATGTGATGCCACATAACGACTTCAGAATATTAGTGTAAAAATCTGGGTGTTATAGAGAACTTGGGATCAAAAAGCCATGCCTACGTACAATATCGTTGTGTTTCCGGGTGACTACTGTGGGCCGGAGGTACGTACGTCCCAGGCGAAAATTCTTCGGGCTCTTAGGCCGGAAAATCCCCTACCAATCACGAGCCGCATTCTGACATAAGAGACAGGTCACGGCGGAGGCCGTCAAGGTGCGGAAGAAGCCCCGCATGCCCTTGCTTCGGAAGGGTTATGATGCAGAATAGTTATCTTTTCTCTTTCGGATTATGTGCAGCATGTCTACGCAAAGCACTAATTGGCGTTCTATGATTATAGATCCTCAAAGTCGTCCAGAGATGTAGTAAAGATATCAGGTTCAACCTCCAAGAACACTTAATCGGCGGCGTATGTATATCCCTCCGTTGTTGGATCGAGCTCTTCTTCTATCATGAAAAGTACGTCTTACTAACCTACCTCTTACAGTCCTCAATAGACATCCACGGCAGCCCCTTGACCCAGGAAGCCCTTTCCGCCGCTTCATCCGCCGATGCCGTCTTCCTCGGTGCCGTGGGCGGCCCCAAATGGGGCACCTCCAGCACGGTCCGCCCCGAACAGGGCATCCTGCAGCTCCGCAAATCCCTCAACACCTTCGGCAATCTCCGCCCTTGTTCCTTCGCCTCCCCTTCTCTGACTTCTATCTCCCCGCTCAAAGAATCTGTCTGCCAGGGCACTGACTTCACCATCGTCCGCGAACTCACAGGGGGCATCTACTTCGGCGACCGCACCGAAGCGAACCCGGCGGACGGCGCATCCGAGCATGCGCTGGACACGGAACCCTATTCCCGCGCGGAGATCGAGCGCGTGACACGGCTCTCTGCCTACCTTGCGCTCGCGCACGACCCGCCGCTGAAAGTCTGGAGCCTGGACAAGGCGAACGTGCTCGCGACCTCGCGGCTCTGGCGGCGCGTCGTTTCGGAGACCATGGCGAGAGAGTTTCCCCGATTGCAGCTCGGCCACCACCTGATCGACAGCGCGGCGATGCTGATGGTGCGCGACCCGCGCGCGCTCAACGGGATCGTCGTCACGAGCAACCTGTTCGGCGACATTATCAGCGACGAGGCGAGCGTGATCCCGGGGAGCCTCGGCCTGCTGCCCAGCGCGTCTTTATCCGGCATCCCGGACGGCAAGGGCCGGTGCAACGGGATCTACGAGCCGATCCACGGCAGCGCGCCGGACATTGCGGGAAAGGGCGTGGTGAATCCCGTGGCGAGCATATTGAGTATCGGCATGATGCTGTTGTACAGCTTCAATCGGCGACAGGAGAGTCAGGCGGTGGAGAAGGCGGTGAAGAATGTGATTGAGAGCGGGGTGAAGACTAAGGATATTGGCGGGGCGGCGGGGACGAAGGAGGTGGGAGACGCTGTGGTGGCGGAGTTGGAGAGGTTCTTAGCTTAAGATCTAGATGCACCCGTGAATGGAAAAAGGCAACGGAAATGACGAGGTTTGAGGAGAGGTGAAAATCACACACGTGACATCCTATGAACACTGAAGACAGAAGGAAAGATGGCACTCAAAACTTAAAAGAAGGTCGTCGCGCCAATTACTGAAAATCTGCCAAACGAGCAACAAAATCCGACGACGTAAAATCTCACATAATTTAACGGAACATCTCTTGAGCAAGTATATAAAAAAAATTATTCTCAAAATGAAAAAAAAAAGAGTGCGAACGACCCTCTTTTAAGCAGACTTTCTCCATCTGTGGTCTGAATCGCGTTGTGTTAAGTGACCTCAGCCCCTCCCATCCCCTCCCATCCCATCCCCACAGTCCCTGATAAATCTTGCACCACCATTGTCAAATACTTTAATAGCAGTATTCTCGTGCCCTTCTACGTTTTTAGAGTACTTTATTCTAACACCCACACCTACCTAGATGTATGTAGCTCGCGCTCCAGGAGAAAAGATTACCCCTTGTGATCTAGAATTATGAATGTTGTGGAGCGCCAGCCCATGCCTAGAGGGAGAATAATTTCCCTAGTACGTCTGAGATCCAGAGAGACTGTGTTTATAAGAATACTTGATTTCAATTCTCGGCCCTACCACAAGCTACACCAGGCCAAAATCTCTGGCTTCCGCCTATTAACGCCTCTAGAATCTGGTTGTTGAGGTCAAGAGCGCCAGATTTTGTTGTGAACAGAAGATTTCATCACCAAGATAGTTAAGGAGCGTATTAGAAGTCACTCACTACCCTGACACAATCTCTCATTTTCCCTCAATTCCTTCCCTCCCATCCCCATCCCTACCGGGTACCCCATTCCCTCTCACAATCCATATCAAACCAAATCCTCCCCCCTTGGCGCCAACAAAAGCCCGCCATTCGTACACACCATCCCCCCCGTCGCAAACCCATCCTTCATACAATACAAATACGCCTCCGCCGCGTCCTCCGGCCTCCCCACCCCGCCGACCAGCGACCTCTCCCCCAACTTCCCCATCTCCACCTCCCCGCTGCCGAAAATCTCCTCCAACAGCTCCGTCCTCACGTACCCGAGCTCCACGCAATTCACCCTCCTGGGCCGCAGGTCCACTGCCAAGCCTCGAGTGAGTGCTTCCAGCGAGCCGCCCAGGGAGGCGAGGAAGCCCCAGCCTGGTGGGGGCGCGTGGGTGGTGGCGCCGGAGGTGAGGGTGTAGGAGAAGGAGGGGGAGGCGGGCATGTAAGCGGGGAGGAGCTTGGCGAGGATGGTGGGGGCGATGAAGCGGATGGCTTGGGCAGAGTGGATGGAGGGGAGTGTTGTTTGGGAGAGGGGGGAGGGGGGGAAGAGGTTTCCGGCTGTGAAGACTGTGTGGTTGATGTCGATCTTGTCTTTTTGCTTTGCTGTTTCTTCTTCTCTGTTGGGTGAGGGAGAGGAGGCAAAGTCGAGCAACGCGGTTAGCTCTTTCTCGAGAGTGGAGGTGTCGGTTTGTAAGAGGTTGCATGGCCTGCCCCGGAGACGGCCGGGGCCGGAGGTTTGAGAGGGGTAGGCAATCCGGAGGCGGGAGAGGGCTCGTTCTAATTTGTCAGGTTGGGAGCCGGAGATCGTGACAGAGGCACCGTGCTCGAGACAGGCTTCTGCGACACAGAAGCCAAGGCCGGATGTGCCGCCGAGGATGAGGACATTTTGAGATTGGAGTTTGT
Source organism: Pyrenula aspistea (assembly GCA_021030945.1). NCBI lineage: Eukaryota > Fungi > Ascomycota > Eurotiomycetes > Pyrenulales > Pyrenulaceae > Pyrenula > Pyrenula aspistea. Next base: position 165,763 of record JAGFML010000074.1, read on the forward strand.
TTAGGTATTTCTTTGGTTGGAGAGGAGGCTCAGTTATGGAGGACATGATTGAGGGTTTAGCTGAGAAAGCGTATATCAAGCTGAAAGGAGGTGGTTTGATTATGGTGAAAGAAGAAGGGTGGTAGCTAATGGCTAGTACTTTTAAGCCCAGAAAAGATTATCAGAATGGTCAACATGAGTGATTTAGAAAGAACATCGATTTGCTAGAAAAGCTGGGAGGACACGTACCAGTTATATATCCTAATGGAAAGAGCGGGGCCGTCTACTCGATATCAGTCCCTGATGTCGAAGCTGCAGCATTCATGCTACGCCGATAATCTTCATAATGCCCTCCCAAGCCATCCAACTGCTCCCCCCGCCGCAGGAGGGACCAGACCACCGCATGCCAGTGTTATCCTCCCGACCACTTAAATTGATACAATTTCAAGCACGTACAGCAAAAGCGAACCAAACCCCACGCCTTAGCCAATTGAACCTGCTCGCCTTACCCACATAGACCGTTGACGAGATCATCATTCACTCATCACAACGATATCCGGTAGCAGGCTACTCAAATCGATCCCCCGCAGGACACAGAGACACGGAAGTACATTGAATCCGTATGCCAGAGCAGCCTTTGATCAAGTGCCGCGCATAGAAAATCCAGTGCCAGGATTCGCTTTCCACGGCCGAAGGTCAGGCGGACGAATCTCGGCCGGACAAGGTCGCACTGGAGAGTGCTTCGCTGTGCTTTCCGATGGGAGGGTTGAGCCGGTTGGACTCCAGTAAAGCCTCTTACCTGACCTACGGCATCCTCAAAATCCAGAAGCATGTGAACAGTGTTAAAAATCAAGAAATAAATATCACCTGTGCTCCTCCCTTGGGTTTGGGGGGCAGGGGTTGAAACACTGGCGACTATTGGTTGTGACAAGCTAAGCCCATAGAAGTAATCTACTAGCCTATGTGAGTTAGTAAGCTAAATGAGCTAGCCTATCATGGCTAGAGTGTCAGAGCCCCTCCAGTGGTAAGCCCTCGATACAAGCAACTAACAGCGTGTAAAGTTCGAAGTCTCAGAGAGTCCTGGAAGTCTCATCGATGTTCATCTTCTTTGAAATATCACCTTGGAGGTTGTCACGTAGCTTAGATCAAATCTTTTATCTATGTGACAGAAGGATCTCGTCTAGAAGCTGTTGTTCGAGGATTTATTGTACAATAAACCCTCGATATAAACAACCGACCGTCAGTAAGGTTCAAAGCCCATGAGAGCTCTCAGGAAGCACTCTCGGTTTCATCGTATATTATCCACTGTAAAACATCAATCTGAAGATCGACAAGCTATTTTCATTGAAATCTAGACCTGTGAAACAAGGCCGCTCTTTTCTGATGCTGTTGCTTCTATCGAGCTTTTACTGTACATGTGTAGCGAAGTAGCTAGCTGGCCCTCGTGTTGCTACTCGACTCGAACGCCATTCTCCACCATGAAAACCAGCACCTCCGCCTTCCTTACGATCTCTCCTCCGGTCACCTCTCCTTTCGCATTCCTCCACCTACATGCAACAATTGGTGTAACAGCCACCCTGACTCTCGTCCCTCGCTCCACAAGTTCATCGATCGGTTCCATACGGAATGGGTCTCTGACATGGTCCATTTTGACTGGGTCATACAGCATTCCGGGTATCGGCATGTCGAGCTTGATCTCGACGTTACTCTCCAACAGTTTTTCGACAAGGTGGTAGATGTATCTCATGAGTTCCATCAGGTGAGGCCAATCCTTGTTGCTTGCCGCGTTCAGCGGCTTGATCACGATCCACAGCTCATTCGCATGTTCTCTGATCAGAGAGTCCCTTTTGTGCCAGAAAAACTTGTCTCTTTGCAGATCTAGCAGAATCTCGGAGGCTGGGGGGATATCTTCGCCGTACTGATTCGTTTTTGAAAAGGACGGAGGATGTCTCAGCCGACTAGCGAGCAATGAGTTGTAGTCTGTTCTGATACCGCGGAAGGCATCGCCGTTGAGGATGTTGCGTGAGAGCCACCTGTTTGTGATGCCAACCATGAGGAGGTATCGGGCGGCTTGGTCGGGAAGGAGGTCATCGATGTCGGTGCGTAGACAAATTTCGGCAAGGCGGTCCATCATATTGTTGGTGAGGGAGGCGTCTTTGTGGGAGAAAGCGAAGTTGCCGTGACTTAGCCCATATCGAAGGACTGCTCCGAATGCTGCTCCGAAGAGTGCTGAAAGCTCAAATGTCGTGAGAACTGGGGCGTTGAGAGCCGGCTTTTGAGGGAGGATAAACGTAGTATCAACGTTACACGTTTTGAGATTTGGATATTTATCCTTCTGAGATCGTGGCATATGGTCTTTGGCTTTTGGGAGCCTTGGACGCGAACCTAGTCTTCTATTATTAGGTATTTGTTGAAATGAATCATCGGGTAGCTGCGGTTGGGGGAAGGCCTCTTGTGGATACGCCCGTGTTGGGAGGTAGGGATTGTATGACTGCATTGGATTGGCCGACATGGCTTGATAATCAGTCTGACTCGGCTGATATAGATTGTGGTAACCTGAGTCGTCTTGAGGATATTGAACGAAAGGGGGCTCAAATTGATCTTGACCTTGATACGTTGGCGGATGGCTGAAGGTTGCACCGAGTTGACTTGGGTATGTTAGCGGTTGGCCGAGATTTGCATAGAAGTGACTTGGCCACGCCTGCGGTTGGCCGAAAGTTGCACTGGATGGCCCTTGATACGTTGGCAGTTGGCTCAAAGTTGTATCAAATTGATTTTGATGCAACGGCGGTTGGCTGAAAGGGCAGTTATACGGATGTACGTTGAAAGTTGGGGAATACGCAGTTTCTCCGTAAGTTCTGGTAGTCTCTGCTCGAGGCCCCAAGGTTAGTACTTCATCTGGGTCATTGTCATGAAGGCCCATTGGTGTCATAGTTAAGTGAGCACCTTGTTGGCCCCAAGAGTGGTGCTGTGCTTGGGGAGTAGTAGCCGCTAGTATTTCGTCAAATTCGTTGTTTTGAAGGCGCGTGGGTGTCAGAGTAGGGTTGTTGCCTTGTCGACTCTGAGACGGCTGCTGGGCTAGTATCTCATCAACTCCTCTGTTGTCAACGCGAGTTGGTGTCAGAGTAGAGTCGTTGCCTTGTCGCCTCCGAGACTCCTGCTGTGCTCGTATCTCATCTATCTCTTTGTTAAGGCGCTTTAGTTTCAGGTTAGACTCGTTGATTCGTTGGGTCAGAGAAGAGTCGTTGATTTGTCTGGTCGAAGATTGCTGTGTGGTCGTCCCTTTCCTGGCCAGTATCTGTTGCAGCTCCTTTTTTGCCTCCTCCAGTTCCCGGTCTTTCTGCTTCGATTCTTGTGGTTGGGCAGACCGAACTGGGTTATCAAAATTTGGCCACTTTCCATCTTCTGACGGAGGCGGTAACTTAGGCATCTTTGTAGGAGTCAGCAGGCTCACACAGAAAGATCTCGCGCCAAGTAAATGCCTGGAGGTGGTCCAGGAAGTCCTCAAATACAGCTTGGGTTGTGCGGCGTTGCAGAGTCTTGGCGTTATCAGGCGGTGAGGGAGCTCTCGATATGACTCTCAGTGTGCACTGAACACATGACCGCTCTTGGAAGCTAGGGGCACATATGCCCAACCAAATCCACCAGACCTCGTGGCTGTTATTCATGCCACATCATCCTTTTTGTACAGTCTCTCTCAAGCCCGACAATCAGCACTTGATTCGTGTCTGTTAGAGACTGACAGTATTGATGCTGTCCGGGCTACCATGTATCAGCGGCTGGAAGCGGAGGCATCCCTTCCGCAACTATACCTTCACCATCGACATACACGGTCACTGCTCGAAGAACATCGAAGACGTCTCGAACAAGACTTCATCATCATCATGAGTCTTCAGAGAATACGAGAGCGAGGAGATTCCTCAAGTCCACTTGGACATTTCGTATTGTGTTCAACCAACAACTTGACGACTTCATCCTGCATCAAACTTTACCTCTCCTCAAGGCTCTCGACACCGTGGCAAAGAGCTTTCAAACAACAATCTTTGATGAAAATTCGGCCTTTAAGCATCTCAAAAAGGTCAATACGAAAGCGAGAGTCTATTAAGACGTCTCAGCGTATCGCCTTAGCGAGAAGAAAGAACAGTCGATGACTAAAAACCATTCGTGCTATCAGCAATATCAGCAACCCGTTTGGAAAGATGGAAAGATGGAAGACTCAAGACTTTATCCGTTAAGTCAGCTTACATCTTATCATCAGCCTGCTTCGAGGGCTTACCCTGACATTTGCACCATTTCCGGCCCCAACAATAGCCTAAACCTTAAGGTCAAGGCCTAAAAAACAATTAAACTCTCTTTAAATGTGCTCAAGTTTGTACTCAGCTCGCGAAAAGATGATCAGAGGTCGAGCTCTGCCATAGAGCAGTTTATCGCCATGCTTAGGGCACAAGCGAAGCCTCTTTGTGTCTATAAGGATTCAATAGACAAAGAGGACTACGCAAGAGACGAGAACTACATTGCTACAACTCAACACAATGAAGATTGAGACAAAGACAAGAGAGGAAGAGCAATGACAGGAACAAAGAGAAATAGTACTGCTTAGGGAAACCCTCGAGCACACGAGGCATCGTTACCAAATCAGGATAGCACCCGTCCATTGACCTTCGAACCTCTACGCCTTGTTCGTCACAAGATACTATTACGACAATATAGTACAAGGGCTCACAAGTTCCTTCCTTTGGGACTTCAACGAATCGTGGGTCAGTTAACAACGCTTCGCAGCGCAAGAGGAAACAGCACTGATCCAGAGAGCGGAAGGTGTCAAGTCGAAAGGCCCTGAGGAGAAGAGATCTCTCGTTAAAGCAGTCCTCTGCCAGCATTTAAATTCCGTTTTAGGTTCTCTCTACATAATCGAAGTACCTATGAGCTTGGTCAGTCTTCAACTACGACAATGGGACAATCCGACTTACATCTCGACTAAACCACTCATGGGACTGCCTTACTCGCCACAAGGCACAGTTGCATTGATCTAACATCATTCCTATATCCAAAACGCTAACCTCCCTCCGAGTACCTTCCTTCGTTCATTCGTCAAGACCGCTCTGCTACAAAGATGTCGAAAAAGTGTTCCGATGCTAATGCAGCCTTTGTTGAAGCAGATGAAAGAAGACCTTCTTGACCAAACCACCATACAATAGTATCAAGAGCAAGCCTAGGCTAGTGAATATAAGAAACGTCGCTTGGGAGCAAGAAATTGATTCTCAGGGACTGAAGACAGCACCTGGACGGACGCTGTCTGCGACGGTTTAGCTAAGATGAAGACTGAGATTCAGACCTGATAGTTCAGCCAGATCGAGACCAGGCAAAGACCAAGCAAGCATGAAGACAGCAGAGATCAGTTGGTCGCAATGGAGTTGTTAGAAGAGGGGTCTTTGAAAGTCTCCCCAAAGGCAGCGACAATCTCAGTCGCTCTTTCCACCAATTTTATTCAATGTTGCAACCAAGACCCAGCCATCTTGATAAAGAGTAGCGACAATAGACCTGAGATAACTTGGAAGTGGCATCTCGGCCTGGGCAAAATAGATATGATTGTTACTCGAGATGGTTACACGACCCTCCGAATCTTGAAGAAAACCTCGACCAAACTCAACAAGCTCTGGTCATGTCGGACAAGCGCGAAAGCCAGCCCATCTAAATTCCGTCGAACAAGTCCGAGTTTTGTGTGGCTCCACTCCTCGTCTTCCCTGGCACAGGAAACATGCGCGTAGGGAATCGCCATTTCGCGAGGCTGAAACACTCAGGAAGGGCCATGCGGATGAGACAGAGCGCGCCGGTTATGGTTTGAGTATTGTTCTAACTCTTCGTAGTAAGAGTCGTAAAGCGCTTCGAGCCCCTCCTCAATAGCTGTGCGTTTTCGTCCGCAGCCCGTACAACTACAAGAATGTTTCTGTTGTTCCTTCATCTTGCGCAGCACGGCCTCCTTCTCAACCTTGACCAGCGACCTACGTTCGTCCACGCCGAGTTTGAGCTAGAACGGTTTGATATTCTCTCTCTCAGCTTGAGTAGAGGTGTTCCAAGTCTGGCTCTGGACACTTTATGACTGGCTGGAGCCTCTAACTCCTGGATGCAAAAAATCCGGCCAGGAGAGGTACGAACTATGTGCCAGGGACTCAATCGAGTGCTCGGCCAGCCACTTTTCATTCGAAAGTCGTTCTTCCGTAGACGACATAGACTCGCTGGATGTCCAATTCAGGGCAGACGGGTAAGAAACCGTCGTAGCCTCTGGAGACTGGAACGAGTCAGATAGCCGAAATAAAGATAGCATATCACGGAAAGGTGGAAGTTGAAGTGGTGGTTGAATGAGCTTAAAGTGATGCTGCGTCTCAAATGGTACGCCCGGGACATAGGAGTTTGACTGGCTTCGCGCCCGTAGCATACCGAGTGGGAGACGCACAGGGGCACTGTTGCCCGAGGACCACAACAAGTATCTCGATAACCGAGATAGCCTACGATATCGTTATATTACTTATCATCCTCTAGCTCGCACTCGAGCTAAAATCGCTCTCTTCGCCTCCTTGTTCGCAAGAGTACGTTTCAGGGAAAATTTTGGGGGCAAGAGATGGTTATCCTCGCAATCATCGCGGAGGCGACAAAAATTCCACCGAGGTTACTCAAACATAGTGCACAAGACTGACTTGCTTGATTGCGATGCGTATCTTCCTTTTTTCTCCCCTTTGTTGAAGGTCCAGATTCCCATATTTCCGCTCCTAGCATGATTCGGAGTTCCAGGAGATTGTTGAGAAGCTTTGCCCATTTTTGATATGGGGACGAGCCACGTTTGTGGGCACGAATGTCTGAGCTTGGGAGAACACTGGCGTGAAGACGCAGTCTATGTAGAATCTCACACAGTTTATACACACCCCAAGGGGAGGATACCGACAACGCATCACATCCGAAAACAGCTGGTGTTAGGAGGCTCAAGTCTTGGCCGTTGGATCAAGAGTAATAATTTGAGCTCGGATATCTCCCTTTCTGCAGTCTCTGCAGGCAATGGCGGTCCTCTGACTCGGGACAGTCTGCGACTGAGGTGGTGGAGGCTACTTTGGTCGGTCTCGTGACGCTCAGAGGAAGGGTCTCCAACCTTGGATGAGCGTAAAGTATCAATTCGGTCTCGCTCTTCAGGTCGGCTCTTCGGATGTTCCCCATCTCCAACTCCTTAGTAAGGGACGAATTGACGCCAGCCTACGGTATAGAGATACCGAGGTAGTTTTAGTGAGCACGCTGGCCATCATCTCCGTCATTCGATGTCTTGACTTTGTGACAATGACCTATGTGGGTTCCTCTCTCTTCTCGCCGAAAAGCATCTTGGCAATTCAGCATCGTGCTCTGATTGAGTAGTAAAGGGAGATTGGTGTAAGATTTCTGAATGCCACTGATATATTGCTCCTAGCGACTGAGGTCAAATGAAGCTTTCGAGTGACATGAGACAAAGATCGCGTGGCAGATTCCTAGGTCTCTCTCAATGTCCTCGAGCATTCTTCTCGCTCGCTTTGCCTAGGAGACGAGCATGGCGAGCGGGTAGATTTGGACTCGGCAAGTCCTAGCAAAGTCCCGCAGGTTGACTTACTCGAAAATGAGAATGCCATTTCACGATGGCAACCAGCCTCAAAAGGTCTTTGTCACCACCGGCGTACCCGAACAGGACTTTTTCAGGGTGATGCTGCTCTCTGATTTTGCCCACCTACTGGCTACGCTGTTGCTTCGCTAGCAAAGGCAGCAGCCGCTCTAGCTTCGGTTTTGCCCTTATTTGCGGTTTTTGGCTCGGCGACAAGGTTCGTCCAATTGGCAGGTGTCTTGATTGTTGATGTTGATGTCTGATATCAACCGTTTTATCAAGCGGCGACTTGCTGTCGATCTCGGTGGCTCGTCCCTCGAAATATTTTCATTACCACATGTGTCTGTTCTATATTGCAAGCTGCTCAAAAATTCAGTTGCCAGCGTCGAAGCAGACATTCTGGGCCCATCAAGTGATGCCAATCCCACAACAGGACGAATTTGTGCCACTCTTACTCTGAAGGTCACATCGAGCTCGTGGAGGTATATCGCCAATTCAAATGATGACTTATCAGAGGCCGGATTTGGGAATGTCATGGAATTGAAAGACCTGTCTGGAGACCTCTTGAGACAGCCAATCAGCTGATTCTTGGTGCGGTAGCAGGGGCCTTTTCGGGGGCTGTCGCAGTTCCAGTGAACTTCTCTGTTTTGGCCTTTTGATGGTCTTCATTCTCGCGTTTCTTCTTGGCATAGAAGAAAAGGATGCCGCCTGCAATGAGACCGATGATCAGGAGAATTCCGATAACCAATCGAGCTTTGGCATCACCAGACATGCCCTTCTTTGCAACATGGTCAGCAGCAGATGACTTTGTGCATTTCTTGCTCTGGAGCTCATATCGAGCTCGTTACTGGTATTTCGATATTGATCCAAAGCTTGACAGCTTTCTTCGACTCTTCTAATTTCTTCCGTGTATCCTCAGCCTCCTCCTTCTGCGATTTTGGGACGGTGCCCTTTTCTCCGGCGCTTTCTGGGGCTTCCGCGGAACAGTGCGTTTTCGCCTACTGCATTTCCATTCTGCCGGCAGGCACTGGTCGGGTAGTGACTCCCACGCAGATTTGTCAGACCGGTCTACCTCAGAGAGGTTATGCGCAGTTGCCTTTGCCTGAAGGAGGTATAGGAGATTTACTAATTCGTGGAACTCTTTCATAATAGCGTGGGTTGGTGATAGACACTTTTCTTCGCTTTCGTTATTCTCGATCTGAATGAGAAAGTCACTGCACTGTAGTGCGTCGACTCTTATACACATGCGCCCTTGCCTGAAGGAGGAATAGAAGATTCACAGTTTCCTCCACTGATTCGTGGAACTCTTTCAGGACAGCATAGATTGGTGATGGAGACTTCTCCTCGCTCTCTTTACTCTCGGTTTGAAGATGGAAGTCACTGCACAGTGATGCTTCAAGCCCAAGACTTGCCTCCTCCTCGCTCATCGCCCTTGATATCTTCCCGACTAAAAACGCCCATCATGTTCGCAGAGACTATCAGATATGCAAGTTCTTGTAGGATCGTCTCCGGTATAGAACAAGTCGGGCCTTGGTTGACCTCCGCCGTTTGCTCTTATGGTAGCCTCCTTTTCGTCGTAACTTTCATGTTTATACATTCCTGCCCGATCCTCCTAATATTCGCCACGAATTTGTGGAGTGGCCAAAGAGAAGGTTAACCAACTACCTTTGGCAGCTTCCTCATCTATCTCGTTACATCATACCATGGAAGTACTTCCGTTCAAGCTCTGAACATCGTTCTGGGGTGTATTCGTCGTGATTGTGGATCCGAGAGTCGAAATCTTTGAAAGCCTCTTCATCAACCTCGAGAACAGCCACGCCCTTCATTGTGCTTGCGACGAGCAGGCCGGTGTTGCGAATGACCTTTACTTCAATACCAACTTCCATCCAAAACCTGCTATTCTTTCCGACTCTGCTGGGATGTCAGCAAAGCGCGAACAATCCGCCGGAAACACTGCGATTGGATAAGCAACACTATTGAGACTCTGCCGTGCATGCTCCGACGCCAAAGAAAGATTGCCAGGTGTTGCCCCCCTCGCGCTCGACACAAGCTCTTTCTCTTAGCATGTTGTGCGTTCTTCTGCCCGGAAGGCCGGCCGGCGCCTGATTTGAAAGATTGCTACAATCGGAAATGCCCACATCGCACGCATTCCAGCCCTCGAAGACCTCCGCCAATTACCGAGCGTAAGGTGTCAATTCTGTCTCGTTCTACTACATCTCAATTGACCATAGTTTCTTGTGAGGCTCTCGATATGTTTCTGATTTGCCCAGTCAAACTCCTGGAAATCCGCGTCCTCACTCTTAGGATCGTCGTCCTAGTGCTTCAGATCGACTCTGGGGTTCTTCGAAAGGGTCATCATCTTCAACGTTTTGGTAAGGAATCGGAATACCCTGACGCCGAACGGCACGCGAATATAAGCAGTGAACTCTTGGGGTTTCTTGGCAGAGAGTCTTTGAATCAAATTCGATGCCTTATTGTTGCTGCCGCCCGCACAGGTCACACTGGTGATAAAGTCTCCGACACGAGGCGAGTTCTCCATAATAGAATTGTAAGTTGTCAAGTACACTGCCATTCTGCCGGTAGACACTGCTCGGGCAGGGACTCCCGCGCAGGTTTAACGGGCCGCCCTTTCCGCTTCTTCGGCGCAGTTTCTTTATCAATATCTTCGCCCTCGACGTCGCTGCCGTTCTCAGGCTTGACCTTTGGGGACGTGGGAGTTGGCGGCTCCATGACGCTTCCGTCCCCTTCGGTTTGCGTAGAAGGAGTATCTTCCTTCACCGCGGAGACGCGTGGGCGGCCAGCTTTGCGTTTGTGACTGGGAGCAAGTGGAAGAGGCATGGGCACAAGTTGCCCGATATATATTCAAAAAGGTCGTTCCTCTTCCTTATCTCGTTCTCATACGTGGTCATATGAACGATGGTTTTGTACAAATGATGTATCGTCGAAAGGACCATGCCCTTCGTCGTTGTGCTTGGTACTGGTCCATGGCTACCTGCCGCTTTCACTGCTGCGACGTGATCTGTTCAGTATTTCTGCTCGCTCTGTTAGCGTGCAAAAGGAAAATCATGGCGGCCCTGGCAGATGTGGTTAATCACGGATTGTTCCAACATGCTTATCGGAACCTTTCGACTCCTCCTTCTGCTCAATGGACGAAATGATTTGCCACGAGACGCGTCCCGCTGACCGGGACAGGCTGGTTAAATCTTCACTAGCTTCTTCGGCGGCTCTGCCTTCATCTGTGTGAAGGGCGGCATGATTAGCGGCGAGGTAGTCATTGGCGAGGCAACTTTCGTTATCAGTCGAGCGTTGGTTCATTGTGCCTGTACTGGCTGCCTGCTGGTTGTTGCTCCCTCTATTGTCGTCGTTATCTTGCTTATCCGGAACTTCGTTCTCCTGAGGTTCTTCCTCGTCATCTTCTATAAGAATGGCCTCTTCATCGTCGAGAATGTACGGATGATCCGCCGGTCTGCCATATACGAGATGTGAATGGCTTTGATGGGCGTCCCTTGGAGGCTGGCCTGGTTGGATGATTGGGTTTGGAAGATGTCGAGACATTTCGGCTGAATATGCAGCAAGCTTCCAGCATCGAAGGATTCATGAGAGGTGGGAGGGTGTCACTTCCTCCAAAGTTGTGGGAGGCAATCGCTTCCTCCAAGGTTGTTCCGATAATGGTTGACTACACACTCAGTCAGGAAATTGTGACTCTTACTGGACACAGGGTGACCACAAACCTCGCCATTATCAAGCTGGAAGACTATCTTCACAGCGTCGCCTTTTACCTGCTTTTCCGTGACTTCGGAGGCGATCCAGCCCTCGCTAGAGTCCGGTTGTCATGCTCTCGTCCCAACATCGTAACTGTGTGCCATGCCTGCTGGCTCTTACTCCAGAGGTTCCACGGTAACGCGAGATGGTGCATTTCCTTGCACATCTGTTTCCCGCGACGTAGCGGCGGAAGTCACATGCCGCATCCCTAGGTTCAAGTCCACCACCGCCCTTTGGCGAGGATGGTGAACGTCTGGAGCGAGATGTTAGTGAGCGGTTGTTGTCGGGATGGGAGATGGATGGGGCTTACATCTTCGTTCATCTCGTTCTTGTAGCGGATGTTTTTGGCTTTGAAGAAGTCTTCTAGTGGCTGTTGTTCTTCCCTGCAGAGGATTCAGTATGGGTTAGAAACTTCGTTCTCCGAGAGCCATACCGGTTGATGTTCATGAATTGATGCTCTCCGGCGTTGTTCTTCAGCGTTATGGTGATATCAAACGTCCGACTTGCAGCCATAGCCCCACCCACTCTCGACATAATGATAACAGCCACGCTCTCGATCTGGATATATGTTGCCGGTTTGGGCACAAACATGAAGCTTTTATCCAAGCAGAAGAGAAGTCCTTCGATGGCCTTGATGAAATTCCGAGATGATCGTTCACTGTGACGGCTACCGATTGTCTTTGCACCGCTCGTTGTCGTCCAGCTTTTCAACTAGGTTGCAAGATCGTCAAAGGCCGCAACTCAGTCCCAATGGTGATGGTGAAGGAAGAGTCCCATTGTATGGTTGCTCTCGTCGACAATCCCTCATGGCGACCATCACGGTTTGCTGCTGCCCGACTAGCTGCCTCTGTCGCCTGAGGAGTGACAATACCGACTTGCAGACGCGCTGTATCCACCCCGGCCCGGATAAGCTCTTGCAGATTGTGTAGACCTTGCAGTGCTGGAGCTGGTCCCACAATAAGCAAGATTGTGCCGTATGGCCGTTCTGGGGAAGGATCTCCGTATTGAATATTGGTCAGGACGCATCCTCGTCGATAGTACCTGCTGGCGATTTCTACGATGACCGCAATGTCAGAGTCCGGTAAGCCCATAGTTCGCTGTAACGGCTACCGGTTGTCTTTGCACCGCTCGTTGTCCATTGTGAGAATGGCTGTCGCTATGATTGTCTGGAGGGCGTAGATGCGGCCGGCCAGCTTTGCGCTTCTGACCGGGAACAAGAGGAAGAGGCGAGGGGCACAAGTTGCCCCAGAAATTGAAGCTTTGTAGCTCGAGTTAACTCGAAGCTGATGAGCCGGATTTTCATGACCGGCAAGGATGGCAATAAATCTTTCAACTGAAAATGGGTTCTCGGTAATGGACTCGCACGTTGTCAAATACGACGTCCTAGCGCGTCGAGAATTATGAAGGATGCTGTTCATGGTCTGAATGAAGAATAGACCTTGAAGGGTTAGGTCCAGGTCCCTGGTGGACCGTACTTTGCTGGAGGGGGAAGTTTGGATTTCTTTCTATGAGCCTACTCAGCAGCGCGGTAATGGTTTGGGACGGAGGCTGCTTGCAGCACGGTGGACATCTCAAGAATGTCATATATATATATATATGTTGTCGTCTCCTGTTCGAGGTCTTGTAAGTATTATGAAAGAGGATCTATCAAGGGGCTGACTTTACCAGATGAAGGCGGACGAGGGAAAGCCTGCTTCGTTGGCACATGAGATCCGCTTTCGAGTGGCTCCCACTTGAGGAGAGGCTGGGTTGGCAATACAAGGCCTTAAATCAAGGCGTGTGACATTGTATGGTACCAAGTCTTCTGGAAGTCAGGAAATGAATCGTCTGACCGGATGCCACTTGAGGCAAGAAGGTTTATTGACCGATCCGGATTCGGCCAAGCTGAGGAGGTAGGAGGTTCAGAGAGAAAGAGAACGGAGAGAGTGGCCACGAAGCTTTTGAGGAAATACTCGAAGCCGTCGAGGGTGTCGATGATCTGATGGAGGTCATTCGATTAGACTTTGATGTTATCCGACCGTAGGATGTGGACCAAAACTTACTCATGTGGGCTAGTTGAGCCCAGGTCCACACCGCGGTCGGGAACGTTGAAGGGTTACCTCTGGCGGAGGGACAGGTGCTTGATCTTGTTGTGAAGGTACGTTTTCTTTTCTCTTCTTTTCTTTTCTTTTTTTTTTTTGAATCTTCTTTTGAGTTTTGGATTGTTGTCAGCCTGGGGTGAACAGAGTCAGGCTTTTGTCGATGGCAGTCATCATGATTTTATCAAAATGCCATCATCTGATGGTTGTCGGATTGATAATACCTGTCATAGATATTAGCCTGATAAACTTGGTGCCTCGAATCAAGGTTCCAAATTGTGGAGGTCTGAAGACTCACATCGAAGCGGGCACCCAAAACAGCACAATGAGACCACTTGCATCAAACCTGCAGGTTTGCTGCAAGTATCCATCCGATGCTTTTTGTATATTGTGGTCTTTGACATGAGGTTCTAAAGATTCTTTGATGTGGGGTTGATAGAATTTTGTTGTGGAAGGCTGCATGCTGTTCGTTAGCTTCCGGGGTTGTCGATCAGGGTGCATACCTACGACCATGAAGAATCACACTGAATTTGATGTTTGTCATCGATCAGAGACCTGCATGATACTCTAAGAGACTTGTTTCTATGATTTTCATCATCGTTGTCCAGCTGAGGAAGGCTTTGCCGTTGTGGGAGATGACATTGTATCAAGCCCCTGAAGACAGCTGTTCAAGCAAAGGCACAATATTTGACTAGCAAAGCTAACTCTTCATCAGAGATAAGATGCAGCAAGTGATGCAGACAATCTGCAAAGTAGAATGAAGTGGTGTTGATGAAGATGGATGGGGTGGTCGGTAGGGGAGAGGGTTGAAGTTCAGGTTAGAGACGGGAAACACTCACCGCAAGAGTTATATAGCCCTGTGCTAACACGTGAGTCCTAGCGTCCGTGTGAGCGAAGCATTCAACGAACACAGAATAGGCAGGGGCTCCTTCAATATTCAGTCCCTCAACGCCAGCTTCGCAGGCCCCCTTCCTACGTCCGCCAATAACCGACCCTTCAAGATTGCATCGCATCAGAACAGCATTCTTCATCTTCAGCAATCATCAAGCACCCTCCTAACATGTAAGTTAGCTCTCTTTGCCGCTGCAACTTTTCCAAGGCTCTTCTTATCTCAGCCCAAATCAATGCTCACGCGTGCGATTCTGCTTGCTACGGCACCTCAGCATCAACTCCTTTTTCACTGCTGCACGGGCTTTGCGAATAGCTGCGCATCGTTAGAGTCCTTTTATGCCACAAACATCAGAAGCTAACGACGGAAAGCAGTGTTTACCTTCAAAAGCAACCCTCGTCAGCCAGATATACCCTTCATCGCCTCGTAAGTGATCACTCCCACAATCCTTCTCATCCATTCCCAATGTTACTTTCTCAGGCGCCCTCCACCTCCCACCTCTACAATGCTGGAGTCCTTCGGGTCCATTTCCATCACACAGCTGCTGCTAAGGAGGATTCCTGAGGAGCAAACATACCCTCTGCCTCAAAGCCATCTCACGATCTCGCACAGAAAGCCTTTCACCACTGTCATAGCACTCTGGGCCTGTCAAGGGATCTCCTCTCGATCCCGCTGCTGTTGAGAGAACGATCCACATTCCCCTCTATCTATTCAAATCTCAAGTCCCCTCAGCCGATACACATCCTCAGCATGGAAATCATAGCCCTTTCATATCGCCCCCAAAGCTCCATCACAACCATATCCCAAACCCAACCCCCACTGAGAAAAAACCACGTTTCTAGGCTAACATCTTCGTCTCACAGCGACTCTTCCCCCCCACCAAAGCGGCCAAAAATGGGCCTCCACCGCAAACCCCCCTTCGACCAATACTGCGAGCACGGTATCGGCAAAGGCATCCTCTGCACCAAGTGTCACATACAAGAGAGGAAATTGAAGTCGCCCGCCAATGCCAACAAACAGAGCGCGGACTTCAACGCTACCGTCTGTCCCTCGCGCGAGCCGAAGGGCCCTCCCTCATCTCCCGTCTTCGAGCCGACAATCAAAGAGGACAACGCCAACGCCAACGCCAACGGTGAAGCGAAACGCAACAAAGCAGCGGCGGCACTCCAGGCGGTGGCCAAGAAAGCGGCGGAGGGGAAAGCCAATGCCAACGGCGGAGCGAAACGCAACAAAGCGGCGGCGCTCTAGGCGGTGGCCGACAAGGCGGCGGAGCGGAAAGCCAAAGCCAAGGCTAAGACCGAGGCCGACACCAAAGAAGACGGGGACTGGGAGCGGGTGGACGCGGAGGACGTCGAGTGGGAGGTGGTGACCCGGGACGAGGAATTCATGATTCTTCGACGGTGGAGGGTAGAGCCGGGAATACCTGATCCCGTCGCACTCTGGCGAAGACGAGTTCGACGAGGCAGGGAAGGGGCCGGAGACATGGCGGAGGGTCCAGATGCCTGAGATCTTGTGAGCGGGTACGGCGGCGGCATCAGTGGAAGAGAAGTGCGACTTCCGTCCCAGTTTAGCGTCTATGGAGTCAACAGCGAGCGAGAGGAGTCAAGCGCCTTTGACTTCGTCACCGCATCAAACAAGGCGACCACAAGATACGACTGCCGCTGGTGGGACTTATACCTGCACTTGCCACAGGGGTGTACGCACCGCTTCGAAACACCGCACCAAACAAGGCGACCGCAAGATACGAGTGCCGATGGTGGGACTTATACCTGCACTTACCACAGGGGTGTGCGCACCGCTTCGAAACACCGCAAAAGTTGCAGAAACATAAGAGGGAGGCACACGGGGACAACATCTGGCATGGATCGGACATTGTGGTCTCGGGGGGAGGGAGTGCGAGAAGGACCTTCATGGCGGGAGGACAGACATTCCTGTACTATTAGCATAGAGAAACAGCCTCATAGAGCAGGCCATCACAGAGCAGACCATCACAGAGCATAATGAAAACCTTGACAATGCCCAGACTGCCTTCGTGACAATAAATTCTAGAAAGTAAAAGACGCTGAGAAAGTGCCTTGCGCAATCCACATGCGATGCGTTCAGGTACATTAAGAAGGCTTACGGAGGAATCGGTCACGGCCTGGCAAAAGCCGCTGCGAAATAGTTGAACCGCATAACGTATTTAAGATGGGGCCGTTTCGACCTTGGATGGGCTTAAGCGTAGGCAGGTTCATGGTGTAAAAGGTGGGAGGGCCGGCGTCAAGCTGGGTTACGTTAGATAGGTAAACTTTGATTCTCTGCTGTAAGTCTGGCATCGGTAGTCAAATTAGGTCCATGAGGATTAAGGGCATCACAGTCACGTTTGTCGAAGCAAAGAAATCATTGGGGCTGGAATAAAAAGGGCACTTATTCTTGATTGGAACGCAACGCTACGCCTTAAGGATAACCCCACCAGAATGCAGGAGCTATGTACGACGCCATAAGCAATCGGCATCATTCTCAATTCTGCCTCCCACCCTACACTCGTCGCACTTCCTGCTGTGCAAGTCAATGATTTACCTACCGCTCATCCGCTCCGCTCTTAACCGCCAAGCCAACACTCATGCCCCATTTGGGTTATTGGTCGAATAATCAGATAGCTTTCGTCCTAGAAAACAAACTGCTATAAACCGCATCAACAACAGGCTGCGCACTGATTTGCCTACCGCCGAAGAACCGGCCATTGAGACCCTTGATCGCATTCTCGCCGCCCTGGACGCGGTCAAACTTGAGATAGATATCGCCTTGGCTATTGGGATCAAGCGAGATGTGAACGACATGGCCGTACTTCTCTTCGCACTCAGCGCGGACGTCGTCTTCGAGTTCTTTGACCCAAGCATCGCCTTCTTCGCTGCAGAGACGGTTAGATTGACAAGATGAACAAGTGGCTTTGGAAACTTACTCGGCAGGGCTAAACATGTTTCTAAGCAATACACAACGACTGGCTTGGCTGACGGTAACGGGGAGAGCTTTGGTCTCGGTTTTGGGCTTTGCCATTCTGCGTTGAGCATCAGCGGCCGCATCAGCAGAATCATCGGTCCTTGCAAGTTTCCGCATTAGAGCATCTCGACTGTAGTTGTTGAAGTTAACACCTGCAACGTCTGTGTCATCAAGGGCACTGGCGCCACCAGTGCCTTTAGAGTCGTCTCGGCCACCTGCACGGTCAAAGTTGCCTCCAGATCCACCAGCATGGGCACCACGACCGCCAGAGCCAGAGAAAGACGAGCCTTGGAAATTCTGTTGGGCCCCTTGACCCTGGAAGCGTTGGAGGAGGTTGGCGGTTGATTCTGGTGTGAACTTATCATTGCCAAGACCGACACGGATCGGACGACCTGCAAGATCAAAGCCATTCATCTTCTCAAGAGCCTCTCGAGCTTGGTTGGGGTCACGAAACCTAAATCTGTCAGTTAGGAAATGGAAAATGGACGCGGACGAACATACTGTACAAACCCGTAGCCTCGGCTTCTGCCTTGCTCCTCTTTCTGGAGCTGGACAAATTCAAGCTCGCCAAATGGCTCAAAAATATTCTGCAAATCACTCTCAGTTATACTGAAGTGGATATTACCCACGTAGAGGCGATGGAATGGTATAGAGTTATGGTTGCCGCTGACACCGCCCTCCGGGTTGCGGGCTTGACGATTCTTTTCTGCTTCAGTCAATTGTGCGATAATCGGAATGCCTAGGAGTTTTTGGCCTGTAAGCTGTATCGCCATAGGAACCGATTCTTCTTGCTTGAACTCGACGTAGCCAACACTACAAACTATTAGCCAAGTTCAAGTACGGGAAGGGGACAGCATACCCTTTAGATCGACCACTGACTCGATCCTTGACGATTTGTGCTTCTTTGACAGGTCCAACCTTTTCGAAGAATGCAATGAGCTCTTTGGTTCGAAGGCGAGCCGCAAGTTGTTGTACGAAGACAGTTCGCCTATCACGCTCATCTTCAGTAGGTTCTGGTTCTGGAGTCTTCGTCTTAGCTTGCTTCTCCGGCACTGGTGAGCGTTTTCGTTCTCTTTCCCCATCTCGACGGTCTCGGTGCCTCTCTTCATCGCGATCACGACCATCTCGGCGAGATCGAGCATCTCCCGAAGGGCGGTAGTATCGATCGCCATCAGGGGAGCGAGAACGTGAGTTACCACGTCCGCCACCGCGATAATAATCGCCTCGATAGTGATCTTCGTCACGCTCGCGTCGGCGGCGGCGGTCATCATCTCGACTTCTGCTTCTCTTCCTGCTCCTATGGCTTCCATTAGCACTACCACGGTCGCTTCTCGGGCTTCTCAATTCTTCGTCTGCATCACGGTCACGTCTTCGCTCCCGGCTGCGATCTCGTCGCTTGCGGTCTCTGTCTCGATCTCGCGAGCCGTCTCTATGTCGATCCCGATCTCTCCGTTCCGAACGTTCGCTTTTGTGGCGGTCATCTCGATCAGGCTCCTTGAGGCGGCCTTCCTCTTTAGCTCTGGAGGCGGCCGTCGAATCGAGAAGAGCTTCAACATCTAGGCCTGACATGGTGTTGGTGGTCCGATGACAGTCTTATTCAAGATGGATAGAGCGGAGGTTCACTTGGGCGAAGTTAGACGGCAGCGACTAAGGCAGCGAACAGAGCGAACCCTTCGTAAGTATGATTATGTCCTTTCGGCAAAGCCGTGAAATTGAGATGCTGTTGGTCAATATAAATTCACAGAAACTGCTTGTCTGAACAATGTCAATTTGTTCTCATGAGGTGCGAGAAGAGACTCGTGGCCACGAAAAATGGGAGGTGGGAAAGTCATCCGGCTAGCACGCATGAGGCATGTCGTTTGCTCACGTGACTCGCTTGTGAAAGCCTATCAAGTGCAGAGGCAGGAGCATATTATTCTATTACTACTATCACGCGGATCCATGATCCAGCCATTGCGCTAACTGCTGTGAAGTTCAGTCGCTCAGAACGCCCCCGGTCATCCATGGTAGTTATACAATTGATTAGGATTTTCCAGCTCCTTCAATAATCTACAATGAAGCGAGGCCTTTAACCCCCTCTGTCAGCGCATGCGTCTCTCGTTAACTTCGTGCCATTAAGAAGTCTTCACCAATTTGACATAGCCCAGCTCAGTACCGAAGACTCGGTCCCAGAACCGGCTGCTGACTCCGAATCCGTTCTCAAAATCGGCGAAGTGGTGTTGTAAATGATATTTCTTGAGTTCGCGATAGTACAGGGGCAAACTGGTGACTTATCAGTTGTGGGTTAAATCAAAGGAAGCACTTCGACTTACTTGCGGTGGTGCAGAAAGTAGTGTGTCAGGTCATAGCAAATGTAACCGAAGATTCCACCGCAGTATGCTGCTGTTGCGGCGTACCAGTTGTAGAAGATGATTGTATGCGCCACTTTCCAGAAAGGTGTTGCGAGTACGAAGAAGAGGGTCGGAGGCATCACCAGCCTGTAGCGGTCCATTGGGAGATAATGGTGGATTCCATGGAGAAGGAAATGCGCTGTAATACCCACTCGATTGTCCGGAAGGTATTTGTCGGCATGAAACAAACACCGATGGAGTCCATACTCGATAAACGTCCAAACGCAGACACCAAAGATCCAGTAAGCTGCTGTCGCAATAATCGACTCAAGCCCACCAAAAGCAACATACGTTCCGTACATAACAGGCGGCAGCCACACCATTGGTACAACCCACCATGCAGTCTTGCTCAATGGTTCCAGGAAATTGCCAAATAGTGGCGCAGATTCTCCGCCCTTGTAATGCCTTGGTCGATGGACTTGTTCAAGGTAAAAGTCTTTTTTAAACCCTCCGTACCATATCTGAGAAAAAAGTGGTCTGTTCAAGTCCAAAAACTTGTGCGTCTTAAAGTCGGTTCGATAGTCGGTTTCCTTAGACAAGTCTTCTGCAGAAGACATACCAGTGTTTGCGTAGACTGGTCGAGGTGTAATATCGCCATTCTCTCCATGCTGTACCATCTCTTGCCTTCCATCTTGCGTTGGTGGAAGCGGTACAATGTGGGCTGGGTTTTGGCTGTCCGCCACTGCATCCATCACTTTCTCGGTCGCAACGAAGCCCACGTGTAACTCATCGAGAATCTCGTAGGCCGCCTCGGAGTGAAAATGCGATATCTCATCTTTCATGATCTCTGAAACATCCTTGCCTCCATATTCCAGAATCAGGTCTCCTCCGCCGGGATGGTCGGACAAGAACGAGGTGACATCGTACACCTTGCTACCGATGGCCACGTAGCACGATTTGGCGGTGTTGTGAGACGCTACATCGGCTTGAGGGAGCGTAGGGAGCGTTCTGCCAGGCATGTGAGCAAGGTGCAGGACTGGCGAGGATCAACGGGACGTCAAGGCGAAGGGTTTGGAAAGCGTGCAATCGAAAAAATGAAAGTGGGAGGAAAGTCGTTGAGGAAAGCGAATTCAATGAAAAGCTACGTGTAAGAGGTTTCCTTCTATCAAAGAGTAAAAGTAATGTCAGATCCGAAAATTTCTCAGAATTGGCCCTCCGCGATATCCGCCGTCACCGAGACAGGACATGTGGAAGTTGTGGCATTTGTTTGGCTAGGGTGGCAAATTGCGCTTTCAGGGGGAGTCCAAGGCATCACCAACGCCCCATCCGTCTATCGCTGCGCAACTCATCGAGACAAAAGATCTGACGACAGACCTCACTTTCAAATTTCCTCTTCGTGTGTTCTCTTTATCTGCAGGAGAATCCGTGAATGCAGTTGATGATGTTAGAAACATCAGCGCTTTCGACAAACTATATACCTTACCCACTCGATTGCTCCAGTAGTGTTTTAATCAGGCTTCAAGGCGGAAAAGGAGCACAATTCACCTCAATTCACACTATCCACTCCTGCGAAAGTAGGTGCAAAACTTAGTATCTCTGCTACCAGATCGGGGGAAGGTTTGGCAGGGATCAAATGAGAGCTCTATTTCTACTCTAGTGAAATTGAGAACGGTCAAGACAAACGATTTCTCTGTTTTCAAAAGTAGAGAAGAACAAAACGTTGACGCTTTTCGAATGTTGTTCGTTAATACCTCCAGGTGTGCAAGCTTGCATGCGGACGGCGGCATATGGGGTTGATTGATTTCCCCGGTTCGTGATACTATGGCCCCAAAATGTTTCCATCGTGTCTGGTTCTTGTTTGCGGCCTGTGAAAAAGGAGAAGAGGGTGGCTTGTTCAAAGGAAAATGGGAATATATCATCAAAATTGTACCCATTCCTCCAAAGTACAGTACAAATCATCCAGGCAATTAGTCTACTTGCCATTTCATTCCTAATGAACACCAAGCTCCGCCTGGACGGTTCACTTCTCAGTAAAGCCTTGACATCAAAGGTGTGCAGCACAGTGCCCAAAGCTTCGATGAGCACTTCTGTTCACCACCTTCAGCTGCACCTCTATCCTCTGTTCCCTATATCCGCCATCCAATCAGCCCGCCCTCCCCCCATCCAACCCATCAACAACCTCCCCCACTACTCGCCGCCGCCGCAGCAGCACCTGCACCATAGCGCCTCCTCCGCTTCTTCTTCTTATCCTTCTTCCTCTTCGCCTCCTGCTGAGCAGCATATGGATCCTGTTGTGCGTACTGGCCGTGATACCTGGCGGGAAGGGGGTGGTCTTCGCTGGAAGAGTCGCGGAAACACATCGTAAATGTCTATACAGAATGTGACTGGAAATGGAAAGTGGTTGATTGGTTGTTTGTCTTGAGATAAAGAGCGGCGTTGTTGAAGTATGTAGTATGTGCTGAAAAGCTGCTTAATGCGGAGAGAGGATATGATTTGGAACAAAGAAAACGCTCTCGGCCGCAGGGGCTTTCGCGCCTACAACTTTGTTGTAGGCTGCGGAGTGGTGCGCGGTGGTCGACCTCTCAAAAGAGCTGTAGGGATGACAAGGCAGACGAACATGCCCTTCTCTTATACACTTTCATTCGAATTTCTGCCTCCAGTCGTCATCTAGCAGAACTTGAAACAAAGATAATGCGCGCTGCGTGACATGAAATCCCTTGCGGATGACCTAACCCTCGTTCAACCTCGTCAGTGGCGCGGCAAGGCTTGCGTCTACCTTAGATAGGACTCGGTTTGAGATTTTAAGCATGAATCCCTACTGTAACGCACTGTCCAGTGTGGCGGAGCATTGGTCGCCATTCAAGGGGCCTATTCGGGGGGGCGGAAATGTTACAAAGCCTACAAAGCCACAAGGAATGGCGCGTTACCTCGTCTTGTCGTCCTGTGGGAATTCAGGGCATTTCATTAATTTACAATAAGGCCAGACTGTTAGAAGTTTGGGAGTAGGAGTTAGACCAGAGTGGTGTGAACAGGGATAGAACGCTATTTGCTAGGAAATAATTTCCGGTGATCCTCGGCACGTGACTTTCCCTGCTTGCATGGTTACACAACATGGTCAATTCATGGCTTGTTGAAACAGGCAGAGCGATTGATCTAGCTGGCTGCTTTGATAATGTTACTCGATTTGTCTATCACATACTATGGCTGGTAAGTTCTCCAATCCGAAGTGATGTTCTGCTTCTCGTTGATGGTCGCTTCACCTTCGCCTTCCGATACCGTTGCCAGCAACCAGTCGTCCTTAGCTTCATACTCTCTACAAGTCTACGTAAATGCACCAGCATCTCTTCCTAAATCTTGATCTTGCGAAATGTTACCAGATATTTGTCGGTGTGGGCATATTTGGTGACAGTAGAGTGAATCTTCCTGGTACTGGAGCCGCAGTCTGGAAGCAACTGCACGTTTATGAGGACGGCCAAGAAGAAGGGCCAACAAGGACGGGCCCGCTGGGGCCCGAGATGACCTGGTCAACGGGACATTGTTGAAGAGGTTGGCGATTTAGATGCCCGCCCGGGATTCCATGAGTTGGTATGCCAAAGATATCTCGCTATTAGGAACGACTGGTTATGCACAAGATGGAACGATAACCGTGGCATTGAATTCAGACATGCTAAGTGATGACCCCGGACCTGTGAGATGTAGGATTAACAATGCGAAAAGTAAAAGAAGAGACATCGTCTCATCAGCGGACTGGGACACCGAAGCATTTCCCAATGTCATAGGCAAAGACGAAGGAGAAATTGCAACGCGGCTGTTACGCACAGTTTACGAGAGTAGGCCAAAGAAAATCGAGATCCAACGTTGCTATCTTTCTTCACCCGGCGAGTTGCTTCTTGGCAATTGCATGGAGCCTCATGATGCTAGAAATCTTAGATAGTGCAATTTTCTCTAGTCAGTAGATTACACCTCTTACGCAGCAAAATACACGTGATGAGGTTTGTGTTCTGAAAGATTCTTTGACTCTCAAGAAAATCGAGGTGTCTGTGAGGATTTAATAGGCATTATAATATATCTTTATGGGTAAAATTTCCTGGTCAAAATCGGCCAGTAATCGGTCTTTATCGAGATGAGAATCTGCCGGCTCCATTGGCCGCTCTACAAAGATTTTTGCCGAAACCGCGCGGCGGATTAGGATAAGGGTACGCGATGGAACTCAGGCCTGCTGAGTGACGTGCCCACGGGAAGGATGAGATAGCGTGATTTGTTCAGGTCCGTGGAAAAGGGTGGGGAGCGGTGTCAGGATTTCAACGCCAAGGTGGACCGTTCTGATGGCGTGGAGATCGCACCGGAACGTCGGATAATCTTCATTCGACCAAACCTTCTTTGCATGTCAAAACATCGCGCACGAACTCCCATTAGTTTCGCTCGGGGATCAACGGTAGAAGTCAGATGTCCTCAACAATGGCAACAAAGGCGATCAGGGCATCGAGGCGTACTTCGCGGCGTGGGGTGAACTTCCCGCCGAGCACCTACCACAGGTACATAAACTGCCCTGATGTCACTTCCCATTGCACCAACTCAACAACTCTCGATACATGGTCCCATTGAGGGTGTTGAGATAGTGCCCATTACCAGATACAATACGTATATATTCAGTTCGGCTTGAGAGATAGCGGGCTGATCAGAACCTTATTGGCACGGCTGAGAATGTCTGCCAAACCCATCTGGGTAGCGACCCATCCCAGAGCCTGCTCTACCGCATTTGAACGGGTACGCCATCAGCCCAGCCGATTGCGTGATCCTCTTCCGCTGACCACTCCATTGCCAGGTCTTCATGACTCGCCGCGAAACGCTGCAATGCGTCCACGAACCATTCGGAGACGCCTTTTATTACGGGCCAGAGAGGCTCAGCCCGCGATTTGAAGATGACGAGCCAACGAGGCTGAACAGTGGCTTCGGCGATTCAAAGTATCAGACCGTCTTCGAGCGCCTAGAAGAGGAAGGGAAAGAGGTCCGAATCCTCCCTTCAGATACGATGCCTTGAGCTTCACCTCCTGCTTTTCTGCACCTCTAAGCCACGGCTGGTCCATGCGCGAAGGCACCCCCAGATATGCAATCTCGTTGCTTTGATTTGGCCATCAATTCTCTTCCACAAGCTTTGTTTTCAATCAAATCTCTTGCATCTCTCTTTGGGTGGCCCTAAGAGTTTGCTAAGCCCAGTCATCTATCCATCCCGGCTTTGACCCACGATTGCCCTTGACGCACCACTTACCTTACACAGGGCAAACGAGTTTTCATCAAGGACATCATCCATTACCTCTTTCCACCCGATGGAGGCGTCGCTAGCATTGCTCCGTCTCTGGAGAAAAAGAAGCGTGGAATCGGTACCAATGGGTCTTTCGAAGGCGGAGGCGACGCCAACGCGTCGAAACAGCCTCCCTACCCATATGGCACAGCTGCTGAGCCTAAAAATCCTACCGTCGTCCCAAAGGAGCTGCTGGCAAAATTCCATTTCACTTTCCTGATTCGAGACCCTCACGCCAGCATCCCGTCTTACTTCCGCTGCACTATTCCCCCGCTTGACACCATGACAGGATTCTACGAGTTCTATCCCTCAGAGGCCGGCTATGATGAGTTGCGACGCTTCTTCACCTATGTTGAAAGCGCAGGGATCGTCGGCCCTCATGTCGCGAACGGCTGGAACAGCATGGCTGATAACCGAAGTGGCCAGAGTTCTTCAGAAGGTGTGGAGATCTGCGTCGTCGATGCGGATGATATGTTGGACAACCCTAGTGGTATCATTTCAGCATACTGCAAGAGTGTGGGACTTCAGTACACACCGGAAATGCTGAATTGGGATGACCAGGAGAACCAGAAGTACGCTGAGGACAAGTTCGAAAAGTGGAAAGGCTTCCATGAAGATGCGATCGATTCCAAAGAGTTGAAGCAACGTCGCCACGTGAGTTTGACCCTCTAGCCTACTCATGGGAATGAATCTGACTCGTGCCAGGACCGCAAAGAGAAAACTGAAGCGGAATGGGATCGCGAGTGGGAGGAGAAGTACGGAGCCAAAGCCGCGAAAGTCATCCGTGAGACCGTCAATGAGAATATGCTCGATTATCTCTTCCTGAAGCAGTTTGCGCTGAAGGCTTCTGAGGCCAACTGATATTCATCGAGAAATACGAGCTCAATCACGAGGAAGCACAAATTGAATTACCAAATTGCCTTTCTTCATTTCTTATAACTCAGCAATGTTTCCTTTGGCAGGAGAAGCAAGAGGCACAAACGACATGCGGAGAACCAAATTGCAGACTCAACCCCGACTTTTATATTGCTGGCAGAGAGTAACAGCGGATGCGTTTAACATAGCATAGTATACTTCTTCAATTACCTCAACTATGTTATTTCCTAACGCATCCGCTGTTACTCTCTGCCAGCAATATAAAAGTCGGG
>JAGFML010000075.1:0-24314 GCA_021030945.1 Pyrenula aspistea
TTAATATTATATATACAAAATATATATTAAAATATATGTTTTTTATTAATAGATATATATAATATATATAATATATAGAGAGAGATTAATTATTTTAACTAGCTTTTGGCAGTTTGGCAACCCACAGGGTTAACCTAACCCAACCTGTGGATAAACCGCGGGTAGGTTAACCAGTAAAAGAAGCCCGTTGGGTTGCGCGGGTTTGGATTGGAAGGCTAAAAACCCGGCCCAGCCCGCCCCATTTCCCAGTCTACTTCTATTCACATAAGTTCATCTTTAACTATATTTTTTAACCTTTTGTAATATATTGCTATAAATACTTTTTTATTCTAGCTAAGTTCAGCAGAAATTTCCTTAAACTTCTAATTGTATTCTACAATAAAGTAGTTCTAACATACATGTTAAATAGTGCATAAAGTGTTTTCTGCTATATTAATTATATTAAAAACTTTCTCTATTTGTTTAACGAATTTTTTAAAATGTTTGAACATTTAGGTATTCTTAGGCTCCTTATTCTCTACTTTAGTACTATCTTTATTCCTTTTTTGGAATTACAGGTACTTCATTATTTAAAGTTTAAATCACTTATAGGCTCTTTTTTTAAATTATTTTACTACAAATATTACCTTTTTGTTAAATAGTATTCTATTTCTTTTAAAAACAAAATAAATTTATAGTAAAATAAACTAATTATTTAACTTCTAGTAATTACTATTGTATAAAAAAATAATATTTTTTTTACTATTATTTATACTTTAGGTTAAATTAATAGTTAATTTTTATACAAAATAAAAAAATATTTTATAAAGTATTTAAAGTATTATATATACTTAGTCTAGGATTTTATATATATAAGTTAATTTTTAAAAAGAAGCTCTATCTTTAATAGAAGGAATATTTGTAAGGTTATAAAGGTAATTTAAATACACTGCAACTAGCTGTACGAAAGCTATGTGAGTTGAATACGGTTGAGTCCATCCTGAAGGGGGGGGCTCAACCCTTCCTATATATCCCATTTTGTAACCAATTCCTGATGGTAAGGCTCTGGCAACATTGGTTGTAGCGACCTTTATTGCAAATCTGTAGCGAGTGTAGCTGTAGATTCTCATGTTACACCATCTACATTCCGTCACGTGATCTCGGCTAACCTTCCCCTTTGGGAACGTCCGTAACAACAGGTAATAGGTTTAGACTAATGAGTATGAGGAATAAACAAAAAAGCAGCCCTTTAGGCGTGTTAGATTTCTTTTAATTAGAGATTAAATTTGTAAATAGTTTAATTTTTAAAAACTATTTAACTTAATTAGAAAAGAATTTTCTAATTTTAAAAAAATTAATTAAAAAACTACTAATAGTAATCCTTTTTAATAAAAATTTGCAAATTTAGTAAACTTTTAGAAATATAATATAAACTAATATAGTATTTTAATCTTTTAATAAAAAAATTTTGATATAATAAGTATACTAAAAAATACTAAAAAATTAAACTTTTTAAATTAATTAAATAAAATTAAAAATTTAAAATTTTTAAATTAGAAAAAATTAACTATTATTACTATAAAAGAATATAAAAAATTTTAAAATAAATATTTTATTATAAAAGAGTAGCTATTAATAGAGTTTTATATATTTATTTAATTTAGGTAAATATTGGTCCATTAAATGTAGATTATATTGCCAAATAATGGATATAAATCACTATATTGGTCGGATAATGAATATATATGGAATATACAGTTATATAACTATTCAAATAATAGAGATTTAAATATATAGTTATTTGTATCATGGATATACAGTTATTCCTTTTATCTGCATATGCTCGTGTAGCTTCTATAATAGCTACAAATTCTTGTGATTGTTATATATATGAAATGCCTTTCCTAGTTAGGAAATATAAGCTTATATATTCCAACACTTAGCATGGTAGTGTTATTCGTGCTAAGGGAAACAGTTGTCTTTTCTTGGCACGAGGGCTGTGGCGCTCCACCATTATCTATCACCCAAATTTGTATATGATTGTATGTTCTTAGGCTATTGTTAGCTCATGAGAGAGGTTAGGGATAGATTCTTATCCTGTTTTGATTTAATACCCTATTTGACCTTATTGCCACTTTTATATGATGGTTTACTCTATATCTATACAATCGCAGACAGGATCACGTTATAGTAACATTATGCGTTATAAAGCAGAAGCTGCTGCCATTGTTGCATCTGCTATTCGCAAGGATCTTGATGACCTTAATTGATATAATAAAGCAACTGTGAGAAGGAAAGAGAGACAGGGAATGACAACAGGTGAAGCGAGGGCTGCCGTTACTACAGAGAAACATAATCGTCCTTTGAAACACATTTAATTTCAATTATCTAATACCTCGCGTATAGAAACGCGCCCTTTGTCACGTATAATTGTAGAGGGGCAACGGCGAGGTTCTAGAAGAACTCCAGCTATTGTGAATTACTGTGGAACGTTAGCTGGCAATAGCGCGTCTAGGAATCAACCACCAGATTAGTAAGGCAAAGTTCCAGACATTCTATTATAGGCGAACTTACTAATGATATTCAGCGCCTCTGGTAGCGCCTTTGACAGCCCCTTCAACAGCGCCTATTACACCTATTCCTTCGGGGGAACCAGGCCCTAAAGAGCTTGAGATTCCCCTTCCGGTAGTGTCTGAAGCCTCTGCGACTGTGTTAACTGTAGAAGAGCCAGTAGGAGGCTATAATATTAAATGCGAGTGGCGACTATATCTGGATAATGTGAAGGTTTGGGGTGATATAAAAGGGACATTTTCTTATCAATTATTTGTTACAGAGTAGAGTTCAATAAATAAAAAGCTGAATCACTGTTTATAAAGAGCTATAATATTAAAATATTCTAAATTAACAGCAAATATCAATTGCTGTTTAGTATATATTAAAAATATTTCTTTGTGGTCTACCATTTACAATTTTAATATTAATAATTTTAGCAAAGTTTTATAGACTAAATTTAAGATTATTATTAACTAGGAATTTAATAAATGGCAAAAGAATCTTAAAATTATTATTAAGATGAAGGCCATTAAATAGAAAAAAAGTTTTTGAATTAAACTGTTAAATAATAACCTTAATATGCTATTATTAACTCTTTATTATAATATTCATATAGAACAACAACACTAGCAGTATTTAGTGCTTTAAGATTATTATAAACAGGCAGAATAGAATAGTAAAAAAATCTTCAATTAGTGGCAGTATATAGATACCAGATGCTCTAATTTCTAAAACTATTGTTTCATTGATACTAACTGCCTATATTATAATTTTAGTACTATAAATATAGAATAGTAGGTGAAGGAATATGAAGGACTCTGAGATGGATTTTTCATTGTAAAAGAGTGGCTATCAACGGAGTCTTATATATCTATCTAATTCGGGTAAATATTTGTCCACCAGATGTAGATTATACCGCCAAATAATGGATATAAATCACTATATTGGCCGGATAATGGATATATATGGAATATATAGTTATATAACTATCCAAATAATGGAGATTCAGATACATAGTTATCTGTATCACGGGTATACAGTTATTCCTTTTATCTGCATATGCTCGTGTAGCTTCTATAATAGCTACAAATTCTTGTGATTGTTATATATATGAAATGCCTTTTCTAGTTAGGAAATATAAGCTTATATATTCCAACAGTAGGCTAGTAGGATACATCACAGTATCACTATAGTAAAGAATCTCCTAATTGTGTTACAAGATACCTAGAGGAAGATGAAGAGACTAATAACTGATACTGTGAAGAATCCTGTTAGTTAAGAACAGTTGTTATTCAGTTAAATGCAGAAGAGATTTATGAAATGGTAATAAGAAAAGATGAATCTATTAATAACTAAAAGGATAATAAATATAATAGAGAGAACTGTGAGCAAACTATCTACTGTTTGCCCCCCTAAAGGGCTATCTAGCTATCCACTACCAGCAGGTGGCGATTATCGTCCTTCTTCTGCCCCTAAGCCTTCTTGATCAAGTCTTCTGGCGCCTATAAAGCAGGAGGAGGGTGCCTTGCAATCATTCTTCGAATGGAAACTTTCGTTTGCTGAATGGCCTGCTCTTTGTGAGGATATCTAACAGGCCTTAGAACTTACTTTTAATAAATGTTGGTTGCTAGATAATCTCAAACTAATAAAGAATATTAAAGAACCTCTTTATAAACTCGCTATCTTAAAAAAAATACTATCTAGAATGACAAAGAACTTCTACAGGGATTTGTAAAGCTTCAAAGCTTTATATAAAGACTTTTAAACAGCCCGCCAGCTATAATGCCTATAGACTAGCGTATAGAGATAAAGCAGAGTTAAAGAGGAGTTAAAATTTGCAATAGAACCTTCTAGAATCTAGCTATTATTATAAAAGCCCCTTAAATTACCTTTTTCTCTTTTAAAATCCTATAATTTAAGCTTAATTTGTTTAAATTTTTATATAAAAATATATCCTCTGTTATTACTGTATTAAAAATAATTAATAGTAAAACAATTATAGCAACTTTATATAATTGCTATTTATAACTAGTTGCTAAAAGGGCCATTAAAGGCCTTCTAGTTATTATAGAAGTAACAGCAAATTTAAACTTTTAAAATAGAGAAGCTAAGCTTAATAGAGCTAAAATTGGAAAAATATAGTAACAAATATTATAAAATATAGCCCTTTTTTTCAATTATTATTACTATAACTTCACTAATGTATTATCTAGTATTATTTATAATAATAATGCTATTAAAAGCTGAATATTTATTATAAAAAGGAAGAAAGCCGTTGACAAGCTAATTTAAGAACTTTTTACTATTAAAATATCCCTCACAAATCATATATCCAGATAGGTATCCATTAACAGAGTATTTAGCCAGGAAACTTCACATTTTACTGCAAAATGAAGAGCCTGTGAAACGAGAAGTTTGTTCTACAGGTGTGTATCCTCTATGTCTCCAGCTAGTTGTTTCATTAAACATTGATTTATCGAGAAACACCATATATTTAGCAGGTATCCCCATTATTGAATTTAAATAGTTTAAATGCAAATCAGAGGCCTGTGTTTGTGCAAGCTGCTGTGCCTTTTTGTAACTCTATTAACACGTTTTCAAAAGATCGCTAATGGTTGTTTGATAACAAGAAACCTCTCTCTCTTCTCACAAAAACTAGACCATCTCTTCTTGATACGCCGTAGGATACATCCTAAAGAACTCTAAAAGGACATCTTCGTCGGCTTTAGTTAGGGCACACGTTCTGCCAATTCGATGAAGGCGAGGGCTATCAACAGAGCCGTACATCAAGAGGTTCTTCTATAGATGTTAAATCGTTCTTGTAGAGCAGCGAAGGTCTTTAGCTATCATAAAGAGCGTCCAATTTATCAAAAGCAGACGGTAGGCCTTCTTTCTTGAGGTGATATTGAGAGGTTTACTAGGCATTCCTACGAGCAACTGTTAGCGAAACCTCATTGCGAATTGCAGAGACGCTAAACCTATATAGAAAATTATAACAGCTTCAAATCTAGCCTCTGTGGATAATGAATGACAGCAAAACCTATCCCTAAGCTTTCTCATGAGTCTAGGAACATACAATCACATATAAATTTTGGTGGGGGACGATAGTGGAGCGCCACAGCCCTCGTGCCAAGAAAAGACAACTGTTTCCCTTAGCACGATATAATTGAGGATAATTGTTGTGTGGTGGTGATAAGTGCGCGGCTCGCCTATATGCGCGGCTCGCTTATAAAGTACGTTACTGGATTACTATACTGGCATTCTCTTCCTGACTACCAATCGACCAGGTGCACTTGACGAAGCCTTCAAATCACGAATTCATTTAATGTTCTACTACCCTCCCTTAACAAAGAGACAAGCTATCGACATATGGAAGCTTTATATCCAGAAAATCCGACACATTACCGAGCAGAGCAAAGACCAACGGCCATTAGAGATCTCTGAAACTGCTCTTCTTAATTTCGCGGAGGTTCAGTTTGAATGCAGTCGACGGCGGACCGGTCAATGGAGTGGCCGCCAAATCCGTAATGCCTTCCAAGTGGCAAGGAACCTTGCGTTTTATGACGCTCTAACTGAAACCGATCAAGTGAAGGACACGGATTCGAACGAGTCTCCCCAGCCTGCTGTCTTGCATCTTAATTACTTTCGTATGATGCATGAAATCACAGAGTCCTTCGATCAATACATGTCAGAGGTGTTCTCCGGAATGAATGACGGGGATTTAGCTCTGGAGCTAGAGTATCGTGCAGACCACTTTACTGAACGAGCGTATCGGTCGGTACAGACACGCCAGGACCAAGAAGAATGGTACAACGGCTGCAATGGAAGACCTTCATATGACGGTGGGTTGCGTAAGGACTCTGCCGGTTGGCCAAGGACTGCTGGCCATAGGGGTAGCCGTCCATCTCTTACAGTTCCGGGAGCTTCACAGCTCTACTCACCGGGTTCCGTCGCGGCACCTCGGATTGCGGCATATGATGCGGCTAGCGCGGACGATAAGGGTTCTGGTTCCCTTCAACGGACTTCATCTCCGCCTGGCCAATGGCGCCAATCGCAGTCATATGAAGAGCCGAACATGGAGTTCCGAGGAACGTCAGCTATCGAAGGCGAGTACACATTTCTAGGCCCGAATACTGGCCAAGGCTTCAGCCCAAGCTTTGGACCTCCCGAGTTGAGGTCTTTAGGGAGGACCGGCGGGACCTACAATTTTGGGAGAGATGCTCGCAATCAGAGCAGATTCGATTCCAGTCAGGGTTACAGAATGCATGAATAAGCATGAGAAGAAAGAGAGGGCATGAAGTAGTAATAGGCGAGGTGTCAAGTATCCCCATATCATTCATAGCAACCGTTGTGACATTTTGGAAAGGCTTTGTTATTTCCAGGCCCTTGGCCCCGCATGCTTATGCGCTCGCGCTCTGTAAGAGTTGTTTTTTTGTCATACTCGGTGTAGCCACACGCGCCTATCTTTGCTCGCAAGTCTCATTGTGAGGTTTTCTCTCTCCATCTGATGCTTCTTGGCTTCAGCATTTTGTGAATTATCAGTGCCACCTTTCCTAGCACTCGTGGAATACAATGATAACTTTTATTTGAGTTCTCACAAAGCTATTTGGCGTCGAATAGCCTTCTGAGATCTCTCGGTGATGCTGATACTTTCAAACGGATAGGGTACCTCAACTGCAACATCCTCTTCCGTGCCGCCAGCCTGCTTAGGCTGAGGTGCACTCCAGTTGACTTCTTTCTACTGCATTTGG
Organism: Pyrenula aspistea; assembly: GCA_021030945.1. Lineage (NCBI taxonomy): Eukaryota > Fungi > Ascomycota > Eurotiomycetes > Pyrenulales > Pyrenulaceae > Pyrenula > Pyrenula aspistea. Next base: position 7,284 of record JAGFML010000075.1, read on the forward strand.
CGATTCAGTCTTCACGTCGTCTCTATGGTTACTCCGTCCGAGCAGGACATATCAAGGTTACCGAGAGAAGTGCTACACTCATACTTGCACATGGGAAAGTCGGCACAAACAAAGTCCTGGGTAGTCAGTTGCGGACCGCAAGCACTCAGGGCTGTGTGTCTCGCTCCGCTACTGGAGAAGAAGATTGCGATATGTTTTAAAGAGATGGCATAGACAACCAGGTTCGTAGGAAGAGAAGCATTTCGACTGCTTCGATGAGAGACTCTCATGCCGGTCTAGAAGCTTAGCAACGTCGAGAGGAAACCTTACACAGCGAACGTAAAGAGACGGAAGAAAAGCCGCAGCGATTTTGCAACCTGTAACAACTCGGCCGTAGGCTTATTCCCACCCAGACGCGAGGAGCAGACGCGACAAGCTACAATATACTCAGATTGTCCTGCATCGATTGCCAACGACGTGAATCGCGAAAGGAATTCACCTCCTACCATTGAGTACCACGTCCCGGATCTCACAAACTCTTATAAAGTCCTGATTGGGTTCGAAAGACTACATCATTGAGCCAACAAAGGCGTATCAGAATATGTCGAAGAAAGACGCTGACGGAGAACCGACTCTTAGTGCGTTCCTCACATACTGCTTAAAGCAACAGCTTACTTCCTTCTTACCTTAAGAGCTGATGAGTGCTGATGGACACAGATCACTTCTTTCGTCCTTGTTACAGCTCTACTCCCTACCCGCGCTATCTCCACCTTCCCACACGCCTCATCATTCTCAATGCCCCTTCCCCGAGACATTTGTGTTTTCCATTTCAAACGCGCTCTGTCCCGCCACGACACGTTCGTTCCTTCGTGAAGACGTTTCCTCCCTTTAAGCCACATACTGCATCTACCACTGGGCGTGACAGGCGTTCTTGCAAGGCCCAGGCGTTCTTCCTTTTCATGTATCTCCGGACCAAGAGAATCTTCAAGAAGCTGTGGGACATAATTCAAGGAGTGCATGCAAGCTGAGCCGCGAAGAGCCGCTGAAACTGAAAGTACCCGTCCGAAGAGGCTTCTGGGCGTGAATTGTTGCTATCTATCGTTCCGACGTCATGTGTGACCCCTCCGCTGAGGATGGATTGCGGAACTTGTAATCCTTGAGGATTTGGTCGTGGAAGTTGCTGCTGTACTTTAGGTGTGCAACCATGTAGGCAATCAAATGGATTTCGTTGTAGGTGACGGCTCAAGAAGTTGCCCGAGTGGTCTCGGCTACCTGTCTCGGGCCTTGCGAAGTGCCGTTGAGCGAGCGCTGCCAAGAAAAAAAACTGTGATATGGATACTCCATCGCTTGACGCCATAGATACGAGTAGGACCCGGTTCACACAGCGCCGGATTGGGTAGATAGGAGGACTGTTCAATGCTGTTGCACCGAAGTAAGCTGGCTCAACAGTTGCTGTTTCTGGCAAACGGAAACTGAATAAGCATATTATACTGCCTGAACAAGTTCAAATGCCACACGAATCGCAGAATGACGAGGTATCAGAAGCATTGTCCCGGGCATTATCCCGAGCCGATTACATAAGAGCCGACGGTGATTAATCACCGAACCTTCAACGTTAAGGGACCACAGCGCCGAAACCCACAAACCGAGAGATTTGGATTCAACGCAATTTGATCGCTTATCTTGACAAGCATCAAGCTACTGGCTTCCGCAGCCCCGTGGGCGATCCGGCGATCCCCGAGGGGCAACCACACAGGAATGGACCCTTGCTGGCCATGCTGCAAGCACGTGGTTCACGGATATGCAAGATCTCTTTAGCTTCAAGGTTAATCTATTTCCTTCCACGGAACCCATACGCCCGTTTCTCGACATCACTTCCTAACGTAGATGGCAGGGATGGCGATACCGAATCCTCAGGACGCTCCCCTCCGTCGCTCTCGATAGGGCCACAGCTTTCGGTGGGATATTCAAAATGTCGGTGTCATACTAGAGTTGTCAAGTCGGTGAGAAGAGGCTTGGTCGAAGCATTCGATAGTCCTACCTAGCATCGTATTCGACTATTTGAAATCAGACTGTCTGGATGCCGGCACGCCCTTCCCTGTCACACGTGGGGGAATATTCAACAACTTATACATGATCTGATCCGATCATCGTGCATCACAAACTTTTGTCTCGTCGCTTGATTTTCTCGGTGCATATTCACACTATTGGGAAACCAAATCTACTTGCTAAGATATCACACCATAGGCTGCGAGGGGACTGCTGCACGAAGGTAAAGCCCATATTATCGACAGAAGCATGGCCGCTAATCATATTCACAGAGACCCACCCACCAGGCATAAGACAACATCGGTCCTTTAATCACCTCGACAGCAGAGGTACAGCTACCAGCTCGAATGCCTCCGCAACCTAAGCTCCGATCTAGTTGTGATGGCTGCGGTGCTGCAAAAGTCAAATGCGATCGCGGTCAGCCAGCATGCGGTCGATGCATTTCCCTGAGCCAGGCCTGTTTCTATGGTGTCTCAAGGAAAACGGGAAAGCCATCGCGAAATAGGCATTACCACTCTAATCCCTTGGGCGCACTTCGTAACATAGGCAGACAAGCTACAGCCAGGAGCGACGAGGGGCACCCAAAGACGCTCACCGACACCTTCCCTGTCGGTGACCTTGATAATAATGTTGTTTGGAGCTGTGAGCCGGCTCTGCACGCTCCCTCTCTCAATGTCCAACAGAATGTTAAAGCACAAGACGCAATCCACCGCAATCCAGTCTGGCCTATACTCCCGAAACTCGACTATCTAGAGTTAGATGAAATATTGTTTCCCCACGGAGAGACTGAGAGCATGTTTGCACCGGCAACAGTCGAGACGGAGGGCCATGCGACTCCAGTAACACAGAACTACGCGTCACAACCTCAAACCGATCATCGTGGATATGCGGGCCATACCTTGTTGCCGCCTATTGGCAGCAAAGATCATGACTGCTTTCAAGACGCGTACGATATTCTAGAGGGCCTCTCTTTTCATCACTTTGGTTCCGCTCATTCTACGCCCGGACCCGCCACAACAACAGCCAACACTCCCAATCGAGTGCCTCTGGACCACGTGCTGAGTGTCAATCGCGAGGCCCGTAAGGGGCTGGGTCGCATCTTGAATAATCCCTGTGCGAAGACACCACAGTTGACCATACTCTGTGCCTCAATCCTTTCCCAAATCTTAATGTGGTATCAGCAAGCAGCTGAGAGCACGCAAAGCTATTCTTGCAATACTGCAGACAAGAGACCTGATACTACGCCCGCCCCACACGGCGCGTCCTCGGCCAGTTTCTCACCAAACTCAGGCTTCGGATCTGGGGCAGGGTCATCCCTGTGGCCGAGCGTGGCTTCGAGCCCGACTGCTTGCACGTACGGCGCTGATAGGACCAAAGCTACACAGGAGCTGGTGCTACGTACCAGGCTCGTGGCACCGACAAAGATGGCCATCGGGAACTTCAGTATAGATGATCTGCGTTTGCAAACCGCTTTGCAGATTCAATTGCTATTAGACGAGATGAGGAGAGTTGGCCGGCTGATTGATCATTTTGCATTACATGATATTGACAGCAACAGTGTGACGAATGACTACACCAGCGGCGGCCTCCATAACTTGTACGAAAGTCTGGATACATGGCTTCGTGGTGAGCATTCGAGGATATTCAACATGGCCAAGGCGAAATTACGGGAGTTTACCAGCTGAATAGACTATTTAGACTTTAGAGCAAAATTGGCCGTTTGTGCCTCTTTTCATAGCTTGTACGCACATTATTTGGCAGCGTAGCATTCTCGTATTGACTACTGTATCATACCATCGACATTAACTGGAACACCTCTCAACTCGTAGCCCTCAGAAGTAGCACGTTCCCACTGCTCTTTGACTATTCGAAGTCTCTCCTCACTCTTAGGGATGAATCTGGCGGCAAATGGTTTAGGTATAGTGAACCCTGCGTCAAGATACGCGTTTTCGCTCAAGTCGATTTTGGCCTCGACGCCATCTATAAGCGACGGTCGGATCTCGAACGCCCACATGATGCCTGCGAGCGCAATGCCGAGCGAGTTTTCAGCCAGACGCGCGCCTGGGCAGGTTCTCCTTCCCGTGCTGAAAGCGAAGTGGTCTCGCTTGCTCGGGTCGCTCATAGCCGCATAGTCGGAGCTGTACAAGGTGTGTCCAAGATAGCGCTCAGGCATAAAAGTATGCGGGTCTTTAAAGCGTCGAGGGTCGTAGTGCAAGAACGCCGTGTTGGCAATCAGCACAGTGCCTTTGGGAATGACATGGTCTTTGTACACAATGTCTTCTTCGGCAAAGTGTCGGATACCTGGGGCGAGGATAGGATTCATCCGGAGTGCTTCTTTGATGCAAGCGCGAATATAAGGCAAATTACTCAGGTCCACGAATGTTGGCAGCCGGTCCGCCCCGACGACCTGTATGAATTCCTTTTCGGCCTCCTCCTGGACCCGCGGATTTCCGGCAAGATGAAGGACAAGGCTGTTCAGTGTAGCCCCGGTGGTTTCGAAGCCTGCCTCAACAAGCCCGCCAGAGACCCAAGCCAGGTGTTCTTCCGTCAGTCCTTGAGCGTACCACGAGTCCTTCTTTTCATAAATCTCTCGTGCAAAGCAGTGAGGAGCCTTTTCTGACAAGACTTTTCTCTCCAATCGCCGCCACAGGTCCATCTTAATGTCTAAGACCTGCTTGGCAGCCTTCTCAGCCATTTTCTGTCCGGGTCGCAGCCACTCCGGCAGACGAGCCAAGGGAGGTACCTCGTCAACAACAAAAGCCCCTGGCTTTGAAGTATTTCTTAGTATTGCTTGGCTCAAAGCTGCATTCTTCACGTCGGGGTGGTTCATTGTGTGGACACGCGTACCAAAAGTATTGGTCATAATGATGCTGAAAGCGTATCGACGCATGTGCTGGTAAAAGTTGCGCTGGTTGCCGTTGTCGGTCGCCAGATCGAAAAGCAACGATTTCGTCTCAAATTCCTGGCTCGGAATGAACGTTGCTGTCATTGGAACTGTGGTAATCTGACGTATTATCGATCGCAAAGAACGCCAGCGCGGTCCGTAGGGCATCGTAGGCATACGATTACCACCCGTGACTATGTCATGACCCATTGGCGATGGAGCCTTGGAGGACGTAACAGCGGCTTGCTTTTCGAGGATCTCCCGTACAGCTTCTGGTGAATTGATGACTACCCAATTGTACCAGCCCACTCGAACTTTAAAGACTTCGCCGTATTCCAGCGCCCACCTGCGGAAGACAGTAGGCGCCTTGGGTGGAAGTTTGTAGCCGACCCCGATTAGCGGATATCCCTTGGGACCTGGTATCGAGTCGATCCTGCGGTCACGACGCAGCCATGTAATGATGAGAACGGTAATCGCCACCGCTATGGCGAGGACTATGATACCATGCTGATGATACAAAGAATATTTATCGTCCATCTTGGGCCCTGCCATCGTCTGACGTTGATGACTTGGGATGCTGTTCCAGACTGTTGATAATCTAGACTTGCAAGGAGACATCAGGCATCATGATAGCGTGGATCGTTGCCTTTTATCTCTCCAGACATATGTTGATTCAATCTTCAAAGTTAAGTAGATAACCGAGGTTAGCTTTCGGCACCAATCGGACATCACTCACGTGTCCCGAAACAGATACAAATCCCCCTTTCTCCCATGGGGTAATGCAATACTCCCGGGACTTTGTTTAAGCAACGATGGCACTGAGGGCCGGAATTATGTGGCGATGCGACTTGACAGGCTTCCTTCTATCGGATCACGGTCCGTATGCAGTCTAAAACCTCGGAAACCTTACTCCAATGTCGTCGTGACGGATGCTTTCCACTTTGTACTCTCTCTGGGAGTAGGTGGAGCGCGTGCGAGTGGCAGATCAGCGGAACAACCCGGCTGTGGTTGTTCCCAGCCACCCCCTTCCGGCAAGGCCATTCTTGATGCGAGGCACACGCCTGGGCATTCGAAGACTCTTGCCACCGGGAGCTTTGTAAGTGGAAACTTCGTAACTAGGAAAAGGGTAGGGTTCTAAAGTAAAATTGTACATCCAACATGAAAATTCACAGATCAATTCTCGTTCGCAATAGCAAAGGTGGACTCGGGGCAGTTTTGTTGACCATTAACATAGAACTGGAACTTCAAGAACTGTATAGCACTTGATATTTGTAGATTGTGTAGAGGGTGGGATGCTGATGCCTTAAGAGGAGTTGTATTGATCAAAACCGACTGAGTGCGTGGTGAAAGCTCTGATAATCTTGATGGAAAATCCAAAAACCAATGTCGTACGGCCACCAATACATCAGAAGCCGTGATACAGCCAGACCATACCAAGGATTGTCTGCTCAACTCCTGACAAAGCACGAGATGACGAATTTACTCCCACGACTCAGCAACTTTGACAGCAATCTTACCACGCGCTCTTCCTGTTCTCAACTTTGCGAATGCCTTTACAGGTCCCTTGTCTTCCATTCCGAATACTTCGTCAACAACCGCGCGCAAATTTTTCTCCTGCATCCATTGTCCAAGCTTTGAATAGTCTTCCGGTTTACTTACCGTATGCATAAACTGCCACGATCTTTTGCAACCCCCCAGCCAGCTTGGCCAGTACGTTTTATACAGATTTCCCAGGACGAAGCCTGGAGTAACGCCAAGCGCACCGACTTGTACATACGGTGCATTGAGATTTGTGAACGAGGGCAAAGACCAGCAGAGATCCTCCGGGAGACCGACATTATCCACGACAAGATCGAACGGCTGCATCTTCTTCAGCTCTGCGATCACGTCCTTGGTCTTGTAATCGATTACGGTGTCAGCGCCTAGGCTCTTACACAGCTCCACGTTAACGCTCGAACAACTCGTAGTAACGTGGCACCCTGCAGACTTTGCGATCTGAATCCCGAAAGTGCCGGTCCCGCCGCTACCCCCGTTAATGAACACGCGCTCACCCACGCCGCCCTTGATGTTTGGGATAATGGACTGGTAGGCCGTCAAGGCTACGGACGCTGCGCAAGCCGCATCAATCATGCCCACGCCAGGAGGAATGGGCACGCAGCCCGCACGCGGCGCGATAGTGTACTCAGCCAGAGTGCCAAACTTAGTGGGCCCCGCGAGGCGCCCGTACACCAGCTGCCCGACCTTCAGATCCTCTGACCCCACTTTGTTGCTGTTGGGGCCCACGGCGGCGACGCGACCGGCGAAGTCGATGCAAGGCGTGGAAGGGCTGCCTGAAATTAGGCGACCGAGAAAAGGGATTTCGGGGAAGTGGTAGTCCACAGGGTTAAGTGACACGACAAGGACATTTATCAGAACTTGGTCGGCCTGGAGCTTGGTCGAGCTGGTAGGAAGGGGGGCATTGCTATTGAGCCTTAGATTCTCTTCGAGAGTAGGAGAAGTGCTAGCGAATTGCCAGGCTTTCATTGCTTTTGGAAGATCCGCTGCCATTATGCTTGCTTCGTGTTTAGCTTCTGTGATTGACGCCAGCTATGAGAGTCGGCAGCAGAAAGAGTTGTGTCGAGTTAGACGTCCACTAGAATTGTAAGGCACGATGAAACGCCAGAGTATGGAGGGAAAGTGGTTGGGCCGGACTGTCAGTCAGTCTCTTGGTGGATATGGTCTCAGACGAAACTGTACTGTCAATGTGGCCACGGATGGCAAAATCAGCAACGCCATCGCACAATCGAGCTCCCTCGGCGGGTTATGACAGCATTCGCCGCTGCGTACAAATTCGTCTTCACCTATCGAAATGCGTAGAAACGACAATTGCAACATTTCAAACGCCGTAAACTCCGTCAGGCCGCATTTTCGTGCCAAGGATGTCCGGCAACGCATCGGCCAATTGGCTTTAACTTAATCCGCCGAGTCGGCTCGGCTTTCGGCCTTTCCTTGTGGCCGAGCGTAGGATCCCGGAGAGCCTCACCAAGAACGCCGCATCTGCCCCACCACACCCACTTTGCAAGTCGTATGCTCAGAAACAGTATCTGCAATAAGAATTCGGACCCTTTGGAACTCGAAGCGCTGATTCGGAGAGAGGAATCTTCTGTTACGACGTCAGACGCTTCAAAAAAAGCGCGGACGCAGGCAGTCGTGCTCTCAACTTCCGGAAGGAGGATTGCATGCCTATCTAGCAGCAAAGGACAGGACGTTATGTACCTTGCTTGTCTTTTTCGAGTGCGCCATCGATCTCAAACGCTAGACTGGCGAAATGCTTCAAGGTAGCCACAGAGAAATCATCCGATGCCAGCCATCTCAAGGAGATAACTGCATGAGGTAGGTTGTAAGAGGCCCGACGCCTTTCGCAAGAGAAGCCGTCTGCACAGCCACGAGATATGAGATCGCAATGGAAACTGGGAAGTGCAACCTCCGAGTGTCTAATCACAAGACAGTAGGCAGGCTTGTGACTAGTTGTGTTAGAACTGTTTGCTCTCGTGAAGCTCCTCTTCCTTGACGTGCCTAATTTGCCAAGATCTAAGGCGCTGGTATTCGATAGCCGGGATCACCAAGAGCGGTGGCAGTGAAGTCAAACGAATGAGCACTTCATGATAGACTCCCACTCGTCAGCTAAGAATAACGCGAGCAGGACAATCGAGAGGCTCACCGCAACAAAATTTTGTGCTGAGGTATTCGAGTTCATCGTTCTATAATGCCCTTCGAAAGCGAACGGCCGCGTATTGACCTCTTGCATTTGGTCTTATGAGACATAGCATTGAGAGAAAAACATCGCAGCTGCTGTATCGGAGCTGCGGTAGCACAATTGCACTTTCAGATAGGAGATCGACGCTACCACAGCGGACGTGTTCACTCGGAGGTGTGAAGTTATCGATCGTAGCAAGGACCACTGTATCACTGAATGACTGCTAGCCGTAGAGCTCGGGGACATCCACCTCTCCTAGTACAAGAGAGGCGCTTTGCCACCATAGCGTAATAGCTAGGTTGCACTGCTATGTAGAAAAGCGGCTCGTACTCCGAGGGGCAGTGTTCCGTCGGCTAGCAACTGTATAGTGGCGTCTCTAGACATATAAAAGCACTCTGGATCATCTCTGGCATCGAAAGATCACTGGTCATGGGAAGCGGAAATCCACGATGGAAAGTGCGGCTCGAAAAGATGTACCGAAAGTGGTAATGATGGTGCTCGAAGGCAAAGTCAACACCATCAATTTCTAGTATCGCTCCCAAAGCTGTCTAGGAGGTCTTATGATAGTCGATGAAGTACATCCCTTTAAGCTGTAAGAGATCTCGGTTGTTAGTGGGGGACGACATGGTTCTCTCCACTTTTGATACTGCGACCATCTTATGACCATCCCCATAAGGACATGATAGCTTTTATGCAGAGGCTTTCCTTTGCATCCTCACGCCGTCGGCGGACGAGGACGTCGGAACAATCGCCAGCGTTTGTGGTTTGCCTGTTGATGCCGAGGATTCCCGCGATTTCATTTCGCAGAGTCAGTGCGTGAGGATATTGCGGATAATTTGAGAGCTCTACTTTTTCCTTTTGCGAACTAAGAGATATCAGCCAGCTAGAGCGTGGCCCTTCCATCCAAAATTACTTCGTTCCCGGGAGGCAAATGGTACCATGGCAGCATGACACCGACGACTGTAACTTAAGCGGACAAGATGGAGGGAGGAAGGAAGGCAAAAGTGGAGGACTGGGAACACGAATGCATGCAACACTCTCGAGCTAGCTGTCGATGCACGTGGGAGCGACCTAGCTGTGTCTTCGGCAGTGATTGATGTAATGGACAGCACTTTCGTAAGTTTGCTTGAGCGTCAGACGACCCTCGAGGGACTTTGTCCACATCGGAAGCTTATCTGTTTTCTCGGCCCCGAACCCCCTTCCTTTATCGTTACAGCAGAATCTGCACGCCTCCACGGCTAACCTCCGTGGGTTTTGCCTTCCTTTCTGTACCGCTGTTTCCGTCAATGGACAATCGCGTACAGGCTTTAAGACGCCATCGTCACATGATCGAGATGTCCTTGCCAACATTAATGGCTTTCCGCTTTCAGTAAATCCTCATCGACTCAAGGAAGCGGGGATAGATGGGATGGCAGGGAAGGCAAGATCGAAGACAGAGAGAGGGAGAGAGTTAGCGAGAGGAGAAGGCGAACGTGAAAGAGAAAGGCAATGTCTGACTTTAGACTTGCAACAAACGTAAGCCAATGTCGGTACTGCATCACCAAGGCTTAGAATCAGATTAACATTTGAGAGATCTTACGCGGTAAATGGCTGAGTGCCGCGTGGCGGGTTTTCAATCTTTCGTGCTTCATGTCTCGCTTGGAAAATCTATTTTCACATCCCAAGGTGGGACACCGTACCTAAAACTCATGAACCCCATGAGTAGAGGAACAGGAGGACGACAAGGAAAATCAAATTCTGGCCCTTGAACCGTTTTGAATTCGTGCGAGCATCCTCGCCATCATCTCGACTGTTACAGATTTCTGCTGATAGCATCTGTCAGTGCTCATCATCTGGCTACTCCTAGCTTTTGAACTCCGGCTTCTGGGGTCCGACCCGGCAGATGGTCAGCTCTCTTCCCCAAGGCCGGAAGCTAATCTTGATGTCGTTGCTCTGTGTGAGTAAAGCACCCCACAACAGCCAAGCCGCACCCCTAAGAAATACTGTACCGATAGATGAATGTAGCTCAATGCCTCAAGGCACCATGACCGGCAAGGAGAACACAACGAGACAACCAGAGATGGTAAAGCTAATGGTGGTGAGATCTCTCAGATCCAGTTGCCGCTTTCGCGAGGCCATGGTGGCCCCTTCACAGCCGACCTGCTCACGGTTCCGCTCCCAATATCTCCTAGGTAAGGTGAGCTGTATGTATCTAGATTTCTCACCCTTTACCAGGCATAATACGGGAGGAGAGAACAACAAGGAGCCTTCGAAAATGGCACAAAGAACTCTTGCAAGCGAGATGTATCCTCTGATGCTTTGAAAAGTTTACTGGTCTCTGCTCGTCGTGGCGTTGTCGTACCTGATCACAGAATCCAGCAACACCTGAGCCCCGATAGCACTATTTGAACCATTAGTTATGATGCGGAGAGTCCCCTCTAGAAACACACTCACCATGCATCGAGACTGCAGTACTCTCTCGGGTGGTGGCTTATCCCTTCTCTGCACGGCACGAAAATCATTGCAGAGGGGCATACCACGCTTGTATTGACAGTGTCGTGGCCGGCTCCGCTGACGATGTCCATCACACCGTCTATGCCGACTAGCTCTGAGGCCGACTCGCGGATGACCCTAATACATTCAGGATCGAAACTCACCGCTTCGCTATTCGTGTCCAACGACCAATGGAAGTCCACCCCACGACCATCTCCTTTGGCAATCTCGGTAAATCTAGTGAGACATCGTTCGTGAACGTCGGCGACCACGTTTGTATCTGGGTGCCTAATATCTAGCGTAAATCGAGCGGAAGGAGCAATTGTGTTCACGGACCATGGCTTCGGGATATCGATGATAGTTGTCGAGGCCAACGCCCCACACTTGTTAGCAATTTCCGATGCGGCTGCAATCATCTTTGCAGTTGCTAGGACAGGGTCTTTCCGGGCGTTCGATGGCGTCGTTCCAGTATGGGCATCTTGACCAGCGACGTTGAATGTCAACCATCGATAAGCCTGTGCCCCAAGCACAACACCGATCTTCTTTTGCTCTAATTCTAGCATTGACCCTTGCTCGATATGCAGTTCAAAATGCGCACCAAGTGGATAGCCGCCCTTTTTATAGGAGCAATCAAGCTTGCCATGAAAGCCGACGCGTTTCAGCTCTGAGATCAGCGTTATTGCCGGATCAGAGACATCTTGCAGACGCCATGCTTCTTGAATCGATGTCTTTCCTGCCCAGACTCCTGAAGAGCACATAGATTTCGGGAAACGTGCACCTTCTTCACTACGCAGCTATGAGACCAATGCAATGAGATACGTCTTGGGCCGTTACTTACTTCGTCCAATTGACGATACCTATGTCGGCATTCGTCCGCCAGCCGTTTTCTGCTAACGTGCGCAATACTTCAAGGCCGGCAATAACGCCTAAGATCCCGTCATAGCGACCTCCCCTCGGTTGTGTGTCGAGATGGCTCCCCATGGCGATCATAGGTGCACCCTCGCTGCCAGATCCTGCCCGACGGGCAAAGACGTTTCCCATGGAGTCGACGCTGACTTTGCACCCGAGCTGTTCCGCTGTGCTAATGAGCCATCGTCGGACTTGTTCGTCGGCATCGGACAAAGACAACCGGGACATGCCCGTGCCATGAAGTGACCTACATTTGCCATGAGCTTCGAAACCGTCCTAGTGCCGGGATATTCTACTGATCGTAGCGATGGGCAGCCCCCCATTTACATGATTCGTGCAGCGTTTCATATAACCTCTCGCCATTGATGCGTAGCTCCGGTGCTCTTGTAGCAAACGAGCGTGACAACGGGTTTGCGGGTCTCGTGAGAGTTTTTCGGAGGCTTAGCAGTCCCATTTCACTCTCTATCTAGTGTTGCGAGTGACGATAGAATGCAGTATCACGACGTAGAGCTTCAAGATTCAGTCCTACCCGCTCAGGGCTGCTAAGTGTCGTTCTTGACTTGGACATTGGTAGTTGGGGAATTCTGTACAGGAGAGGTGCGTTGACAAAGAGAGGATCAGTGCGTCCTTGCAACATTGTGTGTTGCAGTAACATTGTCGTTTCTTGGCGGCCCTCAAAGATTTTTTGCAACCCGCATCGTCGGATAATGCAACTAACAAATTTGAAAAATTTTGGAATTCTGGGACGTTCTTGACGGCAAACTAATCGCCTTGATTCAGCGATTAATCTAGTCAAGTTTTATTGAAAATGATGTTCTCGTTGTCGAGAAATTTCAATGTAAAGATCTCGTCGAGTGGTGGTCCGTACAGATTTCAAGAAATCGATATGGAAATCTTGATGTAAGAATTTCTCGACAGTCACCAGACGGAATTAAATAAAACTTAAACGGATTGATCGCTGAATTAAGGCGATTAGTTTGCCGTTAAGAACGCTTAAAAATTCCAAAATCTGAAGAATTTCCAAAATTTTGTTAGTTGCATTAACGACGATGCGGGTTGCAAAAAATCTTTGGGGGCCGCCAAGAAACGACAATGTTACTGCAACACACAACAGAAGGACTTGGCAGCAGCTCTATCTGCGACTACGCACCCGAGAGCCACGATAGCTTTCACAGAGACTTCGCCAATGGACAACTTCCCCGTGACCAGCATCCTTTTCGGTGCAAGAGTGCGCTACAATCTTCACCTCTGCGCCTGGCCGCTCCAGCAGACGACTGTCAATGCCTCCAGTAGACCTCTACCTCCAAGCTTCGCTCGCGACTCGGCCCTTCAATTTGTAGGGATGCTGCAGTAACCATTAAGCCGGAGATCCACTTGTCCATGAATTGAGAGAACTATTCAACCTTCAAAAGAGGACATGTCAACATGCAAGAGAGAGCTTGTTCTGAACAAGGGTCTTAGGACAGTGGACACAGGAGACGGAGACCTAGATTGTGTAAAAAGCTTCCACAGCAACTTCCCAGGGTACAAACCAACACCGCTTGTACCTCTTCCGGAGCTTGCTAACGACTGCCATGTCAAAGCAGTGTTCCTCAAAGACGAAAGTGAGCGACTTGGACTTCCTGCGTTCAAAGCACTTGGTGCATCGTGGGGAGTCTTCAAGGCCGTAGCGATGAAAGTTGGCCTCACTGTTACCGACTCCATCGATGCATTGTCGGCAGCTGCGCGGGGAAACTCAATTGAGCTGTTTGCTGCGACGGACGGAAACCACGGCAGGGCTGTCGCGTACATGGCAAGGCTTTTGTCCGTACCCGCATACATTTACGTCCCTTCCACTCTTGACCAAAGGACGAAGGAAACCCTATGCCTCCAAGGCGGAACGATTTCGATCTCAATAGACTACGATGGTGCTGTCAGGGATGCTGCTGCCTCGGCTGCTAAGTCCAAAGGCGGTATTCTAGTCCAAGACACCTCTTTCCCTGGTTACCAAGAAATTCCGGGCTACATCGTCGATGGCTATTCAACAATGTTGAAGGAATTGGATCTGCAGGTACAAGAGATGGGCGAGCGAAGCGGCCTGATCATCTGTCCTGTCGGTGTAGGCTCGCTTGCCCAGGCCGTAACCAAGCATTGCAAGACATGGAACAGAACCTGCAAGATCGTGACGGTAGAGCCCGAGACCGCTGCTTGTCTCTGGGAAAGTCTGAGAGCCGGAGAGATTGTGACTGTCACAACCTCCGCAACGATCATGACCGGAATGGAATGTGGCACCGTGTCCTACAATGCCTGGCCCGTTCTTTTGGCGGGAGTTGATGGCAGCTTGACCGTTTCTGACCTTGAAGCTCACCATGCTGTACAGTATCTCGATAGACTAGGCCTTTCTTCAGGCCCTTGTGGATCCGCAGGGGTGGCTGCGCTCCAGAGACTTGCAGCTGAATATCGTTCGGATGTTTCACTGAACGGCGACACAGTTGTTGTATTGCTCAATACTGAGGGAAAACGCGACTATGAAGTACCACTGGAACTTTCAGCTCCACTAAGTCAATCTTCACCCTAGATAAGCTCACTGTGGATCATCGCATGACAGTGATGTGCCTAAACTACTTCTCTTTCACCATTTCACCGCGCAGGGCAAAAATATAAACTTGCATCCCCCATCCCGAAGTCGCAATGTTTGATGGTAATTCCGTTTTTCATCACACTCTAGAATGAAAATCAGCCTTTGCTGAATCTCAATTCTGCAAAATATCCCATATTTTTTAAGCTTTACGGTTGTACTCATAGAGGTGTCGAAATACCTCTAGCTGAACATCCTTATTTGATTCTACTTGCCTGCAATGGCTCCTACATTGATGCGCCTTCCTGTTGAAGTCCGTCGCATGATCTTGGAGGAATTGCTAATACAGTTTTCCCGCGATGTGGATATTGTAAGCCTTACAACAAAAAATGCTCCGGACAAGATTACAAAGAACCCTCGAGCTTCTGGCTCTTCTGACAACTCATCCGAATCAAACGTCTCTCTATCTACAGATCCTGAGCTCGACGACGATGACGATTCAGATCTTGGTTCTCCAAAAGCGACGACCGTCCAGGCTACTCACCACAACTTGTTCGCAGATGTGCCAGCTGAATGCAGAGCCCAAGTTCTCAGAGCCTGCCGTGCTCTTTACACCGAGGGTATATCGTTATTGTACTGAGAAAATGTCTTCGACCTGACTAGCTATTGTAAGCCGCGGTACCGTCCATCAGCAGGTTACTGCCCTTTTCCTACACGGGTTGGTCATCAAAATTGGAACTCCATCAAACATGTCGACGTTGAGGTTGACTGCCTCTTCCACGGAATTACGCACGCGAATCTAAATTTGTCGCTATACGACGGCGTTTCCAGCAACTTCATGTCGATGAATTATCTCGTCAGCGATTATAAAGTATCTCCTCCGCCAATGCTACGATCCCTCAAAATTCTTATGCCAAAGTACAACGAAGAAGGAGCAAGATGTCACTGGTCATTCCAATCGGATCCGGATGACGAAGAGTACTGCGGTTTAACCCTTGACGCCGACGGCAGCCCAGATCGATGGAATCCCTTTGCTAGGTTGATATACCACGGAAGCTACAACTTCAAGACTTTTGTTGAGTATCTCATTTTTCATAGCATCGGACTTCTTGAGTCAGACGCCACATCCAGGCCTCGCAGAGCTTACGTCTTGCGCGGAAACGAGTACACATTCCTTTTGCTTACCAAGAACGCCGTTCCCGCAAATGTAGCACAACCATGGAAGGAGGTTGATCTCCAAGATTTACTTCAGAGAGTTGGAAACGAACAAGTAGAAATGACTCGCCTACAGAAGAAGTAATGGTTGAAATCACGACGGAGTCGTAGACTCCACATGATAGACCCCGAGAATTCGAATCTCGTTGGCCATCCTTTGAGTCGGAGCTATGCATAGCAGAAGTCTATTTGCAGAGCGGCTTTTTGGTGAGGATTTCTAACGAGGGGAGGCTGACATGGTCGGAAAAGCTATAGAGAGGGGGGAAACTGAAGTTCATGGCTGCGAATGGCTTTTGTCTCCGGGCAAAGGCACAAATCATGACAAAAGACATTATAACACTACCACAGGCCTATCCGCTTGTTATCCAAAACGCTCCACAATAAATAGCACAAAGTTCTAGCAGATTTTTGATACACATAACGTGATGGTCTTTTCCAAATCTTTCTCATTGCCAGCGGAGACTGCTCTTTGTATCCTGACGACTCTTTTCACGCTATGAGAATGACTTCCGAACCTCAAGTTATCATTTCCCAGATTCTTGATAGAATGTGGTCTTTCTCTCGACGCCAGTAGCTGCAGCTCCTGTGCTTTTTCAGAGACCTCTTGCTTCGCGAATTTTGACTCTTTAATGTTGGAGTTCAGCAATTGCCAAGACCTGACATCTCCCGCCTTTTGACATTTTCGAGATCTGAGAGACGCAAATTATTTGCTTCATCACCTACGGACGGCCATCCATAACGAAGGAATAGCTCTCTTTTCTATATTATGTTTCTCAACATTCTCAGCCGTGGCTCAGTCTTCGACACGCCAGTAAGTACGGTCGGCGATAGCTCAATGTGTAAAAAAATTCGAACGCTTATTTGAAAATCGCTTGGTGGTAATAAGGTGCGTCATTATAAAATATGTTATTATGTACGTTTATAGGCATCCCTATAAGCGTCCTTATAATTATCCTTATAGAGGCACCTTTAAGGGTGCCTGTAAGGGTGCCTGTAAGAGTGCCTGTAAGAGTGCTTGTAAGGTTGCCTATAAGGGTGTGGATAAGATTGCTTATAAGGGTACCTGTAAGAGTGCCTGTAAATTCCTCTATAGGCATCCTTACAAGCACTCTTACAGGCACTCTTACAGACACTCTTATAGGCACCCTTATAAGCATCCTTATCGACACCCTTATGGGCACTCTTACAGGCACTCTTACAGGCACTCTTACAGGCACCCTTATAAGCATC
>JAGFML010000075.1:24414-188911 GCA_021030945.1 Pyrenula aspistea
CTTATAAGCATCCTTATTGACACCCTTATGGGCACTCTTACAGGCACCCTTATAAGCATCCTTATAAGCATCCTTATTGACACCCTTATGGGCACTCTTACAGGCACCCTTATAAGCATCCTTATAAGCATCCTTATCGACACCCTTATAAGCATCCTTATCGACACCCTTATAAGCATCCTTATCGACACCCTTATAGGCATCCTTACAAGCACTCTTATAGGCATCCTTACAAGCACTCTTACAAGCACTCTTACAGGCACCCTTACAGGCACCCTTAAAGGTGCCTCTATAAGGATAATTATAAGGACGCTTATAGGGATGCCTATAAGAGCATTTTATAGTAACGCACTCTTTATACACGCATATGATCTCATAATAAGCACTAAGCCTATCTAGAAAGAACTAAGCCCTAAAAAGGAAAGGCT
Organism: Pyrenula aspistea; assembly: GCA_021030945.1. NCBI lineage: Eukaryota > Fungi > Ascomycota > Eurotiomycetes > Pyrenulales > Pyrenulaceae > Pyrenula > Pyrenula aspistea. Next base: position 24,843 of record JAGFML010000075.1, read on the forward strand.
GGGGCGAATTTTCAAAACAGGTTCGAATTTTTTTACACATTGAGCTATCGCCGACCGTACAGTAAGTGCTGATTCTATAACGGGTTAGCAAAATGATGTTGTGATGCGGAGACTGAACAGACGCTCGAGTAGAAGGCATTTCGAGCAGAGTTCGGGCGCAGCGATACGGGAGATAGGCGGAAGTGACGCAACTAATGTATAGTAAACTCTCGATACAAATAACGTAAGTAACGCAGGTGAGACCGCCAACATTCTCTCTCAGCGTTCAATTTCCGTTTAAAAATGCCTCGATGACCTTCAGAATAACATTGACAATTCATTTGCACGCTGATACGTATTTGTGAATTCGACGCTTCGTGTCGCGTATTAATCCTCGCTGATGCGGTGCTTGTATCGAGATTCTAGTTACAGAACGACCGCCCCAAAGACTCGAGAAGACCGTATAAACTTCCGCTCGCCGTAATGCCTAATTCTTGAAGGCTAGCCGCAGAGGGTAGCAGCGGGGGTAGAAGTGTAGATGGCAACTTGGAGCCGGTGGAAAGTGACCAAACTAGACCGAGCAAGAATGACAGGTGAAGGATGCGGGAAGCAGGGGCGGATGCAGAGAAATGTGCAGAAGTAATCACCCCGGGCGGCCTCCTCGACTGCAAATGGAAAAACAAGAAACGTAGACAGTGAACCTGGGGATACAACGCGGCTCGGATGTAGACTGCTGAGGACTATGGGGTCCCATGATACGTTAGTCGTCTACTTGAAAGATGCCGCATTGAGTCTTGACCAACTCAGCTATTGCATGTGTTGTTGATTTGCCGGTCTAAGATTTAGTAAAGAGGTACTAGAACGCACCCAATCCGAGCCTAGTCGTGAAGACTGTACTTGATATGAGTGGGCCTAGTTTTTGATCAAGTCTTCTGGATGCGGTATGCAAAACCTTGGAAAGGTCGGCGACCTAACCTACCCGAATCCCACTGACCTATAAGCAACCACCACGCCCGCAGCAAGTCCGTAGCAAGAGACACAACCACGAAGACCAAATTCTTGGAATCCAATAGCCACCGCAGAGAAGAAGTCACCTCCTCGACGACCTATACCCACCCTGAAATAACTCTTCAGTCGTTCAAATCGCCACTAAATTCAAATTCTTGGTTGTAGTCGAGCCCTGGATGCTCTTCCTCTTGGTCGACCTTCTTAGTGCCATCCATGTCCATCGGAGACGGTGTCCGTTCAAATACCGGCAGATTTTCCCCGTACTTTCTTCCCTCGCGTCTCATGAATTCTGCCAGACCCGCGTATCCCATGCTTGTGACGTAATCGCACCTCTGCTCAAGATCTTCGAGTACCTCGCCAATGGGGCGTCCGTTCCTTATGGATTCTCTCTGCTGGATGGTGAGGGCGCGGAGTTCTTCAACTTTTTGTAGCAGCCTGTCGATATGATTGCGATGGTTGGTCAATTCCTGAGACAGATTTGGGAACATCTGAACGTCATTTCCAAGTGCATTGTGTAGCGCAACCCTATCGTCGTACCTTTGTCGACCTCGGGCGACACGAACAAGTGCGGCGTTTCCTGCACTGGTTAATTGGTCCTTGTTGAGATTGGGTACTTTATGCTGAAAGAGGCGTGGGACCATGAGTTTGTTCGATACTGCTTCCACGGAGTGCCGGCTGGAAAGAAGAGGTCTGATGACGTAATTCATCACCAGATGTTGCAGACTGCGAGTCGGAACATTGAGGTCCAGTCGCGCCGTGTTGAAATGGAACATTGGCAGGAGACGAAAACGGACCAATGTGAGTTTGGCCTTGGGGAGGCATAACGGGATTTTGCGAAGGGGCTGTAATGTATTGTTGTGTCGCAGCGAATGAGCTGGAACCTACAAGCGTCGAGTCGTGTGGCAGATCCAAAGAGCTCTGATCCGAAAGGGGATTGTCAATCGGAACATAAGAACGCTGTTGCTGTGGCGGGGCAGACGAAGACTCGGGAGAAGTTTGCTGTGTTGGACCTTGGGGGTTTTGGTCAAGATTCGTCTGCTGCTGTGCTGCGTCGGAAGGCATGTTGAACAGATCTGTTTTTTCTAAACTAACTAGCTCGATGGCTTCTGCTGCCATTTTGACGAGACTGTGAGGTTTGCAGCTAGTTGCTGCAGGATTTGAAGATCGAAGACAAGGGGATGAGCAGATCGAAGACCGTGAAGGAGACTGGTCCAGATCTTCATAGGTTGATGTTGGGTTCATATTTGTCGCTTTCTTGCCTACTGATGCTTTCGTGAGAGATTGGTGAGCTGAAGGCAAGGTCGCTGAAAGTTGTCGAGAAGACTAGCGCTCGGCAGACTACCCTAGGCTCGTTCTAATAATACCCAACACTGTGGAGATATTCCGAGTCGTTGTCTTTCGCTGCGGCTTAAGACTGAGAGGAAAGGTCTTGTACTGTAGTCGGTGGAGGTTGAGTAGAGGTGGAGACTTGTGCGGTCGCCGATCCTTCACTCGAAATTTGAGGTGTCTCCGGTATGTCGGGTAGGGAGCGGACATCAAAAGGGCGTTTAAGACGCAGCGCCCGGTGAATATGAGACTGGCAGGGATGGTAGTAGAACACTTCAGGAAGACCGGTAAAGGACCGAGGTAGCTCGAACAAGCTTTGGGCTCCGAGCGACGAACCAAACTATTAAATAGGACGGGAGAATTCTTGTCGACAAGATAACATCGGAAAGGAATTGGGGTTTAAGAGGTGGCTGGCAAAATGTTGCAGGAGCTCAGTTTTGGGGCACCAGGAGCGGTGGCCTGGTATCGGATGTGCAGGATCCACGTGTATTCACTACATCAGAATCTCAGTGTAAAAAGACCAAGTACACCTTTCTCGGCCGTCGCAGAGACAATGGCGATGGAGAAACACCTACCTAATCGACCTCTAGGAGCATGTTTAAAAAGTGGCTCTTCTCCTACGGTCCAATTAACAATTAAGGATCTGTTGTGTTGAATTGTTGCTCATATCAAGCGTTTACCGTGCTAGTGTCATAGACTGCTACGCCGTAGAGATATTTTGTATCGAACTAAATCACGGTGAGCAGGACTGGGCATCAATCAGAGTTCTTCAAGATCTCTAGCAGGGCGGGAATAAGGAGCGTTGCTCGAGAAACCAGAATTGGTGAGAGACGATAGAACTCCATTTATTAAAATCTGCACTTACAACAGCTTGAATTGTCTTCCTGACTGCTGCTCTCCGATAGGATGAGAATGATGAACAAGGTACAAGCAATCAACCACGTAAAAGTCTTCAATATACTAGGCACCAGGCTTCCTCCGCTCAGCAATTAATACAGCAGTGGACATGTCGTCTCAATGCTATTAGCAATGGTTATCGATGTTGCTTAGAAACGTCCTACATGCTGAGAGGTGACCTCTTCGGAGGGAACGGATTGCTCAGGGTAATATATAGCCGTGGAAACCAGCTACATTCTCTGATGCATATAGATTGTCGAAGAAGGCGAAGCTTGTCCACTGCTGCCAATGCAGGAATTAAACTCGATTAGGAAACGTTACTGGTATCAGCTCTAGAAGGCGTGCGAAAAAATTTTGGGAGCGGCCTTTGCAGGCAATGTTTGCCTCATCTACCAAAGGGGAATTTTATCTCCCCTCTCCACCAGCCATTATCATACCTCCAAAGGCTAAGTCCCTGGATAGAGCCCGAACTTCCTTGGAAATCCCTGTCCACCTCTTCCAGGCAACGCATGATGACAACTGGGTCGTTGACTTTGTTCATCAAGGTGTAATGCCCTCTAAACTTGCCTCTGTCTTGCTGGCTCAACGCCTCATACCATCCTGTCTGCAGTTTTCGGAAGATTTGCTCTGCGGGACCCAATCCCTCAACTGATAGCCCAACACCTCGGACCATGCGGAAAGGGGGCCCCGTCTTGATTTCAAATGTCGAAGCACCCTTCACGACCTGCGAAATGTCTTCTCGAGCTTTCGGCAATATTGAGCCAGGAAGTGCCCGGAAGAGAGAAATATGGGCCGAGACCTTGAGCAAGGAAGTAGGGAAATACTTCTCCCTCAGCGATGATACAGTATCGTGATGCGTCGGATCCGATTTCAGAGTCAGGATGTAAAAGTCTTCTTGGTCATGGGATGTTCGAGGTGTATGCTCTTCTCGCCGTCGGGTTGACGCTTTTCGCGTGGATTTAGTCCTGTCTGATAAGATAGACAGCTGCAGCGAGACGAACGTAGAGCTGGAAAAGTTCGGCTTTGGAGAGAAGAGGCGGAGACCCAACATTATTCCATGACTGAATGAGAATCCTTCTAATCTCCATGCTAGGTCACAAATTGCCGGCACCGTGAAGATCGGTTTCTTGACGGCTCCTCCGAGAGCAGAGAGGCTCAATACCGCGTCAGAGGCAGGAGCCGTCGGCTCTTATGCTATTAGAAGGAAAGCGTGAACTGCCTGGTGGCAAGCCTTTTTACCGGGAGAGTTGTTCTAAAAGGCAGTCTTTCTACGGCGATTCCAAGAGTGCTGGAGTAGCCAGACATGCAGGACTATGCCCCATTCCGGGGATTCAAATACTGCTTTAAGATTTGTGTCATAGGAAGGATGGTCGTCGCATGCTAGCGGGTTATCGCAGGGAGCGAACTGTTTATGGAAGACAGAAGACATGAAGGTGCGTCCAAATCGGGAAAAGTAGGGCAGGGCTGCCCCAGAATGCTAACGCGTAAAGGACTTTGGCAAGACAGCGACTTCAACCATAAATTTCACGCATTCTACGGGCGGTTTGAAGCCGATAGAATTCACAATGCAGTAGATAAGCATTGATTTTACCGACAACACGTCTCTCCTACCGCGACTAAGCGTCTTCACTTCGTCTTCCCATTCATTCACCTCCGCAGCCGGTCCTGCTCTTCAGCCTCGTCTCGCACCCTCCAAAGCTCCTCCCCTTTCTCTACAGATTCCGATCCTCTGTCGCAGCTTCGCCAAGTCGAGGAAAATGCCGCCAAAGAAGCAAGTGAAAGAGGAGAAGGTGCTCCTTGGTCGGCCTGGCAACAATTTGAAGAGCGGCATCGTATGTAGGCACAGGCTACTCTGCGATGCCACAAAATGTTGCTGATCTTGAACAGGTCGGCCTGGCCAACGTCGGAAAGTCTACTTTGTTCCAAGCAATCACCAAATGCTCGCTTGGCAACCCTGCAAATTTCCCGTACGCAACCATTGAGCCAGAAGAGGCGAGAGTCATCGTACCTGATGCGCGTTATGACTGGCTTTGCGAGCACTATAAGCCAAAATCGCTCGTCCCCGCAAACTTGACAGTCTACGATATCGCTGGTCTGACGAGGGGTGCATCGACGGGTGCTGGTTTGGGCAACGCTTTTCTTTCTCACATCCGGGCCGTCGACGCCATCTTCCAGGTCGTCAGGTGTTTTGACGATGCCGAAATCATTCACGTAGAAGGAGACGTAGATCCAGTTCGAGACCTTGAAATCATCAGCGAGGAGCTTCGAGTCAAAGACATCGAGTTTGTGGAAAAGGCATTAGAGAATCTCTCAAAACAAACCAGAAGAGGCGGCCAGAGCTTAGAGATGAAGAAGCTCAAGGAAGAAGAGGCCACCGTCGCAAAGATATTAGATGTTCTGAAGGACGGAAAAGACATTCGAAAAGGAGATTGGACACCCAAAGAGGTGAGTCTAGGTCACATTCGATACATTTTCTTTATGTGATGAACAAGAGCTATGATGCTCGACATAATCCCAGCTCGTCGAACAGTTTCGTTTTATCTCACGTTGAAGCTGTCTTGAGATGAAGTCCAACCCTGACCCTCTTTGACCGGACATATTTCTTGTGCTCAGAGCACGGCAGGAAGCTAACCGAGTCCAGGTCGAGGTCATCAATCCCTTGTTTTTGCTCACTGCAAAGCCCGTTGTGTACTTAGTCAACCTTTCCGAGAAGGACTACTTACGACAGAAGAACAAGCATCTCCCAAAGATGATGGCTTGGCTCAAAGAACACTCGGAAGGCGATCCTATTATCCCAATATCGGTCTCTTTCGAAGAACGCCTCACAAGATTTGAGAACGATGCAGAAGCGGAGGAAGAATGCAAGAAGCTTGGGACAAAAAGTGCCTTGCCGAAAGTCATTACGACCATGAGACAAAGCTTGAATCTTAGCAGCTTCTTCACCACCGGTGCCGATGAGGTTAGACAGTGGACCATCCGAAAAGGAACTAAAGCTCCACAAGCTGCCGGCGTCATCCATACAGGTACGAGTTTTATTCGCCTGAGCTAACACTGCTGACGCAGCTGTAGATTTCGAGAAAACGTTCATCCAGTGTATTGTGTTCAACTACGACACGCTACGGGAATTTGGCAGCGAAGCGGAGGTCAAAGCGGCGGGTAAGGTCATGACCAAGGGGAAAGACTACGTAAGTAATAATTTATAAATGACATGGACCGTCGCTTATCGTGATTGAAGGAGGTAGTAGATGGCGACATATTACTGATCAAGGCTGGAGCAGCTAAGGCATAAACGTAGGCTAGTATGCCTTCCCTCTGTACCACCTGTCAGGTCTCCAGTCGTTGGGCGGCCGCGTTGCATCGCCTGTGTAGAATCGTATCGACAGCTGCGCTGACCGAGCCTTGTTATTCTCCTTGACAAGCGTCGAAACGCGTGTGCTATCTGATGGCTATGTACAAATCCTTCCCTCCACCTGAGGTCACACGGCTAAGACGTAGCTCATAGAGGCTTGTCACCACTAGCAGAACTTGAAACATCAACTATAATGATGTCAACTTCCAATGGCTGGATGCTGCTCAATACTATTCTTCCATTTGATAAACTCGGTTGTGAGCCCCACAAGGTATCGCTGAATCCTGTGATCTGGATGCCCGTAGGATTTGCAACCGAAACCTCATCTGTAAACTCTGTGTATCCCGTATTGACGATGCTCACAAGCATCCGGTTATCCACCACCCAACCCGCCGCATCTACGTCAGAAGCCCCGTCCACACTCAGCGGAGTGGTCGCAGCATTGAGCAAAAGGGTTGTAGGTGCCTCCGCTGTTAAAATCTTGGCCAACTGACTCCTAATATCTTCAAGAGAGGAATTGGTTGGGTAGGTCCATGCGACGAGTCCTTTCGCATTATGGTTGACTGCAAGCATATCCATGACGACCATCTCGCTCTGCGTCGGTATTCGAGTCCAGAACTGAGAGCTTCCGAATGCCTGGGGAACGGACCAGGAGACTTTTGAAGGTATGTTTAGCCATTCCTCGTACGTTGCAAACCGGTCAAGGCGCTCTGAAATATCGTGGAAAGACCCCTTGCAATCGTCACAGCCACAACAGCCGTAGGTAGTGTTGCAAACCGTCCCGTACTCTGTAGAGAAAGAAATGTCTGTGGATACTGGATAGACGTCTGGCATGATGATGTCAGCACCGGAGGAATACTCGTTGAAGTAGAAACTATAGCAATTGAGGCATAGCGACACTGGATGGTAAGGATCTAGCGATCTCAATAGATCGTAGGTAAGCTTCGTAGCGTTCAGTGGATCTGTGTTGCCGTCGGGTTCGTCGGCCGTATACCATAAAAGAAGACTTGGATGCGGCGAAAGCCAGGCAACTTGAGTGGTTACTTGGGAAGTGTTTTTGTAAGTACCTCGCATATCGTACATAACGTAAAGTCCAATCTCGTCACACCTGGCCAGGAATGAGTTTACATAGGTATAGTTGAAGTCGTCGTTGGGGAAATCTGCGATGATGTGGATGATATTGTAGCCTTGATCCTTGAAGATGTCGGCATTGTCGACACCAAGGCCCGCAAATCCAGACCAGCTAACAAAGAATGAGTAAGGGAAGAGAGAGTTCCACATCGCGAGTGATGTGTCCTGAACCATCAATCCACCATAGAGACTGTCGAGCTTGACGGTGCTGCCGCCATCAGTCCGAGCCGGCAGGTAGTACAGTGACGTCTGAGCTTGAAACGTGCTTCCGCAATTGGATGATGCAGTAGCAGTGACCGTGACCGCCTGATTTTGAGGTGACAAGCCAGCCAGAGAAAATTCAACTTCATTAGAGGTCGTATTTAGAGTCACCGCATAGTTGCTGACTAGTGAGATTGTGCTCCCGGTGATAGCAATTGCAACATCTAGATCATTGCAACGACTGTGATTTCCACCGCCGGGGGTGGTAGTGTTAGACGGGAGGGGTTGCCCATGGAGGTACGAAATTCCAGCATCAACAATGAAAGATCCTGTGTTGTCACCGGATATGTAGATATTCATGCGAGGCCGGACACGAAAATTTAGCAGAGGTTCTGAAGAAGTTGGGGGTTGTTCAAGCCATCCACCAGGATTGAACGACGCATTTCTGCGAAGAATTAGAAAACCTCCACAAATCTAGGAGTGGACATACGTTGGACGATATGCCTTCCCACACCAGACATCTACTCCAGGAGGATAGTTGAAACCTGGGTAGTCCGCCCTGACACGTGCGAAAGACACGAGAAAGAGGGCTACTGCTATCAGAGTCATGGTGGCCAGCCTGGAGCACGGCGCAAGGTCCATGAGAACTCGCCGTCACTAGGAAAACAAATGAGGGTAGGCATGGTTGTAGGGTACCTGTCTCTTTTCAATGATGGCTCCCTGCAAGCCTGTAGGGTTATGCAGACCCCAGAGAGGATGGTGATATCTCGAGGCATCCCCGCACCGCAGGGGAATCGCAGTCTGCGGGGTCAGGGCATTCGCGAGGCCCGCATTCTATTCATTTTCAGTGCAAGTCAGGCCAGGAACCAAACACTCACCATGTTCAAGAAAGAGTAAATTCGCAAGTCGGATTGATAGACATTCTGCTAATTGTCTGAAGTCTGAATGCAGGTTCCAAGACAAAGGTCAAGTCCTCCATTCAGCGGGGCATCCGCTCCAAAATCGTCGAGACCTACCCAAAGCTCGCACCGTTTATCGACGAGATAATACCGAAAAAGAGTCAATTAGACCTTGTTAAGCTGTGAGTTTCTGTTACCTGCTCCATCATTGTACAAAATGCTGACCCTTATAGACCCGATCGCGTCTCCCTCTATGTCCTCGATTCTTCCCCTCTCTTTTGGCAGCACATGGATGACCCCATCATCCCACACCTCCGACTTGTTCATCAATTCCCACAAGCTTTTCCCAAGATGAGGATCGATCGAGGCGCGATCCGTTTTGTGTTGTCAGGTGCCACCCTTATGGCACCAGGATTGACGTCCCATGGGGGACGGATTCCAGACAAAGAGAATGAGCTACATGCGGGTGACGTCGTTGCAATCGAGGCTGAGGGCAAGGAAGAGATATGTTTAATAGGACAGCTGAAAATGGGCTCTGAAGAGATGAAGGAGAAAAAGAAAGGAGTCGTCATGGACTCAGGCCACTACCTTGGCGATGGCCTTTGGAAGATGAACCTTGACTAGCAATCTTTTGCGCCTCAACATGCTCATGCCGGACACCATTTGTGCTATAGATACTTCCGTCTCATGCGACGCCGCCCCAAGAATTATTTCGGTGTAGGAGAAGCCCTTGGTCCTTCCGAAAGGAGAAAACGCACGAAAGCTCGACACATGTAATTGGGACGTCGTCACCTTGTCCGGTATCTCAGTCTAAGACTTCGCCAGCCAATGGAAACAAAAGAGCATAAGGATGTCGCGTAGACAAGCCGAGACTTCAAGACTCTTCCTAGGGTAAGACAATCCAATCTCTCATGAGCAGTAGTCTGTGATGGCCCCAAAGGGCTGCGTATACGGGTCAGGTGCTGGTTCTACAGCCCTTACGATCGTCGAACACGATCTGCCGGGAGGTAGGGTGTTGATCGACAATTGTAGAACTAGTGGCCATAGAATTCCATGCTCTAAGGATCCTTTGCGCTTTGTGTAAATGAGAATATGGGAGCCACACAATCGAAAAGACGGTCGTGCATCCTTGAGACGTCCTGCGGCTCATTGGAAGGGATAGAGCTAATCGATGAGGCGGATGACACCCCGATCTACAAAAGGTTCGCCCACATCCCATACGCAGAACCTCCGGTGGGAAACCTGAGATGGAGAAGACCGCAACCGCTATCTCCAACATTCTCTTTCAATGGCAAAGATGACAAGCCAGGAGATTACACCAAGTTTGGCCCTGTCTGTCCCCAGCCAGTATACGAAAACAAGCAAGTCTGTCTAGACAACCCAGATGCTGCGCCTGAACCCCCTCGGATCGAGAGTGAAGACTGTCTGTATCTAAACTGCTGGGTTCCATCACAATCCCCTCCACCTGAAGGATGGCCAGTCTACTTTTTCATACGTACCACTTCCTCCCTTGTTAAAACCCTTGTACTAATGGTCTCAGACGGGGGATGGCTGCAGATTGGCGACGCAAATCAAAGCAATCTCTACGACCCGTTCGATCTTCTCCTTGAAGCAGATACACCTCGAATAATCATTGCTCCTACTTACAGATTGAATATATTCGGTTTCCTGACGTCCAAGGCGCAGGCAGAACTCGAGGAAGATGCTGCTCCAGGGAATTACGGGTTTTGGGACCAACGACTGGCCTTGGAATGGACATATGAGAATGTCCACTTATTCGCCGGGAATAAGAGCAATATTACCGTCGGTGGCCTTAGTGCTGGAGCATATTCTGCATTCTTCCAGCTTTTCTTCGACACTCGGCAGACGGAACAGCTGATACAACGAGTTGTCTTATGTAGCAATGCCGTTGGCGTGCAGCCGAATCCATACGACTCCCATGTGGTCGACGAGCAGTTCGACGAGCTTACCCGCTTCCTTGGAATTCCTTCTGACGGCTCGGCTTCCCAACAAATGGACCAGCTCCGCAACATATCGGAAAGGCGGCTTGTCCAAGCAATATCACACCTCAAGCTCCATACCTTCAGAGCGTGTACCGAAAATTCGTTCGTTACAGAGGATTTTCTTGCCTCTGTTCATGATGGGTCTTTTGCATCTCAGCTCGCTCGAAATGGAGTCTCGATCATGCTCGGAGAAGTGGCCAACGAAAATCGGCTCTACAGACTAGTGAATCCGGGACGATCATATGACACCCTCATCTTGCAGCTTGAAAATTACTATCCGCCTGAAGTGGTCGAGAATGTCCTCAAGCTATACGATCTCCCCGCAGATAGCGATGGGGAGGAAGCGTGGGCTGATTGCTTTGGCCGCATTGCCGCGGATTGTCAAGTTCATTGCACGCTCCGGGGTCTGACCAAATCGCTGCTTTCGAAAATGTCGATTGACTGTGTCCACCGATACCGCATTCAATGGAGAGCCAAGGCCCTTGATCAATGGCTTGACCCCGAGGCCGGTGCATGCCACGGTGCTGACGCACCAATATGGTGGTGCTCCGGGTACCGTGCAGGCTTCACGGCAGAAGATAGGACAAAAACGCAAATGTTCTTGAAGCCGTTTGGCCAATTTCTGAGAGGAGAAACCGTCAATTGGGGCACGGAAAAGGAGACACAAATTCGACAACTCGATAAAGAGGGCAATATCTCTATCGTAGACGACGAGGCTTGGGACCGAGGGCTGTTAGTATGGGATGCGATGTGGAAGGCTCACAACGCAGCACTTTAGTTCATAATTAGGGCTGGAGATAACCTTCCGTATCCCGTGTTCATCCTTCCCTATACGGTCCACGTCAACGTCTTGTGCAGGACTTTTGGAGCTTAGCGCTTTTCCCTCATAATCTGAACAGTATTCCCTCAACGCGAAAGACAGATCTATAAGGCATGCTTTCACAGCGTCAACGAGAAGGTCAAAACGGCCCTGGAGAGCTCCCGAGGGATATTTTGTACATATATTTTGGTGCTGAGAAACAAACCAGACACCGAATTGATGGCTTCTAAATGCGCAATCTGTCATGCTCCAAAAATCGCTCGTACCAAAAGGTCAATGCGTAAGTCCACATGCGTCAGCACTCGGACCGATACGTACAATGTGTACTACACGGCGCTTTCTTCAAACTTGTATCCATGATAACCATCCCCTCCAAAGTTGATCTCCGCCTCCCGACTCCAGCCTTCTTCCTTTTCCAGCCACTTTCCTCCGAGGAATTTTCGGATACAGGTATCCTTCGGTTTCAACTGAGGGCTCTCTAATGGGACTAATTTATAGAAGTTCTCATCCAGACCGGTAGGCTCGCAACTGCAGCGTTGAGCAGCGTTGGAAGGACAATGTCTAGAAGCATCAGCAGGGACCTAAAACCTGTGCGAAGAAACCTACCGATTGATATCATGCTGATAGCCGATGTCCTGGAAGAAATGGACCTGACTTTTGGGCAAGAACATGGCGACACTAAGGGTATGAACCGGCGCATCCCCGAAGCGCTCGTAGAAGAACCCGCCTCCACGGTCTAACCACTCAAAATACGCCTCGTTTGCATGCCCGCGGAAAAAGTTGAGGTCACCAATCTCGAAGTTGCTAAAGAATTGGCAATTGTTGTATCCGAGGCCGCGATGAGGGTCAAGGAGCCAAGCCAGGTCAGCGTCGGGATGGAGTAGTTCAGGATTGCTGTCTATGAACGATTTTGTGCGTGACCACAGAGATGGGAACGACCGCGCATCATCCAGAATATTCATGTTGAAACCATATTTCATCCCATTGTCTCTCATGAGGCGGAATACGTCCTAGCCAGGTCAGTTTCGTCCGAGTTCTCATGTACGGTCTCCTCACATAGTCAATATCACAAAAGAAGTGACAGTCAGGCTCCACCCTCCAGTAATAGTCAAAGTCCAGCAACCTCGGATGTTTGTAGAAGAAGCCGCTATTCCACCGGCACATGTGGTGGTAGCTAATCATCCAACCTTTCCCAACACCGACGGTGCCAAGGTATTCTAAACTGTTCATGAAGCGGCTTTCGTCCACCCACTCGGGAGTTGACCAGTGCGTCTTTGGAACTTCCTCAAAGAAACAATCAGCCTTTGTGAGGTTGGAAATGACAGCCTGTGTGCCTCTCAGTAGAATTTAACATATTCGCACAGATCTTACTTTGAATTCGAAGCTAAAAGGTTCGTCATTGAAGAATACCCACGGATATTGGTACTTCTCATTCCAGTGGTATTCAATTTGAGTCATGCTTTGTTTGATACCCTCCAGCTCTTCATTGCGCACGAGGCTAATGATAGCTGCTCTTGGCCGGGATGAAATACGCAGCGCTGAAGCAACGCCCACCGCATCCGAATTCAGCGAATGTTTCTCCAGCCAACGGGTAGTGTTCACTGTCACTGTAGCTTTAGAGACCAGACGAAGATTTTCGACGTTTGGCGACGCGTTTTGTCCATGCGATGATGAGGAGTCGACTGGTATCCACAGAAGAATAAGTACAGCAACAAGGATTGCGGATGTGATAGAAAAGCGGCGGTCGAAGAGGCCATTAATTGAAAAGTGGGAGATCTTAGGCGCCACTAGGTTAGGGACGTTTTGTCTATCTATCCAGAGAGAAGTAGTCGAAGTTGTCGAGATTGCTGATGGTAGTGGTAGTAGCGTGATCGGCGGAGTACTTCTTGGAGTTGGCATCCGGGTGCGAAACCTGAAAGGCGTTTGGCTGCTGTCAGGCGATGAAGGAGTTGACATTTCTATGCTTGTCGTAGAAATTCGGGGAGATGTTGTTTTTGCAACTCTCAAAAATGGCGAGTTAAAGAAGAGCCCTGGAAGATTTCTGCCATTCAAAGGACGAGTGAATGTAGGAGGAGCAACATAAAACCCAGGTAGGAATTTTCTTAAACGACAGCTGAGCGGTTTTTCAGCTGCACGTAAGTTACAAGAAGATCGAGGGAATCTTGAGACTAGGAAACAGCACAAACGCCTCTTTGATGGATGTTGCAGCAACGGTCTCCAGCCAAGCAGCAGGGCCGCACACCTGCCCGAAAATATGTCCCTCACGAAAACCGCACCTTTTGCCATAGGGCGTGCCGATATCATAAATTACAGGAGCAACGATCTTAGACATCCTCAAGCGCCGACGCGTGCAAAATCGTCCTACGAAATCATGCTGTCGGCATGCTCGCCATTCGATTCCAGAACGCCTAGCAATTGCGAATAAGGAACAATTATCCTCTGAAGATCCCGATGTTTCCCTGAGCAGCGTTAGCACTTCAAATAGTACTTCAATAGGATCCACGAACCTAGGAGTAGAACGACGTCCTTCAGAAGATCATTTCGCTTCCACCCACATAGCACTTCGTTTTCACCCTGCCAGTTCCTGCCTCCAGAACCAGAATGACTGCTCTTTTCAACACCCTGATCAAAGATCCCACCTAGGAGCGTTCGCAGAAGTTCCTCTACCTTAAGCCTGAGGCCTTCAGCCCCGAGACGTTTGGCATACATCAACAAATATGTGCGGAACTCTTCTTTCGCTCCCAAAGCCATCGCCGCAGCAACGCGATTTTCTAAATGCGCAATCGAGGTTCCAGATTCAAAACTCTCAAACCCCTCTCTGGAAAGTAGGACCTTGATAAGCCTTTGAAGGAAATAAGCACGGCCACGAAGAAGAACTTCGTTTGTCGTATTTCGCTCTAGAAATGGAATTATGCCAGCGGATATTTTTTCGTCCTCTGAGGCAGATGCTGTTTTCGAACTCTGCAAGTTGCCAGCCGATGAGTCGACACTATTCCAGTACTGGCTCCCAACTGCCCACCACGACTCAGAGAGCCGTTGCCACGTGAACATATTGGGAGAATACGAGAAGCCTTCTCCGTTCGAAAGCGCAACGACGATCCGTCCTTCAGAGTTCAGCCGTGCCTGGGTTATTGCGGGTGCAGAACTTGGATTTGACGTCAGTGTATGGATCGCGGAGTCAAGAACGGGTGCCAGGGACACGGGAGGATGAGGAGCTGCCATAGTCTCAGTGTTCCAGACGTAGCACATTCCGACGGCCGTAATGCATAACAGCCATGGTCCATGAGATTCGAGGATGACAGATTGTGCTTCGAGGACAAGCGGGTTTACCAAACGCCGGCCTGCGGGGGTCCATAAATGAATCGTGCCTGCTTCATCTGCAACAGCCCAAAATATCTTATTACCGGTGCAAAGTAGTGCAGTTTTTGGAATGAAATCTTGCCACAATGGTTGCTCTCTCCTAGTCAATGAAATGCGGCACGGTTCTCGATCTTGCGGCCGAGAAGTCAAAGACTGGGGCGGCGGATTTCGAGCCTCGAATATGATTTCTGGTCGAGACTTCGCCTCCGCTGATGGATCAGTGTGGTTGCCTGGTTCATCGAGGGCCTGAATTATGTGGTTGCGAACCTTGGGAACTGCAAGACGAACTTGACTGACTGACATGACTGGGTTTAAGACTGCCGGCCTGATGAAGGTCGGTGTTCCTTGGGCTCCAGCTGACGGCGGCTGAGGCAGTGTGAGTCCATCAGGTCCGTTACTGAGAATCGCAGTTGCGCCATTCTTGCTCGCAAGAGCTATCCTCTTTTCGGTATGTCCATCATCTTCGTCCTCTGTGGGAGCAAGCTTTCGCTTGGTTCCTAGCAATAGGCTAGCCAGACCACCCTTCGGCAACCCATCAAAAGGCTTCGAAAGGTCAACAACGGACTGTGGCGCATCAGATCCGGCGGCCGCGACATTGGAAGTAGCAACCAAACGAGATTGAGGTAGCGAAGATTCTGTGGCGCCAGCCCCTGACACCAAGAGAGGACGAATTCTCTTTTTACCGTCTTTTGTAACTTCAACTTTCTGCTTCATTTTCTCAAGTTTAGCTTGATTAGGATCCGGTTGGGCATTTCCAGAAACAGATGTGCCGTTAGGGACGCTATCCGGAATACTGCTCGAAGCCGTGCCATTGGTTTGAACGGTCCCATTCACTTTCTCGGATGCATGGGTATCCCCCATTAATTCGCCCATGCGTCCCTCGGCACCTTTGATTTCGCCTGCACGACTTTGTTCTTCCAATAGAAACCCGTTCGTTGTTTCCATTATGCCAGCACCTTTCCTACCTGTTCCGAACTTGGTTAGCGACTTCTCATTCTCTTCCACTGGTCTGGGATAGCCCATCTCGCCCTCTCGGAAACTCAACCAAAGGATGGTACCGTCGCGAGATGTGGCAAAGAAGCTGAGGCCATCTGGTGTCCAGGAGATGTCCGTAAACGGCTTCAATGCGAGGTCCTGCCACACTATTAGGGGTCGGGGGTTACTGGTCAACCAGATACTGATCGATTTGTCCGCTCCTGCGCAGGCTATAGCGGTGCTGTGTGGTATCATTTGCCCTGGGTTTTTGCTTGCTGGCTCGGTGCCGTAGAGTCGAGGAGAAAATGCACAGACTTCTACGGGAGCTTCGTGGCCGATAAGGCTGATGTCGCCATCCCATGTCCCTCTGTTGATAATTGCAACTGAACTTACGGGACCATTGACGGCATTCGCGGCTGCAATGTGTTGTCCATCAGGGCCCCAGGAGAATCGGCGAAAGTATGTAGTAAGAGGAGAGTTGCTAAAGGGATAGTTGATCGTTGTTTCAAGAACAAAATTGTTAAGTTGGTCATGGGCCGATGAATTCGGGCCTGGAGAGGTGAAGCGGAAAATCTTAATCGTTCGGTCGTCACTTGCAGTAGCAAAGTACTTGTTCGCAGGATCGAAAGTAATGCCCTTGACATGACTCTGGTGGTTGGACAAGGTCTTCAGCTTCTCAAAGGTATAGCCAGACCAGACAACCACTTTCGAGTCCAAGCCTGTCGAGACAAGTATTGACCCATCGTAGGACCAGCCCAAATCTTGTACATCGTTGTCGTGACCGCTCAATCTTCGAAAGATCCGCCAATTTTCCACTGGTGGGGGTTCATTCGTACCTGAAACAGTCAGTTCGGAGACTTGGTCTTGATAAAGTATGTTCAGTGTACCAAATGTCGAATGGGACGGTTGTCCTGGTTCCAATATGTAGACAAGAACGAATCGATCGTCTGCTCCTGATGCGAGATACCGCGCGTTGGGAGAAAAGCGTACAGTATGAATCGTGCCATTGTGATGGCTCATAGAAGCCAGCTGTTTCGGTTTATCGCAGGATGACTTGTCCGCATTGCTAATTGCATCGACAGACCAGACCCTAACAGCATCTAGAGATTATTAGGTCGGAAGCTCAGGTGGAGCGGCGCTCTAACCTCCTGCAGCGGTTGCGAGCCGGCTCCCGTCTGGGGAGACATGGCAGCTATAAACCTCGAGGTTCTTCTTCTCCCCTATAAAAGACAGTAGTTAGCTACATTGGGTCTCTGAAATATTGGGATTGTTGTGTTTGCGCCTGCATCACAAGAGGTCGCGATCAGGGGAAGAAACCTACCTCGATGCGCGAGCCATCCGGGCCGGATGATCCTCATGCTGGAGCACGTCGAGACGCCGTGAAGGTATGCGCCAATAGTATCATGGAGGGCAAGAGCTTTGCAAGGACGGATGTGGAGACTCGCAGAGTCTACATATGGTATTAAAATCCATCGTGTTCTGCCGCGGACCAGATTCACATGCGGAGATGGCCCAAGCGTTTCTCTCTCCGCATTCTGTCAGTCACTCCCTGTCACTGCATCAACTACAGTTTGTAAGCCGACGTCGCATACAGGATTTCTGTTAGGTAGCTATTTATATATCTGCTTGCCTCACTTGATGAGCTTCTATCAAGCTGCACCACTGCATCATGAGAATACCTGACTTCCGGTTTTCTAAGTGTGCTCAACACAGAACCAGCAACTATGAACTCCCACTTCAAGTTCGTTCGTTCTTAAAGAATTAGAGGGTCAAGTTGGACGCTTAGAGACTAAGATCAGGCCATTGACCTCTTCACGCTCCATCGAGATCCGAGTAGAACTTCCACTTGAACGACTTGGAGGGGTTGTTGAAACGGAGCTTCTTGTCCAATGAATCAATCTTCTTGACGTCTGCTGGATCCAGCTTGAAATCGCCTTCAAGATTTGCCTTTATACGTGAAGGAGTCTTTGACTTTGGAATGACAGTGCGGCCTTTAGCGATACCCCAAGCCAGAGCAACTTGCGCTCCGCTCTTGCCATATTTCGCTCCGATTTCAGCAAGTACTGGGTCATCGATAAGCTTTCCCATGTTCTTCCCCTTGTCGTAGATCTCATTCTGGTTTCCGAAAGGCGAGTATTGAGTAACATGGATGCCCTTGGCACGATGGAAGTCGTCGAAGGAGTGCTGAGCCAGGTACGGATGAAGTTCGATTTGGTGAGCAGCCGGTACGATCGATGTCTCTTCCAAAAGACGTTCAAGTTCCGCTTTTGAGAAGTTGGAAATGCCAATTGCTCGGCATTTGCCGTTCTTAACAAGCTTCTCCATGGCTTTATAGGTCTATAAACGGTGAGAAAAGTGGCCCGAGGAAAGTGGAATGACTTACATCGACGTAGTCTGTGTCTCCGGCGATGACAGTCTCGTCTGAGCCTTTTGGAAACATCTTGTCGCCGCTAGCAAAAGGCGAGGGCCAGTGCATTAGGTAGAGATCCAGATAGTCCGTTCCGAGATCTTTAAGTGAAGCATCACAGGCGTTTTCCACATCAGCTGGTGCATGGGAGTTATTCCAGAGCTTGGTGGTGATGAAGATTTCTTCGCGAGGGATTCCACTCTTTCTGATAGCCTGGCCCACGGCCGACTCTGTCCCATAGATTCGAGCCGTGTCGATGTGGCGGCAACCGGCCTTGAGTGCTTCGAGAACAGCTTCCTCTTGAGCGTCTTTATCCTGCCACGTTCCAAACCCAACGGCAGGGATAGTAGCGCCCGTGTTGAGTTTTAACTTAGTGTCGGCGTAGGCCATTGTGCGTTTTTGCGAGAACATGAATTGAGATTGCAGCTGAGAAAGACGGCTAGAGACGCGAGAAACACGATAAGTTGTAGCTCTAAGTGTTGTGCCCGAAAGCATTGTGGCAAGACAAGAGCCGGTGGGTGGGTGGGAAGCAAACAGTGAAGGATGGGGGGAAAGTGGGAGACAACGTCGCAAGAATTACGTCAACATATCAATCTCAGATCCAACGTTGACCAACGGAACGTTACGTTCTCTCATAGAGTTCTCCCAGATGTAGTATCTGTCTTACCGAATTTCTGAGAGCTTTCTATGGCAAATTATCGGTCGATGGCCGGCAGGGTTTCTTTTCGATGGTGACGTTGACCTCGCGATCTTCTTTGACCGCGTCCCGAGGAATTTCCGGTCTTGGCAGCTGCACGCTTAAAATTAAGCTTATCCTGTTCCTGGTCCAGTTTCGAAAATCGTGTTGCCTGGATGCTATGGGAAGTGAAGAGCACTCTGTTCTGATTTCTCGGTAGTGTGATAAAGGCATGGCGATTTGCGCACACAGACGTTACAGATGGCCGATCTCATATCCTTGAAACGTTCATCCGTTTGAATGACGGGCTTTCCCACCTAAGCTTCGGTGCTGGGCTTTGCCATGCCAGGATATCCGGCCTCCTTGTACATAGGGAAAAGGCTTGCTTACGACGGCGCTCTATGCACGCTACGCTTCATTGGGCCAGTCGAAGGCACTGCGGATACAACATTGTGGCTAGGAGTGGAATGGGATGATGCGTCAAGAGGCAAGCATTCTGGTGAGCATGGAAGCAGACGATATTTTCACTGCGTCTCGTCTTTGCCAACAGCAGCCTCGTTCATCAAATCGACAAGACCTTCAGATCCGACACGTTCATTTCTTGAAGCACTTCGGACCAAATACGGGCTGTCGCCAGACACTAAGCAGGTGCCGATCGTATTCTCTGGCAAGGTTGTCGAGGAAGTTGGCGTCGATAAGATTGCACACCAGCTGGCAGCTTTTCGAGAGCTACGGTATGTACTCCTGGACGGACTTTGCTTGCGGAGCATTACTCCATCTGCACTCCATAACGATATCTCAGCCACACAGCAGGAAATTCGGGCTACGTGTCCGAACATTGTAGAGTTAGACCTGAGCCGAAATTTGCTGGAAACTTGGCAAGCCGTGGCTGATATATGTGCGCCATTGCGAAAGCTAAGAACACTAAAATTGAAGTATTGCTCGTACCTCTCGATATGTTATAAGCTGCTGAGCCTGAATAGTGGAAATCGATTTTGCTCGTTTGAGATTGTTGCACAAAGTGACGGCGCCAGTCCGTTTGAGAAGGTCGAGGAGCTGCACCTTGAAGAGTGTCTCGTTCACTGGGAGCAGGTATATTCAAATAGCCGGCTTCATATTCGGTGCGCTGATTGCGCTCTCAGATTCGATGTCTGCTCCGGACGAACATATTCCCCTCTCTTCGTTACCTCTCCCTGGCCAAAAATCAACTCCATAGGATCCCCAAAAGAATGGAGCATCCATTTTCAGCTTTGAGAGAACTTGTGCTTGATCACAACCTATTCGCCGATGTGTTCGTGCTACACCCGCTGACACTTTCCCTCCCTTCACTCATTGCGGTATCCTTCCAAGCAAATCAAATTAACACTATCCTCGGACCAGCGAACGAATGTCTTGACAATGAGAAATGTTTTCCATCCATTGAAAGTCTGAATGTCGCGCAAAATAAGATCGAATCTTGGTCGGCCGTAGATGACATTTCACGCGTCTTCCCTGCACTACGGAGCCTTCGAATTAATGGCAACCCATTTTACAGCGAACAACTTAGTGAAATCGCCGAACCTGTGCCAGTCCGACCCGATATAGCACAAGTGCGGTCCTCCGTGCAGGACAGATCCACCGCAGATACCCAGTTCATTCTTACTCTTGCTCGGATTGGAAAGCTTCAGACCCTCAATTATAGCGCAGTCACGGTCCAAGATCGGCTGAATGGAGAGCTGTATTATCTAACTCAGATTGAGCTAGAGCTGCAGACGGCGAGCGCAGGCAAAGTCTTGAAAGATAATCCTCGTTATCTCGAGCTTTGTGCGAAATATGACCGAGAGCCAAAGTCGGCATCAAGCAACGAGAAACCGCAAGGCAAACTAAACCCTGGAAGCCTGGCTTCTAGGCTAATCAACATCTATTTACACCTGCAGAGCGATTCGGATACCCATGCTATCAAGACCAGCAAGCACGTTATACCTGTCACCATCGACACTTACCAACTGAAAGGTCTCGTGAGCCGAGAATTTGGCCTCACTCCTCTGTCTTTTCGGCTCATCTACGAGAGTGATGCCACTCTACTGGAGGTCAAGCCTGGCGCTTGGGATGATTCGGAGGATGATTGGCCATCGGACAGCGATAAATGCAGCGAACCAGCATCCAGTCCGAAAAGCCGCAGAACGTTGGCAAGAGGAAACAATCTGATTTGGAAGCGACATGAAACAGAGCTTGTGTCGTCAACACAGGAACTCGGCTACTTCATCGAGAACGATGTTCGCGACGCGCGAATTCGCATTGAGGCTTTGTGACAATCAGGACTTGGCAGGCAATGAAGAGCGATGTCCAGACTTGGTCAATAGCGAAACATTTCCCAAGCCCCCAATTTGATTAGCCGTACGAAGCTCACTTCAGACTGAGCCCTAAGAATGCAACCCATCCAGCGCGAAGAATTCTATGGGAAAGAGCCATTGTAATCATTACGCCCTTCGTGCTTCACGAAGGTAATGCCGCGCCCTAAAAGCTACGCACCCAATCCTAGTTGAGATGATTACCATTCTGTTCGACCACTGATATGGACCATGCTGCAAATGTATTCTGCTGGGCAAATTCAGGCTGAGAAATTGTTTAAACGAGTCTCGCCAGTTCATGTAGCTTCCTCCCAGTGTAATCACACCGATTTCAGCCACTAATCTATGAGTCGCACATGTACAAATTGCGAGGAGGTAGCTTTGCGCGGCCATATTGTAGCATTATGTAATAATTGAGGTTACGGCGTAGCATATCTACAAAATCTCGACTTCGGCTACGAAAATTATCGAGAGCATGTTGATAAGTTAAGATGATCGTCGTAAATATCCAATAATTTATTTGCGGCAGAATATCGATACATCGAAAGCGACGGGGATAGATGTGTAAGCTCCGTTCGCAACATTTGAATCTCATCTAATGACATCTCGACGGGCTCCCCACTAACATTTCAGCAATTTAGCCAAACGCTGAGAGATGCTCCCGAATTTGAGGCGCTATGTTGCATGCTGAGTGCTCATGTTAGGCGAGGCATCTCTCTCCGGAGCTTCCACTTTCTGTAGCAACAATTATTGTCCATTAGCTTCTGTCGCATGATAGCGCAATTATGTCTCAATGTCTGATCGTGCACAGGAGCATAGACGTGCTTTGTTATATCCAGAAGGACCTTCGATACTCTCAACAATTCGAGATGGCTCTTCCAACCATTGTGACCTTGAGGGTCTTGCTCGTCTGGATCATATTCCCTTCCAACATGGCTCTCATAGCTTTGAATTGGTGTCCACTAGCGCAGCTTCACGTCGATTTTGTTCGTTTCGTAGCCTCTATCGCTGTGAATTGGAAGGTAGCGCGAGCAGACATTTCTCTAACTCGGCCGATGCCGAAGCCTTAGTGTCATCGGACTTCTCGGACATCCAGTTCCTTGTAACCTCAAACTGTTCTCATTTCGAAGCCTCGCTATCCTCGCTGCTGGATGTAGCACCCCTGGTGCCACTGCCGGTGGGATGATTTGCTGTGTCTGTTATTCCTGTTCCCAGAACAGGAGCTTCATGTTCAAGATCAAGGGACCGATCTGCCTTGGCTGACGCCCAACCTTCTTCTCCAGCATTTGTCGGAAAGCCCAACCCATGGTAGAATGCTCGTTCCCTGCTCCTTGCCCCCCAAGACCAGCCTGCCAAATCTCGGAGTGGGAGGTGGTAATATCGAAATCCAAACCACGCAAATACGACACCTATCAAAGACCCGAAGAGGACATCGAAACCATGATGACGATAATTGAACCATCTCGACCCTGAGATGAAGACGGCAGTGCCAATAGGGATTGCGACGAATATGAGAAGGTAGATTGGCGGGGCTGCCGCGCTGTTGCGAGCAGGAAAATCTTTGCGAGAACCATCCGTCACGAAGTTACGAGATGATTGCGATCTTGGGCTATTGGTTGCCTGCTCAGAAGGTTTAGACGCGAGAAAGGGAATGGCAATAGCGAATTTCGAACACAGGAATAAAGATAAGTATAACAGGCCAGCCCAACTGGAAGACGAATGCCCAGACGGGAAGCTTGCAAACCCATCATCGACAAGATTGTCCGAGTTTTTGCAGATACCAGAAGTCACCAAGATCGGCGCGTTTCCCAGCTCTTGTCCCAGCCCACCAACTCGAAATTCAGCTATTCTTTGCAAGTTTGGATTGCATCGATCCAGTAAATCTGGACGTGGCTTCCCGTAAATGTCTTTCATTCCCTCAGTCAGGATGAAACTGCCCGCTAAAGCAACGCCAAGGCCCATCCAGGCCGTATTCCATTCCCACAGCCGCCGGCGCCAGATCAGAGCCGATGGAGTTCCTTTGTCGAGTCTGGGGCCTGGTACAAGGAAAAGAGATATCAAAGCCGTGATTACTGCAGGTGTAACGAGACATACAACTATTAATACTGGAACAGACACAGTCTCGGACGAATGTGGGTAAGAAATCGACGGATCATCCAAGGAGAAGGCGCGCCTATTGCCATGCGCCTTAGCGAGACCTATGCCTACCGCCGTAACAACACTACATTTGGTCAGTGGAAATTGCTTGCAGGGGGAGACCGTCAATGCTTACACAATGCAGAACCAATCGAAGACATAGGAGGCTACAAGACGCTTGGGTAATCTCCTAGCACTTCCGACAAGGTCTCGCACGATGGAATGCCCGGCTTGTGAGGATGGCATAGGATCTCGATGTTCACTTTGGATCAGCTCCGAGAACTAACAACGTTTAAAAGGGTGGCGCACACGAAAGGAGAATGAAGGCCAAAGAGATGCTGCCCGATTGATGAAATTAAATGCGAAGGGACTCTGCCAGCTGACGGGGATGACGGGGTGTCGCGTGAGCTTCTAAAAGCGAGACGCCACCAAGCCACTTAAGCCAAGAGTCACGATCGACGCGATTCTTTATCAGGAAAGGCTAGCGGGGGATCTCCGCAGCCTTACCACGCGTCATCTGCAAGGCTGTCGGCTCGGTCACAGTCGGCTCCGGTGAAACCTGACCGAAGCAACCCTGAAATAGGTTTGTTTGTCTGGATCCAAGCTTGCCTCGTCACAGTGGCTTCTCAGTACCCCTCGTTCCCCTAAGATTACGGCACGCCTTAGAGAGATGGAGGTCAATAATCCTACTATAGACGCTGAGGCTTTCGTTCTCAGTGGTCCCGTTGTGGAGGTCTCCAACCTGCCGACTTCGTCTAGCCAGAAGGCTTCCACCGACCATCACGCAGTGCGACAGAATGAGAAGGCGCATAATCGAAGCGAAAGCGATGGCCATTACGATGATTCATTCATTGACACTTCAGTAACCGCGGCAGAGACACACTCGACGGCTCCAGACGATGCCGAGGCATCAGGTTCTGAGGACGAATGGGAAAACGAGAGTCTCTACGCTGATGCTTTGGAAGGAGCTGGGGATCACGAGCTTCATGCAGGGACTCGTACGTACCATCACTATTAGACCGCTAGTCATGCCATAGCCTGACCAGGATAAAGTGACGGAGGCCTGCACACTCAGCGAGGCACTCGAGTTCCGGAAGCAGCTTAGGTCTCTAGGCCCAGACAGGTTTCTGGATGAGACGATCTTTGCCGAGAGGATCACAGCAAAGAAATTATGCACGGCTTTTGGAATTGCGCCGCCTAGCTTCCTCGAAGGTTCTCCAGATGAAGCGTATTATCCACTTTTAGGCCTTGGGCTTTCGCGAGAGCTCCAGAAACGAAGAAAGCTTCAGCAATATAACACTGTTGACGACGCAGTAAAGCTTCTGAATGAGTATTATAGCCTATCAGTGTCCTTCATTTCGAAGCTAAAAGGTCGACAGATCTCGCAAAATTGTTGTAATAACCGGCGCCGGGGTAACTCTTCCACTTCTTCAACACCCAAAAAATGGCTGACTAGGAATTACCCAGATTTCAACTTCACTAGGCATACCGGATTTCCGCAGCAAGGATACGGGTTTATATTCTCAGCTTGCTTCCAAAGGATTATCAGAACCTGAAGAAGTGTTTGATATTAGTATTTTCCGTGAAGACCCCTCGGTCTTTTATTCAATTGCGAAGGACATTCTTCCCCCGACCTCATCAGATGGCAACATTAGACACACCCCTACGCACGCCTTTATCCGTTTGCTACAGGATAACGGCAAGCTACTTACCAACTATACACAAAATATTGACAATATTGAGGCGGCTGCGGGCGTTCCCAGTGAGAAACTAGTACAATGCCATGGTTCCTTTGCCACTGCTACGTGCGTACGCTGCAGCCACAAGGTACCTGGCGAAACGATCTATCCACAGATACGAAATGGTGTGGTCCCGCAATGCGAGCAATGCAAAAATGGACTCTCGATACCCGGAAACAAGCGCAAGCGGCCAGGAGGGACTCCCGACCCGCCACGAAAACGAGGTGCTTTCTATGACGAGTCCGATGGCGAAGAGTCGGAAGATAAAATTGGAGTGATGAAGCCAGATATTACGTTCTTTGGTGAAAAACTTGGAGACAGCTTTCACGATCGAATACCTCTCGATCGAACCGAAGCGGATCTTGTCGTTGTTATTGGCACGTCTCTCAAAGTTGCACCGGTCGCTGAGATCCCTCGGATCCTCCCTCCAGAGGTACCGCAGATCTACATCAACAAGACACGATGTAGTCACGTCGATTTTGATGTCGAGATGAATGGCGAATGTGACGTTGTTGTTTCTGAATTGGCCAAACGCCTGGGCTGGAACCTTTCACCAAGAGAAGATGGCCCAACTCGGGTTGACCAGCTTGAAGGATCCCAGCATCGCTGGCATTTTCACCGCGATACCATCAAGCTCTGACAGCTAAGGCAGAGACAGGGAAAATCCAGGAGGATGATCGAGGTATAAAAAAGGCCTCATGAATGGAGCAATTTTTGTCTGAGCTTAGCGAGGAGTTTGAGGCAATGCAGACCGGAAAGGAATGGTATTAGTGTCTGGTGGTCCTTCAGGAATGCTGAGCCTTACCTCCGATAAGGGTTAGATCTTAGCAAGACCGTTGTATGTCCAAGAACATTAGAAGCATACAACTACCGCAGCAATTATACGGGTTACAGTTGTGTGAAGAGCTTCATATCAGAAGGTGCGCGTGAAGGCTATTTTAGATGTCCGTCCCGCCTCCCGAAAATTTAAAATACATCACATTTCCCGCTACCAGTAAACCCTCGATACGAGCAATCGATCGCGTGTACAATTCACAGTCTTAGGGAGCCCTAAAAATCGCTTTTAAATCTCATCAGCTTTTCAATCCTCTAAAGTATTATCCTGGAGGTCGTCGAGTGGGTTTAACCAAATCTCGCATCCATAAGAAAGAAGAATCTCCTGTGGAAGCTGTTGCTTATACCGAGAGTGTACTGTACCACGTTTCTACACATAAGGCATTTGTTGGTGGCAATTTAGCCTCTACACTTGCACGAGAAGTTACGTTTCTAGCTAGCAGCAACGTATCAAAATCATTGGCTGTCTTGAAAATGTCGTTCGGCGCACCTGGCGGTCGTGCGGTCAATATCAAACCTACACCGTTCGTCCCAAACCCTCCATTTCCCTCCGCTATGCATGCGCTGACGATTCTTAATCCTCAGGCCAGAGCGCGGTTCCTTTCCTTTGGATCATTTTGGGGAGTGTAAAGACATCATAGCGGGCTATTTGGCCTGTATTCGCCGCCAGGCAGGAGTCAATGACCAGCAGTGTCGGCTTCTGGCCAAGGACTACCTCGAATGCCGGATGGACAAGAACTTGATGGCGTCAGACGACATGAAGAATCTGGGACTAGATTTTGAGAAGAAGGAAGCGAGTAACAGCCAGAAGTCATCAACAGGGTCTTGAGAAGTATCGATGTGGCGTGCGTGCTCGATTGATACCTAATATGGGGACTTATAAGACACATGGATTCCTCTCACGACTCTGAAGTCCATATTTCAGTGCTATAAGTCCTTTCTGAAGGCCGTACTTTGCTGTTGGATGCATGCTTTCAGTCGTCTTATACCATGGCTCTTTTCGTGATCTACGCCAAGGTTGGCCACTACCAGGCAAATGACAACCAACCCCCAGCGTTCCTCCATTTGACATTGAATTCATATTTCGCAACAGAAGAAGGCTTCCAATGAATTACTGGTCAAGAAAAATGCTCACAGGTCGAGACCAAGTAGAGCATTCCACCGCATTGGAGAGAAATTCGAACATGTCGCCTTTGACCCTTTGCCGCAAGTCGCCAGTGCAAAGATAATACCCCGGCTTTCGTGGACACCAAAGAGCGACTCCTACCTCTTCTAGTTGACCCGATCTATCTCAAGACGGAAGAGTAACTGATGTGAAGCATGCACGGCACCATGAGAAATGGACTTCCAACACTATTGACTCAGCAATCTAGTAATGGAAGCTCTACAGGATGTAATCGCCTTTATCCGGCTCTAAGTACGGAATGCCTGTCGAAGCTCCTTTCCAGAATTTTTACCAGTGCCGAACGCCGAGCAGAGGACCTCCTCGTTCAGACCCTATATTCTGATCAAATAGTCCAAGCTTTCCCAGCATGCTCCACATCCGCTTGCGTTTAAGATTCTCGCGAACTGGGATCTTTTCCAAAGCCTGGTTCCCAGAAAAATACTTTCGAAAAGCTGGCCAATATGTTTGCAATTCCTGAATCTCATCATCTGACAGACTGAAAGGGGCTTGCGACAATTTGGCAAAGTCCTGCCCAATCTGATCCATCCATGCAAACTCGGCAGGCGATGCCCTTTGCGGACGAAGAATCAAGCATCGTCCTGAACTGTTCTCCCCCATTCCATGATCTCGATTTCCATTTGACACTTTAGGAGCCGTACTCTCGCTTGGAGAATGTAAGCCCGAGGTCGGAGACTGTTCATGTATACGATCCGCAGCGACCTCCTTGCCTGACACTTTACTCGCGCCCTTCATACCGCGAGAGCGCCTCTTGACTTCTTCGTCAACACGTATCCAGGCGAACGTTCTCAATTGTGTCACCCAGCCTCCACGGAGAAGCCAAGCCAAGATCAAAAAATATGCCTCTTTGTGGTCCTTGCTAGGGATCAGAGAAGCGTACGGTCTGGGAAACCCACTGAGTGCACTAAGCATTTTGGGTAGTCCGGGCAACGTGGGAAATGTCGCCTCGTATGCCTTGGTGGCCATTTGGAGCTTGGTCAAATCTGCATTTGGGGAAACAATATAAGTATCTCGCTGATGTAATGGAGGCACAGCTCGCGCTCTTCGCCAAAACACCAAATGTCGTGCTAGAAGTTGAATGTCTGCTAGAGAAATATCGTTCGTGACGGAAATTTGAGCGAATGATTTGGTTGGAGTGGACGAACGGATGTAATGCACCAAAGGACCTGCAAGTGGCCCTCCGGAGGCTTCAATATCTTTTAGAATTGATGCCTCATTGTCTAAAAGAAGCAAGGCGAAGTGTTTTGCAAGGTGGATCGACGGAGTGGGATCACCCAACTGTTCCTCCGAGACTGAATCCGCGGTAGTAAGCCACAGTCCTCGTTGGGTTGGAGGATCCGTCGCCGAGGGAAGAACAGCTGTGGATGTCACAGGTGGAATTTGCAAGGAGATGGAAACAGCGTCCGTGAATGTGGCCGATGCAATTCGATTCGTAGATATGGAATTGAATATTGTTGCCATTGCCTTCGCCAGGGAAGAGCTCGAGAGGATTTCAGCATACAATGTAGCCATACTAGTCTGTTTCTCCCGAGCTTTGTCCTTGAGCTTCAAAATCGCCTTTGCTTCTTTCCAGACGTAGTCCACTCGAGCTTGCTCCCACTTTAATGCCCTGCCAAGCTTCTTCACTATATTGTCGTACATCTCCCGGACTCGTAATGAATACTCCAGGACAGCCGGATTCATGACAAAGACCACACTGAACATTTTCATCGTGTTCTTTACCGGCGTTTCTATCCTCGGATGAGGAGGCTGTTCAATGCCCTCGACATCTTCCACGCGTTCTTTTATTTTGATATGGGAAGCTTCGTCGTCGCTCGCCCGAGAGGAAGGTTTCCCAAGAGTAGCACCAATTGAATCCAAGTCCTCATTCCTTGCTTTAGCTCGCCGTTTCTTCTTCTGCCATGTACCATCCTCCCGGATAAATACTGGCCAGCCGACAAAACATAAGTCATTGATCCCAACTTCAAATCTCCTCTTGTGCCAGCTTTTGCTAGGGTTGAGTAATTTCGCTAAAGCGCTTGTATTGATTGATAGAAAACTGTCCCACGGAGGTGTCCAAGAGGTGTCATGGTCACGCGATGAGAGACTTGAAGAGTCTTCATCTTCTCCGGTTAAAGCAAACTTCTTTGCTTTCTTGCTGGCTGCGTTCCAAACTGGCCCGTCGTTGGGTGCTTTTTTCACACGCGGCTTGGGTCGTGTAGGAAAGCTTGATTTTTGTTCATCTTCCGACGCCGACCTCGAGTCATTCTCCGAATCACTTTCGTTATGCGCTTCAGCAGCGAATTCCTCGTCGCGAGTTTGCCGTGACGAGAGTAATATTTGTGCTGCCAGAGGGTCAGGTGGATAGTGAAAGACAAAGCGCGGACCTTCCCGAGCCTGTACAATTAGAATTATGGCGAGCAGGCATGAGTTTGGCGGCGGGGCAATCTGGGACATGAGGGTCTGGGCATTATCGGCCGCTCAAAAAGAATTCTCCCAGGATCCAAGGCGTTGTTTCCACCATAGGTCGTTGAGTTTTGTGCGGAAAACGTGAAAAGAGCTGCCCCCATCGAGCGCGATATTGATCTCCGCACCTCTGATGATAAGATAAGATAAGATGCTTGGAAGCTGCCTGCCAACATTATCCTGCGAAGCTATGCCAGAAAGTTATCTCCAACTTATCCAATTCTATAGCCTGGGCCTCGTCCTACAGAAAGACCCTTATCGACTTCAATTTCAAACACCGTTGCTTTATTCAGGGAACCTTCATCTCATCCCCAGCGCGCTCAAGCCTGGATATTCTGCAATCATTGACCCATAGGAAGCTCGCAGTAAGTTGTTGCACAATGCAGCATATATCATCGGTGTAGATTTGTGTTGACTCCAGATTGCAGGATTTGCGATGGCTATCGGCGAGGGTGGCGAAATGCTCTCAGGGAGCCGGTCATCCTCTAACGAACCCACCACACCTCATAATGACCATCTAAACGCCGGCGTGCCCGGGGAGCTTTCGCCGCCACGATCTCAAGACCTAGCAAGCGAGGAGCCTCCGGTGATAGAAATGCCAGATGCGCCAACAAATTCAGAGGTCAACGTGGAAGAGTCTCAGCGATTGGGAGAGGGCAAAAACGGCGATGGGGCAAAGTACGTGCCAGGCACTGCCTGGAATAACAAGCGAGCGCAGGAGGACTACCAGCGGGCAATGGAGGGTGTTGTGGATAAGGACTTCAATCCAAGGGAATTTGGCGACCCTCTACTAGAGCACAGGCCATGAAGAAGTACAGGCTAAGCCTAGGCGAATTGAACGGCAAAACGCTGGGAAGCATCCGGTCTTGAGAAAGCCAACGAAGAAGGAAAGCAGTATCCAGCTGCGCTGAAACCTTTCGCTAGTATTCAGCACCACTTTATTGAATCCTGTTTGAGTAAAATTGCCCTATGCGCCTTATTCCCGCTACGGTACGCCACTTTCGAGAATAACCGCTCATCTTCTTGGAACTGATGGAGCAAGACCAGGCACGCCCGAATATCGTTCCTCTCTTTCTGTTTTGAACATGACTTGGACCCAGAATTCTCGACTGTCTGCATCCCACCAAGTCCAAAATCTCCCTTCCCTTCTATCAATTTCTCGGGCCTGCAATTTGAAACCGCAAGTTTCGTAAGGCTCTGCGGCGACAAGGAGGTATTGGAAATTCTTGTCAGGTGGATCTTCAACTTTCTGCTCGAACGCAGACATGAATCGGACTCGGGGACTAACGCCAGGTGTGATTTCGGGATACTGGAGCTGGAATAGAAGTCCATGCTGCTTTGTTAGAGGATCTCGAGTCTTAGTGATTTTGTAGCCTGGTCGACCAATTTTGACCATATTCCGCTTGACTTGCACCCCCATTGCGACTCCTGCAAGACCATCTTTATTACCCTCTTTCTGTTCTCGTGCAGCGCGCCTCGCAAGGTTTGTTTGATGCTTCCGGCCTTGTGTGTGGGCAAGGTATGAGCCGTCATTTTGGTGAACAGTAAGGCAGAGCCGACACTCAAAGCTGCCAACATGATTTTTGAAGAAGTAGGGATCCTTGTCTAGGTCGATTGTCTCCAGCGCGAGCTTTCGCAGCCGTTCTCGTCTGTCGGCATTGGTGGCACTTTGGGATGCAACTCCTCCGCCGCCAAATTTGCTCCCTGCTCGATTTTGATAATCCATATTGAGGTCTTCTAGAGATCTTGGAGATTGCCGGCGCGAATTGTGAGGTCAAGAACGAGGCATTCAGAATATTGATGGAGCTTCGGCTTTCTGATCTGCGAGCAGATCATAGCCCAACCGGCTAGCTTGCCTCTAGCGTTCGCAAGGCTTAAGTCCGGCAGCAGCCTCGCTCCACCTTCAACAGCAAAGAAGATGCAACACACCGATCCAGGACCTTTGCAAGCCACGAACGAGGCGCATGATGGCCTCTGTCGAAGCCTACGATGCTATGAAAGACCCTGACACCCCTCCGCCTCCGCCTCCTAAGCCTGGTAGCCAAGATCCGAGCCGAAGAGGGACACCTTCGCAGAATGGCCCACCACTACCTCCA
Organism: Pyrenula aspistea; assembly: GCA_021030945.1. Classification (NCBI taxonomy): domain Eukaryota; kingdom Fungi; phylum Ascomycota; class Eurotiomycetes; order Pyrenulales; family Pyrenulaceae; genus Pyrenula; species Pyrenula aspistea. The sequence continues at coordinate 56,637 of JAGFML010000075.1, forward strand.
CCACCGCCGCCCTCCCATGGTCCATCAAGACCTCAGTCAATTGCTCAGTACACACCGCCGAACTCCTTCCGAGCCCCAGGGTCTATAGAGACTTCCGGCCCTCCTCCACTACAACTCCCAAGTGTAGAAGAGGGGTGGCTGCCGTCGGATCTCCAAGATAAATCTGTTTCCGATCTACAGTCTACCTTATCAGACTCTGCTCTTCTTGATGCTCTTGCTTGCCGGCACCCTTCCTACCCACAGTCATTAGCTCCTCTTGAGAATTCACTTGCTTCAAACCTAGCACAAGTCCAGCAGATCCAGTCAACAGAGGGGCATCTGAAGAAGCTCAGAGAGGATGTTCAGGCCCTATTACTTCAACACACAACACTTTCCGCACAATGGCGACGAAAGCAAGGAGATATGGATACAGCTTTGGAGCCTTGGAGCCCAAAAAGTATGTACCAACGACTTATCGCCGGCATTGGAGAGCAAGAATCCTTGGTAAGAGTGGTAGAAGAAAGCTTCCTTGATGGAGACCATAGCAGTGAGACAGGTACGGAAAGGGCAACGGAAAAGGAAATTTCGGAGTGGGTGCGCAGAGTAAGAGAGGGTACTGTGCTATTGGAGAAACGTCGGGAGGCAAGGTCGAGATGGGATGAAGGAAGAGTCGGTGGTTGGCGATGATCCAGAACATAAGGTCGAAAGCATGAAATCCTGAGTTTAAATACTCTCTACAAGAGGCTCAGATACCCTATCCGGTCCTTCCTTGGGTCAGAGAATATTCAGATCCTCGCCTTCTCTTCCCAAAGCCCATTGAAAACTCGGTAGCGGATTACTCCAGAGCTATCACCATCTTCCTCCGAACCCACCTTCCTCGACACGGCCCTTCTATCGCTTAATGCCTCCCTCTAAGGGGGCGGTCCCCATACGTATTTGGCCGTAAGTCCTTTCAGGCTTTCGCTTAAACGGGCTCGAGGCGTCACGGTCGGGTAGCTTTAGACGTGGGCAGGGTCACTAGTGTTGTCTTCAATTCTGCGTCCACGGTCGCAACATGAGGTCACCAGGTTGAACTAGACATATTCAAGCTCTCGAATCGGCCAGCCTTTTCTTGACTTTGGAAACCAGATTGCGTGGCCAGAGCCCCAACCTTGCTGGCTGCTTCGGACGCAGTCAATATGTTGAGCTTGTACTGTTCGAGGCTTGACTTCGAACTACAATTTCAGCGGTGGAGCAGATGACTTCTCAACCTGAGGATTTCTGGCCACGATTGGCGAATCCGAAGCCATTTCCATCTGGACCACGGGGTGATCGGCTTGGTCTGATAGATCTGTCTTGCTTTTCAAGATCACCATCCTTTCTACGAAATTGGGAACTGTCCGGCCTCGCAGAGAAGTCTGGGTCATAGAGCTCCTTGGTTGTATCTTGCGTAATACCAGCGACGGCAGACGACGGTCTGCTACCAGAATTCTTGGGCTTACCGCCTCGGCCACGGCCTGGGGTCCCAGAGCGGCTGCCTGGCGGAGTGGCATCGCCAGGGGTCGTGTTACCTGAGGTAGTCTTTGCCGGGCCGAACAGCTGCTCCCTCCTCTCTTCATATCTGCGCTGCTTCTCTTCTCTTTCTCTCGCGGCCTTGATTTGGCGCTCTTCTAGAGTCAAGGGTTTCTTCGCGTCCTCCTCTTCCGAAGGTTCATCGTCATCGGGCTCAACAGAGAGATTCTTGACACCGTTGGAAGGAGGTATAGGTGATTGGCTCTTGGACGGGCCTTTTCGTGAGAGAAGAACGGGAGGTGGTTTGAATTCGGACTTCAGAGGCACATTTGCGCCGGGCCTAGTTTCGAGGAAATGAAAAGTTTCTCGCGGTCCTTCTCTAAATAGAAGCGTCAGTGACGACACTTGTGTAAGGATGAGTGACAAACGCTTCAGCCCAAAGCTGACGATTGAATTCGGCTTGTTGGGCGCGACGCTGCGCCTTCGAGGCTCTAGAGCTGATTTTTTTAGGACTCGTTACGGCAGGCTGTGAGGGTGGATTTGTCTAACAATACCATATTTAGCATTAGAGACGCAACAAGTAGAAAAAAACAGAAACCTACGTCTCCCTGAGGCTCCCATTCATCGTCCCAAGCATCAGGGACAGCCCGAGCTTTGTTCATGTCGATCAATTCTTGTCGTCCGCACCAGTTGAGTGGATATAAGAAGGTCGTACATCCAAGAAACCGGCGGAACTCGAGAAATAATAGCCGGAAGCATGCGCGGATTCTATCAGCGGGCTCGTGAAGTACATATGGTTGGTTGTGTCGGTATTAAAATAAGGACGGAGTGCAGCCGCAGGCCGGCCTTCATAGCTCATCCCCCCGCTTCCACAAGGCTGTCAATACAAGGCTATTTTGAAAACCCTCGGAAAGCAGGAAAATAGTTGGAACTCTACCACGATTGAACTTTTCTAATCTTAACTACAGCAGAGTTGGGTATCCATATTATCTCGGAGACAATTAGCCTGTCAGCTCGTGTAAGTCAGGAGGCGTCAAATCCGAATCTATCACGAATTTCCGCATTCGCTCCCCTATCCGTGTATCAACAGCAACATCATCCAGCAAGACACGCTCAGACCCATCATCTTGACGCTTGCGAACTGATTTATGCCATTCCTTTTCCTCCTCTCTTAGCAATTGCTGCTGCTCCCAAGAATGTCGGCTCTCGGATGGAGGGCTGATCGATGCCGAATTAACAACACTTTCGATATTACTCTCGGCGTTGCCATCGTCTACCGTCATATGGTAAGTACTGCTGGCCCCCAGAGCTACAGCTGCTGCCTGACGGCCAATATCATCCGCAAGACGTCTTTGATTTAGATAGCGGTAAACGCGAATCGGCGTATTCAAGAAGCCAAGAATGTGCGGTTGCGGTATTGAAGCGGTTGGCCCAATCATTTCGGGTAGCGCAGAGCTAGAACCTTCAGCAGTGTAGTCCTGAATGGAGATATATGGCGGTGGAGGATACGGCGGTTTCGCCTCGTCAGTTGCCTTTTCTTCTAAAGCCTCACTACTAGGCGCCTGATCAGGTACCTCTCCTTCTAAGACCTCACGACTAGGCGCCTCGCCATTAGATTGATTTTTGGTAGTCTGCGACTCGGATAGAGACATGTCAGCTGGGTTCATGGCCACCGCTTCTTCTGTAGGATCCGTCATTGATTGTCCTGGCTCTGTCGTAGTCTGCGAAGGGTTCTCCTGCTCATGCGTCCGATCTAGGGGCCCGAGCCAACCTTCATGTATACCGCGGATGTATTCCTTCCATGCATGCCGTCCGACGACTATATCTCCACGTATTCCAGCTTCGGGTGTTATTGCAGCTTTCAATCTAACCTCTTCAACTAATTGGTCTGGGTCAAGTTCATCATTTTCAGAAGACGGTGGTAGTCCTTCCGACTTTTTGCGCAGCCTACGGATTCGTTCAGCAGTTTTATAACGTACTTCGCCTTCTTTTCTTCCTTCAATAACCTCATAATCCAAGGCAGCTGCAACCAACACCGGCTTGATATACTCCCTGAAATATTGTCTCGAAACTCCAAGCGAGTCGCCTGGGGGGCTTTCTAGATAGATGGTCAACTTTCGGCGCATTTGGTTGACAGGTAACGGTTCCAAGGCGAGATGCGAAACAAGGTTGCACCATTTTTGCTGAGTCTTCTTCTTCTGCCTTCGATCGTATGTAATCGCTGCGGCGAAGGATCCTGTGATAGACAGAAAAATCATCCAGTTTCGTGAGGGTAATTTAAAGCGAAAATTGGGCACTCCTGAGTATCATAAGCGCAGTTCGAGGTGTTAATGGTGTCTGGCACACCTAGCATGTGGAAGACCGGATTGCGTTTCGGCAATTTGGGCGGAGCTTCTTGTTGGGCAGCCATGGTTGGTAACTGAATCTTTTGCAACCACTAAGGGGCCCCGGTCAGCAAGTTTGGAGTTGTTCGGGTCTCATGCAGTCAACGGGAGAGCCAGATCATCGAAACGGCCATTGAGGCGGTCCGCGTAGGCTTGAACGATCAGTGCTTGGTCGGGTTGCAAGGGCAGGAAGGGAAATGGAAGTAAAGTACTTTTGGGTCTGAAGGTTCGCCGACACATATAAAGACAACGCAAGACGTCAGAGCCACCTAGAATCGCTGGAACCAAAGCACAGATATATTAGCAGTCATGTATATAGGATCAAGGTCTTTTTCGAGCTCTGAACCGGTGCCGAATACGGTAGGTGCGGCGAAGATCCACTCCTGCTCCCGCTCCCGACCAGCCTACGCCTTCTCCCTCCTGCCCTCTCGCTGCCCCAGACCTTCTCTTCTACTAGACTCTCGTTAGTATGCCATTCTTCGACCGCGACCTCTAGCAGGCAGTCTGATTGCTCGCCCATTCGAGGGGTGCAGTGTTCCCCAATCTAGTCTCTTGTCCTCACTCAATCGCTACCCTGAACGGTTAAACGGAGCGGTCAAGAGAATCCTTCGATTGGATTGGACGTGCCTCGACCTTCAACAGCCTCTCTCGCATCGCTTCAATTGCTTCCATAGCCGTTATACGGTTTTCCTTCTCATTGCTGCCTACATCGTCCACTGAGAAAGAAAAGGAGTCACGTCAGGCTTAGCGACGAAGCACTCTCCGCGTTTGAGGAGTTTGTGCCACTTCTATCTCTGGAAACTGCTTCGCAAGAAACCATGGACCACGAAAACAACCGCCTGAGACTCAACTTTCAACTTGACAACCACAACAACTATGACGCCTCGAACAACCGGGTTTACCCAACCACTCCGTCCACCTTTCCTCAACCAATATACTCCCAGCAACAACAAGACTACCATGCCTCGCAGCTCTCGCCAAACCCGCTTGGTGGCGGCGGGTACTTCATGAACAATCCTTATGGTCCACAACAGACAAACCAATACCATGCCCAACAATACCAATATCAACAGTCAAGTACCTTGCAATCTCCACAGCCTTCTTATCAGACGGGCTCTAGACCGCAGATGAGCCCGGGACCCAATGATGGCACCAACGGCCTTATACAGCAATTTTCAAACCAGGACCTCGGTGGCGCGTCCAGGGGTGGCCTCTTCAATCGCACGCCTTCTCCAAACCCTCGACCCAGAACTGCTGGAGCTGCAGGCCAAGGCCAGGGTCAATTTGCTGGTCACCTAGCGCCGCCCATGCCAAGCCGAAGTCCGAAGCCTCAGGAAGAGGAGGAAAAACAAAATCCTCTCAAATACTCCGACAACGTGTTGAAGAGAGGAACTGCCGCAAAGCAGCTCGTTAACAGTTTTTTTGCTGAAAATATTGAACGAGCCCGTGATCGCAACTCAAGAGCTAAAGAGCTGGATGCAGTACTGAAAAATCCAGGCGTGTCGGACGCCAGAAAACAGCATGAGATCAATAATCTCTCGCAAAAGGAAGCTCGTTTCCTTCGGTTTATACGCACAAAGGAGACTCCAGCTAATTTCCAGACGATCAAGGTGATTGGTAAAGGTGCGTTCGGGGAAGTCAAACTGGTGCAGCGTAAGACGGACGGCAAGATCTACGCCCTGAAGTCGTTGATCAAGACAGAAATGTTCAAGAAGGACCAGCTTGCACACGTTCGAGCGGAGCGAGACATTCTTGCGGATTCCAAGGACAATCCGTGGCTAGTAAAACTTCATGCATCATTTCAAGATTCTGCCTTCCTTTACATGCTGATGGAATTTTTACCCGGTGGCGATCTGATGACCATGCTCATCAAGTACGAGATCTTCTCCGAAGATATCACGAGATTCTACATGGCAGAGCTCGTTATGGCTATCGAAGCAGTCCACAAACTCGGGTTCCTTCATCGGTAAGTGCATACTTAGATGTGCTGATCGTGGAATGCTGCTACTAACATCCTTCTCCAGCGACATCAAGCCGGACAATATTCTCCTTGACCGTGGCGGCCATATTAAGCTCACCGATTTCGGCCTCTCCACAGGCGGCCGGAAACAACATGAGAACTCCTACTATCAAGCTCTCCTAAAATCGAACCAGAATGACAGATCGGGCAACCGAAATTCGATTGCTTTGAACGAGCAGATCAACCTCACAGTGAGCAATCGAGGCCTCGTCAATACCTGGCGAAAATCGAGACGGCATATGGCTTACAGCACGGTGGGTACTCCTGACTATATTGCGCCCGAAATTTTCCTCGGCCAGGGTTACACATACCTTTGCGATTGGTGGTCGGTTGGTGCAATCATGTTTGAATGTCTTGTTGGGTGGCCGCCGTTCTGTGCGGAAGATACCCACGACACATACCGTAAGATTGTCAATTGGAGGGAGTCTCTTTACTTCCCAGACGAGCTCGTCTTAGGTCGTGAAGCCGAAGACATGATTCGGAGGTAAGTTCTCAGGCTACTTTGCCGCATGTGCCAATTCTAAATTGATTCCTTAGCTTCCTCTGTGATGCCAATGACCGCCTTGGCTCTGAAGGTGGAGCCATGGACGGCGCCTCTTCGATCAAGCGACATCCGTTCTTCCGCGGCGTGGTATGGGAACAACTTCGGAAAATCCGTGCGCCGTTCGAGCCTAAGCTCACATCAAACATCGACGTTAGCTATTTCCCGATTGAAGAGATTCCTCAGGAGGACACCAGTGCTGTACATCGGCAGCATGCCAGAAACGTTCCCGAAGAGCAAGCCGCAGAGATCAACCTTCCGTTCATTGGCTACACATTCAAGGCATTCAATGCATTTGAAGGCGCGTGACGATGCTCCTTCAAAGAGCCAGATAAAGGATTAGAGGTACGGCAAAAGCTTGCATTGTGTCATCTTACCCCGCGATTCCTACGCACGTTCGTTCTCAACTATTATATGGTCATATCGCAAGACTACATCATCTGCATTGCGGAAGTTCCAATGTCAAAGATGACAAATATCTTCGCTGTAACGGGTTCGCAGCTCAGAGATCAGATACCCATGGCGGGCTTTATCGAAGTATTCTAGATGATATCAAGTGAGGAAGCAACTGATGAAGTTGACATGTGAGCAATATTTTCTCCTAGGACTGCGGGTTTGGTCCTTGTGGTGATCTCCTGATCCAGATCACTGGCGTTTGCATACAATCGGTGGCTATATCATCAATAAAATGGCATTTCAAATGTACCGGTTCTCGTCTACGAGTCTGATGCCAGAGTAACAGTAGCGTTACGTGTCCACCATATTTTAAGCCCTTAAATGCCCTTTGTCAAATTTGTTCCTCCACTACTTCGCGATCTTCCTTGCACTCCTTCTACGACTCGCTTTGTCCTGTCTCTGCCAGCTATATTCCCACTTTGCCCCGGTTCCAGGCTTCCTCTTCTCCAACGCCCGTCGTTGCTTCTTCGCAACATCTGTCGAATTCGGGGGCGGTATCCCCTCAAAGCTCGTCGCATATGTCGCAACCGAGTACGCAATACCCTTCGCGTTGATCAAGAAGGCCTCTGTGTTGAGATTCGTCACGTTGTCGCCTGGGCCGTGGTAGTTGATGTCGTAGGCCACGTCAGCTTCGCCGCCGAACATCTCGGCTTCCTCGGCGGTCTTGATGCCTTCTGCACCGGTGAAGATGCCACCCACTGGGATACCGAAGGCGGAAAACTCGGCGTAGTCGCTTCGTTCGTCGAATTCGGTGGCTGTGTAGTTCAGATTGTTGATAGTGAAGTAATCCTGGAAGAGGGCTTCGATTTGACCGGAGCCCGGTGGCCCAGTAAGGTTGAAGGATGATCCATCGCCGTCGTAGAGTGCGTAGACGTAGTTGGGGGATGCGATCATGTCGAAATTGAGATACGCGCGAATCTTGCTAAGCTCATCTGCGGGTAGGTTGTCAACGTAATAGGTTGAGCCGATAAGGCCTTCTTCTTCTGCGGCCCACCAACAGAATCTGACCGCGTTCGTGACGCTGAATTGCGTGAGACCGACTGCGACATCGAGAATTCCGGTTGTGCCCGAGCCATCATCGTTGATCCCAGGTCCAGCGGCAACCGAATCCGTGTGGCCGCCTAAGACAAGAACGTTATCAGGATCACCAGTCTTTGACTGGGCGATGACATTCTGCGTAGTAATATTCGAGATAATCGCGTTGACAATCAGGGTCCCAGTGACACTGCTGCCACTGCCTATAGCGGCCACTAGGGCTTGGCCTTCTTCTTGTGAAATCGAGACGCTCGGAGGATACGGGCCTTCAGGGCGAGATGGCGCGCTAAGAGTCCCTCCCGACACGTTGCCAGGCGCGTTGTTATAGATTATCACGCCACTTGCGCCGGCTCCTCCAGCTAAGGCTGACTTCAGCCCGAATTGACACGTACCTCGAGAGATGAGTGCGATGTTTCCCGTGACAACCGCGGGGTCAAAATCGGAGGCATTGCAGCCCAGATTCGGAATAGCCACTAGAGGTGTATCTATCGCGCTGCCACTGGGACTAAGGTTGAAGTACTCTGCTCCTTGGTCGACGTCGTCAACAACCAAGGAAGCATTACCTTCGGAAGAGATGGTGGAGAAGGGTTGAAGGTAGACGTCGTAGTAACCTAGTTGGGAGACCGTGTCGTAGAGATAATAAATTGTTGAATTGTGTCCCGGCGTCCCAATCAGGCGGTTACGCTGCGGAGTCGAGTATGCGAAATCTTCCAGATCCTGCTCATACGCAAGCAAGTCTTCAAGGCTAACCGTGCTCATTAAGGCTTCTGGTGTCACCGGAGGGAGGTCGCGCTTGGGCTCCAAGCTGCGAGAGGACGGTGGAGGTCTCGCAGTACAGATTTGGATCAGAACAAGAAGCGAAGGAAGTGTGCGAAACGACATATTGTCTAAGCGAGCGAGACAGAGAGGCCACAGCGGGATCTAGAAGGGGTACTGTGAATGATAGAGATTCCAACCTACCACTGTAGGACTACAGGGGCATTTATACATTTCTGGTGCACCCTGCTCTCGAGCGTGGTCGCCGGACGTAGCGTCCGGCTGCCTAATTGGGCCTGATCGCATTTGATCTTGATACGACAAAGGCGAAGGACCAGCTCTAATAGACCGTAGACGGCGCAATTTCCACGCAGTCGAAAGAAGAAAATGCTTGGCAGTTGGCTCGCCAAGGGAGGTTAAGCACACAATCGGAAGGAGAGCACGAAGCCAAGGCATTCCATACAGATTGAGGCTTGAAAATGGGGTTGGTATCCGGAAGAAGTTCAAAGGAACGCAAAGGCGTTGCAGGGGTTCCGTCGGCCGCTAATGGAAAAAAGAAGGCTCGAGAAGGCGTCAAGAAGCGCGACTGGGTGTCAGTGCATGGCCAAGAGCGTGACGGCAGGGTTTCGGTGTCCGCCTTGCAGGTGGAAAAGAGCGGGGAGAAAGAATTTGCGGCGCGTTTATCGTTGCCAAGAGCCATCCCCGCCCACCGCCAAGAAGCGTTTTCTTGATAACGGGCGCGGACGCACCGTGGTGAAGACGCTGGCCGGGCCTGGACGATAGAGAGCTTACTCCATACAGACAACCCACTTCCTGTCGAGATCGTTCCTGCATGAGCTTGTGTTACAACGCGCATTCGAGTGCTATCGATCCAGTCCGCCGCATTCAACTTCCATACCTGTGGGCCTCGGCTACAGAGACAATTTCTCATCCGTCATCCGAGCAGTCAATCGCCTCATTCTGTCCTCGGAGTCGCTCTTGGGGGCAACGTTCCCTTCGAGTCCTTTTAGGAGGCGCTTGCGGAGTATCCCTTCGTAGCCTTCTTCAAACGGACCAGCAAGTATAAAATCAACATCGCTGAACGAGTAGAAACAGCCGTCGGTAGGCCTCACGTTATGTGAGACGCGAGATCGACAAGAGCAGTAAGGCTATTTGTTGCAACATCAATTGGCCTGTTAAACATGTCTGAAGATTTGGTCAGCATTGCTGCCGCTGAACCGTTGAGTTGGTTGAACAGGGGGTTACCCGTAGTCGCTATGAATCAAGGCGTAACGAGGGACCAAGTTGTTCTCAGGCTGTCAGCGATATATTTAAAAGCAAATTGCTCTGGTTTTTACCGCAGTCCTCCGCGGCGTCAGCCTCGCAATCGATCGGATGTGTCAGACTCGTCCACTTGCCTCTAGAGCATTTAGAGGTACGTTCTAAAGAATGGCCTGTCGCAAGAGATAATTTTTGGTCCAGTCAGGACCTGACAGATCTCATTGAAATCAATACCACTGTAGCTTTTGACCGACGTAGGACGCTCGTAGCTTTTAACATGCTGGAAAACTACAGCAATTTGACGTGAAAAGTCTTGCTGACTTTCTTTTTCGAGCTTGTTGTACGCTTTTTCAAGTTGGATGCCCTACCTGTATTCTTGGGGCATCAATTCGCTTCCTTTAGACCACGAATTCCGGCTACACACTCGGAGTATGATGATTTCATCAGAGTCGGTCAACCAGATCTCAAAAGGCTTGTGGAAGCTACTTAATTCTCGACTATTCTATCTTCATTCACAAGGGCCTACGGATTTGAGATGCGAATGATGCCATTGCTTGCATCTAGCCGGAGAATCACGATTTCTGGCCGTCGGGGCATCCCAATGCCTGACGCTGTGGATGGTGCGTTCAAGATCTACAGATTAAAACGATGGATGAGATTGTTGGAGCCTCTAAATAGACGGCGTGTGCAGGCCACCAGATTGGGAACGTAAGATCTTGTCAAAGGATAGACCGAGATTGCCGACTTCCTCCCCGCACCGCAGCGACCAAAATGCGGGGGAATGGTTGAGGAACACAGTTAATTATTTCAACATTAGAAATGTAGAGTGTTTTGTATGCTGATGCCTATTGACACAGGACTTCGTTGACCGAAAGACTCATAAAATGACCAAGCTCCGAATGACCTTCGCCTGTGGGCTGTACGACCGCATGACGGCACTCTATACGGGCGAGGTTCAACCGGAAGGTATCGATCTCAACTTTCTCGCCATCAACCATCCCCGAGATGTCTTTGACCGTATGATGGGTGGCCATGAATTCGACGCATCAGAAATGTCAGCCTCAGACTATATCTGCAGATATGCTAATGGCGAACGCGATTTCGTGGCCATCCCAGTATTCCCATCGCGAGTCTTCCGTCATAGCTTCATCGCGGTAAACGATAACTTGGTGAAGACGCCAAAGGATCTCGAGGGCCAAAAGGTGGGTGTGCAGTTCTATCCAATGACTGCAGCTGTCTGGATCAGGGGTCTCCTCTCATCCCACGGAGTCGATCTTTCAAAGGTAGAATGGGTACAAGGAGCACTTGAGCAGCCTGGATCTCATGGACACCCAGCTAAGACGCCAGAGATATCGAAACCTGTCACTATCACAAACAACAGAAGCAACAAATCACTAAGCACGCTGCTTGAAGATGGCGAAATAGCAGCGACCATTGGAGCGGACCTGCCGACCTCCTTTGGTAAAGTAGCGCATGTCAAGCGTCTTTTCCCAGATTTCAAGAATGACGAGAAGACGTACTATCGAGAACGTAAAATCTTTCCAATTATGCATCTTGTAGTCATCAAGAGGAGACTGCTTGAAGAAAATCCCTTTGTTGCCAGTGCCCTTTTTGACGCATTAAACGAATCGAAAGACATTGCATTGAGACGCATGAAATTCATGGGATCGTTGCGTTACATGCTCCCCTGGCTTCCGTCCGAGCTAGATGAAGTCGCTGAAGTCTTTGGTGACGATCCCTGGCCCTACGGTCTAGAGTCCAATCGGCCGACACTTGAAGCGCTGGTGCGATTTCTGCACGACCAGGGAATGATCCGGGACAGGATGCCAATCGAGGAATTATTCACACCTGTAAGAGGAAACAATTGGAAGATATAAAAGATAATATCGGCCATTGGAATATGTCCAGTCATCCCATTCGGAGAATTTAGAGACGTGTAGAATAGTTCGCCATCAAATGATTGAGCGCTTTGCCTCGGCGGCTGAAGACAAGATAGAGCTTGACTGTTGTGAGTGAACAAGGTTTTGGTCTCCCAGAGTTCCAATCGTTACCTCGGTAGTAAGAAATTCGCTCCTACGGTCATGGCAGAAAGCACATTTCTGGAGAGCAAGTCGTCATACTTTAATATTTTCGACCGCCTTTGCGGCATCGTCAACGCCCATATCTTCGTCCTCGACTTTGCCAGCCAACCCTCTTTCCCAAAGCTGCTTACCCGTCATTCTTTTTTCCTCGGGTTTTCCACCTCGCTTCTTCTTTTCTTCAGCTTCCCTCTCCTCCTGCTCTTTCTTCTCCTTATCTGCCATCTCCGCTCTGAACCCCTCTCTCCACTCGAGAAACGTTTCGCGCGTTACGGCCGTCCCGTGGAATTTGCGATTCTCTTCTTCCTCGGCCTTAACAGCCTCTACTTCCTTTAATGCTTGGGCGGCCGCTTGTCGTTCGCTAATGAGTAGCTCGGCGGTATCTTTGAGACTTGAAACAAGGGTGAAGACCATAGCCATTCCTATGTTGTCCTCAATTGCCGGTTGTAGAGCGTCCAGCAGCCGTGGCTTATCTTCGTTCAGGTCTAGCAACCGGTGCCGAGAAGTTTCTGGCGCATTCGTAATATCAAGGTTCGGAGCCACATCGGGATAAGATTCGGGGTAAGAAACATTGAGCAGTATCGTAGCTGTGGTTCTGTTAGCTGTAAAGGAACCGGTCTGCCCAAGTAGGGTACAGGGAAAATACGCGGTTCAGGCTCGTCTTCATCGTGCTCTTGATGGACTTCGAGCTTTACAGCTACACGAAATGAGTTTTCGGAAACGTCTCTTCAAGTGTTAGGCAGTCTGAGGCTTCGTTGGTCACGGTAAGACTTTACCGGTAATCTCATCGGGGAAAATAGAGTCCAGGACCTCGCGTTCTTCTTTCTGTTCTTCGATGCCCATCCTGCTCTAGAATTTTAATCCGATCGTGACGTGGCTTTTCTTGGGATTGTTTCGAAACCGCGTCTATCATATTGGGCCTGCTGACTCTAGGATTGTGGGAATTCGGCGCCACCTCTCCACGATGTCTACGTTTGTTAACACGTCTACTTGTGCAGTGATTGTTGCTAAAGGAAGATCCCAACTACGTAATTTCACGTGGATCGTTGTTTATCGATAAGAAATTGCTTGGCTCGAGACTAGAAACTTTTTGGAGATGTATACTCGGCGCCGCAGAGCCTATGCGCAGGACGAACGGCGCGCGTCTTGGATCTTGCTACTTTGTGATTCGAGAGCCTTTAGACCAGAACTTCGAATCATGGGCAAGACAAGGCCCACAAATCTTCCAGACCGTAAATCCCGCCAACGCTCTCGAAAGTCGCACGCACATAAAACCGAAGAAGAGAAACGCACACCAGACGATCTGCTGAGAGAAGCCGCTGGCCTCCTACGACAGGGGCTACCAGACCGTGCCCTGAAACCTGCCCAGAATGTGCTCTCAAGGTTACGAAAATTTCAGTCCGCCAATGGTTCGCAGACGGTTCTTCCCGCTCTGGTGCTTGTCGCACAGATTCTACTCGAACTAGGAGAGCCAGATGCTGCACGTGAACACTTTGCCGTGGCTGTGAAGATTGATCCCGAAGGGAACACAGTTGGTGCAGATCCATTCTTATGGCTGGCTCAGTTGAGCGAGGAAGGAGGGGAAGATAGTATATCTTGCTTTGAACGAGGCATTGTGGTGTTGAAGAGGGAGATGTTAGCACTGGATGAGGCTCTTGGCGACGCGGATCATTTGCAGCTTCTCATGCAAGAAAAGAAACAGAAAACATCAGATGCTCTATGCAGCATGGTGGAGGTGTACATGACAGATCTCTCGTCAGTGAGCTCATAACCACAGTACTTTCAGTCCGTTTAACGTAATGACAGCTTCGACCCCGAGGCAGAAAACATTTGCGAGTCCCTGATCACCGAAGCCCTACTACTTTGTCCCGACTCCTGCTCAACACTCCAGACTCTTGCTAGTATCAGAATCTCACAGCTAAGGATAGATGACGCTAAGACAGCTTTGTCACGAAGCTTAGAGCTCTGGTGTGACCTCTCCCCAGAGGACCCAGACATTCCCGAATTTTCAACGAGAATCTCCCTCTCACGACTATTGATGGAGACTGAGATGGAGACAGAAGCGCAGAAAGTGCTTGAGACACTCGTTCAACAGGATGATCAAAGTGTGGAAGCATGGTATCTTGGAGGATGGTGCCAATATCTCCTGGCAAAGAAGGGTCTAGACTGCACTTCGCAGGCCAGAGACTGGCTTGGGAATAGTCTGAGACTATATGAGGCTCAAGACTATGAGGATGAGAAGCTGCATGACCATGCAAGGGAATTGGTCGGGGCACTGGACAAGGAGCTTGGAGAGCCTATTGATGAAGAGGATGAGTGGCAAGACGAGTCTGATGCAGGAGAGGAAGATATAGAGGTAGATGAGACAGGGACTTCTCTACCAATGAGATGATTGTGATCTATACTTGTGAGAGTCCGAAGAGTCTTGTACCCCATCAGGAGCCGAACGTTTAAGTAACATTAAAGCGACGGTATTGCACCCGAACAGGTAAGTGGCTCCATGGTAGCTTAGGTAGGAAAGCACCGGGGAACAGGTGAGATATTCTGTTGGCACACTGGCAGCAGTTCGAAATGATTTCGTCTTGAATTCAAGCTCTATGGAGCCAAATTTGTCAGACTTCCTGCTCATCATTGCACGATCCTTTCGACTTGACGCCTAATCTTCCGCAATATTGCCCCTCTCGCTTACATACAGTCCATCCAAGAACTTCCGAATATCCTTGTTTCTGACTCTGCATATTTGCTGAATGTCGGCAGCCGATTGTGATACCCCTTCGAGGCTGTTACCAGTAAGTTGAATCTCATCTTTGACATTCTTGCTGGCCTCAACATCAACACCATTCTGCATAGTAACCCGCCGCACGATCTTCTCGCCAAGGAAGTTTCTACCAGAGGTTAATCGCACAGTTGAGATTATGTAGACGGTAAAGCCAACCTGATTTCAACCTCAAAAAGACCGGTCTCCTTGTTCTTCTCGATATTGACGTTGATAGGAAAGTGAGCGTAGACATAGCGCATCTTGTATTTGAAACCTTTCGTCACGCCAACCACAAGGTTATGGATGATTGTTTTGACTGTCCGGAGAGTGGCCACATTTTTTCGGGCACCATGATGTATCTCAATCGACAGAGTGTTTTTGGCGGGGATCGAAAAGCAAACGGCAAGGTGGGAGAGGTCTTTCGTGAGTTTTCCTAATCACACAACTGCGTTCAGCTCGTCGATTCAGCAAATACACGAGACATTTGGACTCACCCCTAGGGCCTTCAACAGTCACGATTCTCGAGCGAATGTGAATCTTAACTAATCGTTCAAAATGTCAGTAACATATCCCCGAAGGCAAGTACCAAGATATTCGATGCGATGGCAAAAAATGAAAGAATGTCAGAGTACAAATGGCACACACCATTTTCTGGAATCGTCAAAGATTCCTCTGAGTGGATGTACCTCATTCTGGACGGTTTGACAAGACTCAGAGGAAGCGCACAAAGGAGTATGCTGAATATCGAAGCGTACTCCATTGGAAGTGTGGGCGGGCGGAATCAGTCTCGGGCTAAACCCGATTAGGTGACCTTAGGGTTTCCAGTTACAATAGACCAACACGACCCAGCTATTTCTGATGCTTGTCACAGACACAACTGAAACACTAGAAAGTCTTCCATGTATTGAAATTCACAACTAGTCTATGTCTAATTCATGGCTTGAACGTTGAGAGATCACTGGTTGTCTCAAAGCTCATCTCAAGATCGATCTTCCCAGAGGGGTAATATACAGCCTCACACTGCAACCGCATTTGATGACTGGATATGTACAGCAAAGCAGAGGTGGAGGAAGTTGGACGCCGAGTGTAGTCTCAATGCTATTAACCCTGAGCCATGCTAGCACTTCTTTCATCTGCCGTCATATCGCTCTTTGCTTTGTGAATCCTGATGAAGAAGACCATGATCAGAAGCGCTATTGAATTGGCAGCCACAGAAAGCCAGAAAACGTTCTTATAGCTCTGACGTATTCCTGAAGAGCTGGTCTCGGTCTGTATAATGTCCGCAAATCCTATCATTACAGCAAATCCTAGGTGAAGGATGCTGTTTATTAGCGCTCCTGCAAGACCTTGCCGCGCGTCCGGCAGGCTGGTGGTGATGAAGATGTTCGTGACAGTGAAAGTTATGTCGATGCCGATAGTCCCCAGGATCATCGTAGGAAACACGAAAGCCCAGTAATTCGCTCCTTGAGGCATTAAGGCTAGGAGCAGTGAGGCTCCTAACCATCCAGCACCGGAGAAGAGCATGAGTGCCGTTCCGGGAATGAGATGGAGAATGAACCCCCCTGCAGTAGAAAAAACCAGGCCTCCTACCACCAGAGGAGTATACCATGCCACGACCTGTAGCGGAGAAACACCCATAATGTTCTGGAAGTAACCGGTTGCATACAGTAAAAAAATTCCGAAATTCCCGTAATTCAGAAGTAGTGCTAACGTCAGCGGCTTCATATATTTCACTCTGAATAAGTCGGAAGGTAGTACTGGACGTTCGGCTTTCCATCCTTCGATGTAGATGGCTAGCCCGAGTGTAAGGCAGCCAACAACAAGCAAAATGGGTATGTACGGCGTCTTCCACCGCTGCGGAGCGTGTGAAGAGTCGGTGATGGCAAAAACTACAAGGACCAGACCGGTCACTAATGTCAGTGTACCCCACCAGTCCATTGGAATTTTCTGTCTGCGTTTCTCCGCAAAATCGGATGGGATCGAGAAGAAAGCCGTGAGCGTTGTGAACGACGAGAGGATTGCACCGATGTAAAAGAAATATTCCCATCGGGAATACTGCCCAACGAGCCCTGCGAAGAAAATACCGCCGAAAAAGCCTATAACCGCGCAGCCTCCATAGAGGCTGAAGACAAAATTTTTGCGTGGTCCAGGCCGGTAGATGCGTCCCAACAACATCACGCTAGACGGCAGAAAAGCAGCCGGTCCAAAGCCTTGAAGGGCTCGACAAACGTCTAACATCAAGGCATTTTTGGAAAAACCTGCCACAAGGCTCCACAAAGCCAGCCAGCCAAATCCACCGACATAGACGACGTAGCCACCATACATGTCAGCCAGCCGCCCAAACACTAGCAATGTAGAGGCGACCACCAGGGAGAAAGCACTAGCAGGCCATACGCTGCTTGCCGAAGGGATGTGGAACTCAACAGTGAGTGTCGGTAGAATGACATTGAAACCGGAAACGAAATATTCGACCAATATCATGGACATACATATTGAGAAGCAAAAGGCAATTTCTGCAAAGAGGTTAGAAAAAATCTTTGGCCTTTCTCGCCCAAGTCGTTCGATACGGGTAGAAAAGGACTCCAGTCCTTCGTTTTCGACGTTTTCGAACGCATTGCTGGCAGTCTCCGATACAATCGCCGGCTGTGCTAAAACTTGAGGTATTGGCAGCACTTGTAGATGCGGTTCATTCAGCTGCGCCGTAGATAAATCTGGATATTCGCTACCGACCCGATATAGACTCGCACTATTAGCGTTCATAGACCGGAGCATCGTCAAAACAATGAATAATTTCGACAGAATTTTTATTTCCCTCGAGATGCTACGACGAAGTCTGTCCAAGTCAATGGATATGAAATAAAACGGCGAACAGGCAAATCCACTCTCACCTTGATAGAAACCACAGCTTCTTATGATTTCTTCGGCGTGTCGCGACTTGATTTCAAAGCTTGGGCGTCATTGAAGCCATTTTGAGCAAACTGGTCGTCATCGCAGCACCGTGACGCCCTCGACTCATTATGGCGGTGACATGCGAAGTAAGCAATATATCCAGCAACTCTGGGGGAGTCTGGACAATGACCCAACGAGTAATCCAGTCTGTGCACCGCATCTCAAGGGAGAACACCCCGCCATCTTAAATGCGTCTCGGATCATAGGCCTGCAGTTGTTAAATTGGTCGTGCTCTCTAGTAAATTCGCAGCCGAACCGACACCGATGTAGGCAAACTTTGGAGCATGGCCGAAAGGCGCGGAGAACGGCGTGATAGCGGGAATTACCGTGGAGCCTTGGCATCGGAAGTATCCCATCACCCCAAATAGTCCAACCCCAATGTTTGCTTCAACATCCCTGAGGTCGACGATCATTCGAGGCTGACTTTCCTCGACCAATGTGAGGGTGGCTGCATTGAAGCTTTACTTGAACTATCATTTCATGATGATTCGGTGCAGCTCGACTTTCACCTTTGGTTAGAACCTTGCCCCTTGTTCCTCGTGCACCCTTCTCTGAGTTTTGAAATGGCTGAATACTGGAAATCAACGGTAAGCGAGATCCTAACGCCGGATTGTGTCCGCACTAATCTGCACAAGCCTAAGTACTGGTGTAAACAATGTAGCACTTATGTCAAGGACACGAAATTCGAACGGACACAGCACGAGGGTACTGCAAAGCACCAGGGCAACCTAAAGCGCGCCCTTCGGGAACTTCACCGAGACAATGAGCGCCAGGAGCGAGAAAAGCAAAAGGCAAAAGCAGAAGTCGATAGACTGAATCGCATTGTATCTAAAACCCCACCAACTACCTGTCAACCGGAAACCCAACCCTTGCGAAGACCCACTCCTGCAGTGGCGAAACCCCAGGCTACTGCTACAGAACGGAAACTACAATTGGCCCAACTTGCTGACATGGGAATTTCTATTCCAGAAGAGTACCGTGCAGAAATGGCGATGGCCGGCGATTGGAAAACTATATCCGTTACACCAGTGCAACAGGAGGGAGAAGAAAAGAAGGAAGCCGTAAAACCCCTGAGCTTTGGGACTCGAAAGCGGAAAAACGACGACGCCGAGGAGGAGGAGAGCGAGCGTGGTGAGCAGCCGGGAAGAATAGCATGGGGTTCCGCCACACGCTCGTATCCTCAGAAAGATTCTACAAATAATGCCGATATCGATGCTCTACTTGCAGGTCATGCAGATCTGAAAGGAGGCGCCCAGAATCTAACCATTAAGAAGGAAGGTTCCGACGTTGATGTTTGTTTGCCCACGACACAAGCCACTGCTACTGGACAAGGAACGCCGCTAAGTAATGAAGATTCTCCCAGCCCGAGACTGGCTGAAAATGGAAATCCTAGTGAGGGGATTGTGTTTAAGAAGAGAAAATTAAAACTGGCGCAGCGGCGCTGATAATCTGTGGGAAATACCTGTTTGACTTTTGCACACACGTGAGAATGTCCTACTCTAGGACATTGCAGCAACTCTCACTGCAATGCCATTGGATGTTCCCGCGGTCCAGATCACCACGCAAAAGCGTTCTCCAGGCGTTGCAACTTCGGAAATGCCTTATCAGAAGGCGATCTTGGGGGATCCCAGTCACCATCGGCAACCCGAAATGGTCAGCCAGACCCCTTGAAGGACGAGCACGGGCTACAGATTCTGGGATGGCATGAGCCACTCACGCTCGAAAGACTTCGCACGCCGCCTTCTAGGGGAGTTAGGAGCACATGTTCAAGAATCGAGAATCCGAGCTCTGGTATTCCCAAAGCGCGTACTACGATCTGGGGAAGCTGAAGACACCTGCCCCGATCTGGAGAACATACATGATTGCGGCATAACCTGCTTTTGACTCCCGCGATTGTATTGGGCCACCAGGTCTACCTGCGCCACCTGTCGATTTCAGCCTCCTCACACCCTGCGATCCGAGCTTTCAATTGATGCCGTGGTAGCTGCCGTTGGCTATAATATCCTCCAACGTCTCCCAAGGCCGCGCAGAGGAGTCAATGCCGAATCCTTCTCCTCACTATGATGTGCACAATGCTATGCATAAAGTTCGCTAAACCATGGTCGGTCAGTTACCCAGCATTCAGTTACCCTTGCGGCTAAAACCATTTGGATCAAGTGACGTGATGATTTGTGCAGCTCGAATCCGCATACAAAAGCCTGGATCAGACAATCATAAGCTCAGCCTGTTCCCTGGCTTCGGATAGCGCCGGAAGGGATGGCGGGGCAGACGCTCACCTCGCCGGTCAGCCTCAGCGGGGCAAGAGAACGGCCCCCAGCTCCTCAGCAGGCGGTGCCCCAATCACCACATTGCGCACGCGACAGTCACTCGCACATTGAACGGATGGCGCTTGCGTTCGCCGGGGCCGATCTTTTGCATTTGGTCCTTGTTATTGCAAACGACTGACAGAAAACTGGTCCTGTCCCAACGATGCTGTTCATCTCGTGAAGCCGGCCAGCTGCTTTCTTGCTTGTGCAACAATACAGCTTCAGTAACTCCGCGACGCTCTTAATACCGCAACATGACAGCAGCCTAGCAGCGGTAGGATCGGAGGATCGACCAAGCCGACATCCGAGGTTTGCCGGCGCGAGAGTAGAGCGCTGCGTTGTGTAATATTAATCAGCCTGACATCAAGCTTGGCTGCCCGGTTTGTGCTGCCTGGTGCTTCAAGCTCTGCATACCTTACCTGCGCCGATCGCACCCAGCTCACCACAATAACCAGCGTCGACTGTCCAGCTTCTCGTCTTTTGCTCTATCGTCCTGACTTTACTCCAGCCGAATCACCTTGGTAATGCCTAGATCATTTGTTTTGTGACGACCCTGCTAATATTGCAATAGCCTAGTCGCAAATTCTCCGACGACCTCACCTCCAAGCTCTGCCTAGATATTTCTGAGTGCGCAGCCTGACGCTGGAGTCTGGCTCTCGCTGCCGCATGCGGCCTACGCTCGATCAAGATCAGATTCGCTGATAGTAGATACTCACCTGGAAAGCTCATCGCCCGACGACATCCATCTACCGAAAACCTTCTCCACGAGCTTTAAAATCATGGGAGTTGGCGCTTTCCTTGAGCCACTAGTGGTAGTGGTACTATTGTTTGGCGGGACATGGATCAACAGAGCAACCAATGTTTCCTTCTCGCAACATAATATTCGATGGCAGAAGTCACGACCCTCGTTACAACGATCTGGAGAGGCCTCTCCTGACAGCATTGAGTCTGCCTCTATTGAAGAATCAGTGGAAGATGAGTTACTGGGCTCTGGCAAAGGGCGGTCTCTTTCGCCGTCCTTACTATTTGCCCAAGAGGAGCCCTGGCACCGGCGTGAAGTTAGATTACTAGGCTGGCAGGGTAGCGTTCTCTCTCCAAATACTGCCGTCTTCGAGAACCGTTTCCTAAGCCGTCTGCTTCGCAAATTTCCTTTCCTCGTCGAATGCTGGTACTGGGCGTTGATATATTGGGTGAGATCCCCAGCCTTTTTAACCTAACTTGGATCTCATGATTTATCTAGACCTACCAGCTGGGACGGGCGCTCACAGCCGTTACTCTCCAAGAAGGCACCGTTGACACAGCACGAAAACATGCATTATACTTGGTGGAATTGGAACAGAGGTGGAGTATATTCTGGGAAGTTCCGATTCAGCGGTTTTTCATAAAACACGTTTCCCTTATGGTGTGGATCAACTGGCTATACTCCTTCATCCACATCCCCGGAACGATTGCATTCCTCGTTTGGCTCTACTATTACACGACAACGCGAAATCGCCTCCAAGAGAAACAGCCGGGCAAGCCAAAGGGAGAGATCGACGGCTCTCCCGCGGGTCCTGAGCTCTATCAAGCCCGCCGCCGTACAATGGCAGTTTGCAACCTCCTAGCCTTTGTTGTGTTCACTATTTGGCCATGTATGCCACCACGACTGCTTAGCGATGAATCTGTGGAAGGGTCTATTGGGGACAGAGCAAGAAGCTATGGCTTCGTAGATACAGTTCACGGCAAAGCTGGCGCTGGCAGCGTTTGGACTGAAAATAGATTCTGCAACCAATACGGCAAGTGGCTCAAACATCCTCTAGACATACACTGCTAACTAAACAATAGCCGCCATGCCCTCTCTTCACTTTGGATACAGTCTGATGATTGGCTTGACCATCATGTCTATCCCTCTTCCTCCACAGCACCGCAGATCCAAGTCTATCATCCTTCCCTTCTTCAATCGATCTCACCCGAGCCTTGCTCCTCGCGTCAGACTTCCGTCGTGGAGGCGAACGGCGTGTGTCCTCATGGGATTCCTCTACCCATTCTCAATATTAGTAGCAATCATCGCCACAGCAAACCACTTCATACTCGACGCTGTTGCCGGCGCCATGGTGTGCTGTCTCGGGTGGAATGGAAACAAAATACTTCTCAACCTTCTCCCTCTCGAGGATTATTTCCTATTGTTGGTCAGAATTCACAAGCCTTCGACGAAGCTGGTCCACGTCCGCGAACCCGAGGAAGACTCTGAAGGAGAACCCGAAATGGGGACTGGGGTGCTTAATTACTGATCAGGAGCTAATGATTTGAACGACATCGACATTTTCTCGCGTTTCTTTGCAGCGAATTATGATACCCGTGCCTGCATCCTTTATGGCGCACCCGGTCACTCGTTTGAACTGAAGGGATTCTATTCACAGTTCGCTTGGAATTATTTTCGACTTGTTCCTACACCGCTCAGTTGCCTACATCGTTAACGGGTTTGGTTATATCCTTGTTCTCTGCTGGACACCATCCTCTAATTGCTGGACTTGCTTGAGAGCTCGCTTGTCTTGCGTGGAGCACAGGGTTGGTGTCTTTTGGCTTGTGCTCGGTCTGCCTGGATGGCCTGGCTGCCTGGCCCGACGGTCTCATAGATGGACGGGGATGGAGAATTCTCCGTTGCGACGGCAGGATGAGAGTGTCAGGGCGGAATGTAGAAGGAAGCGAGCGATGTGGACAGGGATGGAGAGGCCGATGAGGACGGAGTAGATAGGAGATAGTGTAGAGTGAAAGTGGAGGCCGGTGGTACTGTCACCGTCACCCGCTGTCGGGGTCGGCACCTTCTCAGAAGCCTGCCCCCTTCTCCTCATCCCTCCCTCCTCCACCCACATCCACTACATCATCCTGTTGACACACGCCACACATCGTCGTAGCTCTGCTCGTGATAATCGAGCTCGTCCATCCTGTCTATCGATTTGCATCCCACCGCGGATCTATCATCAGTCCACGACGAGCACCGTGTAAGTCGTCTGCCTCCTCCCCAGTCAGCTCGAACCCGTTCTTGGCAACCTTTTCGCGTCTCCAGCACGACTAGTGTTTTCCGTTCCTCTGACTTTTCTGTCGCTGCGGAGCTGCACATCCACCCGTCCATTTTCAACGCAGCCTCTTCATCCCACCTCATCAACTCACAGCATTTTTCATCTCATTTGAGCTCCAGCTCATCTTCTCCTCTAAGACGCGCGTTTATCATTATTTTTGCATCCTCCTGCTCGTACTCACTTGTGAGGCAGGTCCACGCCTCCGAAACTATCACCCAATTGCAATAATCGCCGTCACCCTAACCTGACTACGCGCCTTTGACCCAAACCCACCTATCCTCCGACATGGCCGACAGCACTTCGAACCCTCAGACAGATTCTACCCCAACGCTTCCATCGACGGCAGCGCATCCACCTGACGATCCGAAGCCTACCACCGCGGAAGAGCCCGCCATGTCTGGCGGCTTGCAAGCTCCAGACACAAAGCCCGATACATCTCCTGTAGCGAGCATTGAAAGTAAGAGCTGCGTCCTCCTTTCTTCCACCTACTTTCTGATGTACAAAAATCTGACGTGCAACCTGCTGCCCTAGGTAACGCGAATGGCAAAGCTGAGAACCAGCCTCCGCCTATAACTGCGACCGAGCCTCAAGATACCAGAATGACAGACGCGCCAGAGAAGGTGGGCACAGCTCCAAGCTCTGACATACCTGCCCCGGACGTCAATGGAACGCCGGTCTCGACAAAGAAGCAAGCAAACGGGAAGCGAAAGTCAACTGGCGGTGTTCCTGAACACAAGAACAAAAAGCTGAACAAGAAGAAGTCAACACAAAAGGTGACTCATTTGGATGCTCAGCCCGGAGAATACTATTTTGCTCGACTCAAAAGCTACCCACCATGGCCATCCGTCATCTGTGATGAGGAGATGTTGCCAACCTCTCTCCTCAGCACGAGGCCAGTGACCACGAAGCAACAAGATGGCACCTACAAAGAGGCCTACGCCGACGGCGGCAAACGGGTCTGGGAGCGAACATTCCCCATAATGTTCCTTCACACCAATGAGTTGTGAGTCTATCTAGTTTGATCCTATTGATGTGCATGGAGAATTCTGTTACTAATGGAAGTTCCCACTAGTGCATGGATTCCAAACACCGAACTCACTCCTCTCGATCCCGATCATTGTAAAGAGGTGGCCAAGAAAGGGGAGAAAGGCAAGACAAAGGCTCTTCTGGCAGCATACGATGTTGCTTCAGAAAGACGTGACCTTCAGCATTTCAAGGATATGTTGAGGGATCATCAAAAGGCGATGCAGGAAGACATTGAACGCAAGGAGGCTCGAGAAGCGGAGAAAGTTGCACGAGAAGAGAAAAAGAAGAAGCGCAAGAGTGCTGTTGCAAGCGAGGACGTTGAAATGGAAGATGCCGATGGTGATGAAGCGACGCCAAAAGCGAAGGGCTCCAAGAAGCGCAAAAATGCAGACAGTGACATCGAATCCGACAAGGTAAGTCAACTGAATGCCAGTAGTGGGAGATATCCTGCAAATTTCAGGACGCCACTGATATTGACCCTCTTAGCCCGCGAAGACCCCTAAGACAGGGACCAAATTGAAGCTGACAACTCCCAAGGCTCCTGCTTCTACAGACTCCACCAAGAAGACCAAGGAGAAAGCCTCGAAACCAAAATCTTCGGCTAAGAAATCCAAAGCCACTGGCAGCGACGAGGATACAGAATCAAAAGCCGAGGAGAAGCTTACCCCTGAGCAGGCACTTCAGAAGAAGGAGAAAGAAGGTGGGTCAATCCCACATCTACAAGAGCGTAATGCTGACCTACTATAGTGCTTTTCCTCCGTCACAAACTACAGAAGGGATTCTTAACCCGCGACCAGATGCCACAAGAGAGTGAAATGCCAGCCATGTCAAACTTCATCAAAAAACTTGAAGAATATGGAGATCTTGAAGTCAGCATCATCCGCACTACCAAGATTAACAAAGTGTTGAAAGCGCTCATCAAACTCGACTCGATTCCAAAAGACGAAGAGTTCCAGTTCCGTCACCGGTCGCATGAGCTTCTAAGCAAATGGAACACCCTCCTTGGAACCGAGCCGGCTCCTTCTGCTGCACCAACAAGCAAGGAATCACCAGCAACAGACCAACCCACCACCAATGGCATTCACGCGGATGAGGGTGAAGAGAGCAACGAAAAGGTAGCTGCTCCGACGGCACCGGCCGGCGACGCGGAACCCTCAGGGGAGGCGAAGAATGCAGCAGGAGAGACCGAAAAGGATGCGCTAGCAGACCCGGCTGGTGCTGAGGCAAATGCAGAAACAGAAAAGGAGAAGCCTGCCGTAGAAGCCACAGCATAAGATGGTACCTTGGAAACATTGAACGAGCGGCCGTTGGGTGATTTACATGAAGAAAAGTGGGTGGTGAGAGGAAGGAAGGACATCTAAACTACGCTTTGGGTTGGGTTGCTAGGCGCATTGTGTAAGCTTGAAAGACGTGGAAGGGTGCGAAGGTTATCGCTGGTAAAGGACGGAGGCGACTTTGCTTTGAGCTAGCTCAGCTGCGGTCCATCCCAAGTTTTTGTAGCTTGGAAGTCGAGAGAAAAAATAGTCTGTACAAAATTGCCGTGCATTCGGGGGGCCGGGGGATTTTGGAGCTACGCTTATTATTGTAATACCTGCATTGACCCTGTTTCATACCCATAGGAGTGCTGAGCATCAGTAGAAGAGTCGAAGTAAATTGCTTTTAGCTTGTAACCATGAGCCATGGACCAAGAGCTCTTTCAGTCCCCTCCCAGCCTAAATTCATTTGGCAAGACAACAGAATCTCGACGTATGCAACGGAGTTCGAAGACTTGGTTTCGACGCGAAATGTCGGTAAATTAATATATAATGAGATGTGCAGACGGACTTTCGAAACTTCTGATGAATAACACCCTGCCTTGTTGCCGAAAGCGAGATTCTACATGATATGAGCTCCGGAGCGCTCGAAGTGCCGAAATATAGGCTGTTTCGCTCAAGAGTTCAGTTGAACAGGCCTTGACCGTCGCAAGAACCATGTTGGCGGAGATGCTACAGAGTTGACATTGATATCCCATGAAAGCAGGTGTTTTCCTACGCGTACAACTGTAAGCACGGAAACAACCTCGAGCCCACGTAGTTCGCCCACGCTGCTAACTTTCTCTATTGACCTTTTTGATCTACCACTGATGACACACATTATTCAATTTCAGAATGGCGTCAGTCTTCCCTTGATTAAAACTCAAATTGTATATGGTTATTGAGGTTTAGTCTTCGTTATTTCTGGTGTCGAACATTCTAAAATATTGCTCCAGCAAGCAAGATACTGGCAAATTGTACTTCCCGCTGTTAAAGAAGTGGCGGACAGACAAAGATGCAATAACTTGCTCTTAAATATGATGTGTACGCTGTACTGTCTTCAAAAAACCAACGGCTATGGCCATATTGTTTCAGCAATTCGTATCGACGGTTAAGCCTAATTCGCACTCATAAGGAGGAATAAGATCTGTCACTTACGGAGCCCCTATGAGCTGTCGATGGGACCGATTTAAGATTAAATAGATTCAAGCCTTCTCTCCTTGAAACGAGATTACATTCCTGCGCCAAAGTCCTAGAATCAGAGACGTCTGTCATCCAAAGCCGCGGTCCAAAATACTCATGGGGGGTATCATCGAACTGTAAAATCTCGCATGTCTACTTGAAAGCCACAAACGCCTCTCCTACACCATGACCTTAGACCTCAACTCCTGTAGCCTTCAACTAGCAGCAGCAACTGCCAAGTCTCCATCCGAGCCCTTCGAGGGAGTTTGCAGCCTTTCAGCGCTAGGCATTTTGCGAACAGCAGACTGTTCCAACACGCTCGTGGCAACTTGCAAGACTTGCTCCGGCAGACCAGCCAACCGGGCAACCTTCAACGCATGCGACTGGCGGTTTACGCCTGGTTTCAGCTTCCGAGAGAAATGAAACCTGCCGTTCCCTTCATCCTTGATATCCGTACAATACCTGCCCAATAATGGCAGGTCCATCGTCATATCCGCCAGAGCATGGAAATGAGTCGCGAATAAGGTCCGGCACTTGTTGACATGGTACAGATGGTGCAGGCAAGCATACCCGATGGCCGTTCCATCTTCCGGAGTTGTGCCTCGACCAACTTCATCCATAATAACAAATGACCGCTCTGTCGCGTTTTTGAGGATAGCAGCTGTTTCAACCATCTCAAGCATAAATGTCGACTGCTCTCGGGCAATGTCGTCGGCGGCGCCGATGCGACTAAAGATTTGGTCAACAATCCCGATTTCAGCGTGGTCGGCGGGGACGAAGGAACCCATCTGCGCCATAATAGAGATGAGGGTGTTTTGACGAAGGAAAGTGCTCTTCCCGGCCATGTTTGGACCCGTGACAAGCCAGACTTGTTCTCGGTTGCCTAGAAAGAGATCGTTGCTGACGAATGAACGACCGTGCTCCTCAAGGCCAATCTCGACTGTGGGATGTCGGCCACCGATAATTTTGTGACTTGTGGACTCGTTCAGAATCGGTCTCACAAGGTCCTTTTCTCCGGCGAGGACAGCGAAGGCTGTAGAAATGTCTAGCTCGTCAAGTACGACGGCCACGCGGCGGAGTTTCACAAGGTTTTTGACAACCTCGTCTCGCAATCCGGCGAATATGCGTTGCTCCTCTACACGAATGCGTAACTTAATCTCATCAAGGTCCTTACCCAGTTCAGTCCATTCGGGAACGTAGGCCGACTGCGTTGATTTCGACGACTGAACTTGTCTACCTTCCAGCAACTCGATGGTCCGTTTAGCACCACCTTTCAGATGGCAGAAATAGCCAAGGCCGGGAGAGAACTTCAAGGTAAGACTAGAAGACTTGCTCTTCGCTCTCAGCTCTTCCTGAAGGGTGACCTTCTTCTCTCGCAGCTCTTGTAGTTGACGATGAAGGTCGGCGAGCACTTCGCTCGCAGAGCTCCGCATGGTCCATGTCTCCTCACCTTCTGGCTCCCAGTAACGTTGATTTGTCGACCGACTCGCCCGTTTCGAAACCTTTTTAGGCAACAATTCTTGTTCTGCTACCATGCCCTGGCTGGAAAGAGCTTCTTGTGCCAGGGCAGCAACATTAGCTGCTTCATCTGCCTCATGTCGTTGTTGTTGCACCAAGCCCTCTTCATCGACAGACATAGCAATGCGCTGCGCAAGTGTTACGAGCTCGTCGAGATCAAGCCGTCCAGATAAAGACCGTAGGCTCTCAAAATAATCTTGATTCTCCTTGGCGTCAGTGGTTGGAAAGTCTGGAATATTTGGGTCGCCAATAGCAGTACGTAGAATCTCAGAGATCTTGTGTGCCGCCGCCACCCCACGAGACAGATACAGCAAGTCATCGACTTCGCCTTTAAGGAGAGTAAATTTCTGCACAAGACGTGCAATGTCCTGAGTATCTTTTAGGTAATCGATAAGTTGAGACCTGAGAGGTTCTTCCTTGACAAAGGCCTCGACCAAATCTAAACGCTGCCGTATCTCTGATATCGATGTGGAAGGAGATTTGAGTCTTTCACGCAGCAATCTTGCTCCACTATTCGTGGTCGTGCGTCTGATAGCAAAAAGAAGGCTCCCTTTCCCAAGACCGCCGCGGACCGTCTTCTCCAACTCCAATCCTCTTAACGCGTTATCGTCGATGACCATGTAATCTTCAAGGGAGCGTTGACGGGGCGGTTGTAATTTCATGTCTAGTCCTTGTAACCTATTTCTCACATAATCCAGCAAGTTGTGACTGGCCTTCTTCTCCTCTGCTGAGAATGCAGTTTCTGCTTCATCAGTCAATGGTGTCTCTAGGAGGTGATTCCAGTCAGATATGGCACGGAGCTCTGAAGAGGGCGCGTATGGAGTGAATAAGGGCCCGACAGGCCCAAGCATTTTCGCTGCGTTCTCTGACAGGAACCGTCCAACCACTGGCTCCACAATGATCTCTCGAGGTGCCACCCTTGCTAGAGAGGATGACAACATTGCAACCGTTGTTTTCTGGGTATAAAAGGCGCCAGTAGAGAGGTCAAGCCAGGCAAGGCCAATTGCGCTTCCATAG
Source organism: Pyrenula aspistea (assembly GCA_021030945.1). Classification (NCBI taxonomy): domain Eukaryota; kingdom Fungi; phylum Ascomycota; class Eurotiomycetes; order Pyrenulales; family Pyrenulaceae; genus Pyrenula; species Pyrenula aspistea. Next base: position 85,744 of record JAGFML010000075.1, read on the forward strand.
AAAGCCTTCGTATCCAAACCAACCTCTTCAGCGGTTGCTTCTGGAAGAGATGTGGTCTCGAGAAAGATCGATAACAGGTAGTTGCTTCTATATGGGTCAAGAAATTTCTCATCGATCAAGGTCCCAGGTGTGACAACTCTTACCACCCTTCGATCAAAAAGGTTACCGCCGCTCTTGGCCTTGCCCACGGCTGTGTTGGGAAATTCTTCGGCAATGGCGACATACTTTTCCATGTCTTGTACGAGCATTTTAAGATATCGATCGAGCTGCCAGAAGGGAAATCCTGCCTTTTCAGAAGCCATCAGTAAAATTGTCCTGCAGAACAAGGTGCGTAGACACTAACCATCGGGACCGGACCAGCACTCGTGCTCTTGGAAGCAACTTTGAGACTTAGTGAAGGACCATACTGCTCGGCATGCTCGAAGTATAGCTTGGAAGGCGTCAATGAAATGATTAGGATCACGATGTTTAAGATGTGATACCTCATAAAAATTTCCCACTCTTGTCAGCAACACGCAGCCTTGAAATCTGATCATGTTGTTAAGCGCTCCTTGAACGACTTGAGGGTACACTCGAGCGCTTTCTTCAGGTTCTGGCCTTAGGAGTCCTCCCACCGGGCCTTGCGGTAAATCTTTGACCTTGGAGACGGAAGACTTTGCTCCGCGGGCAAGCTGAAGAGGTAATCGACAAGCATTTTGACGCGTCCGTGGAGACCGCAGATCTTCTATTGGGATATAGACCGATTTAGTGAGCTTCAATGATTGCCGAGGACGCGCAGGATGCTGCTGACTCCATATTTGGCGGACCAGAGCTCGCATTGCTCGTGGATGAGTTTCTCCAACTCCATTCTGAAAACGTGGGGAAGAATGCAGCTTTAAATTTTAAGCTTTTAAGCCGCGCCGGGGGTGGAGAAGTTCTCTTGAGACCAAAATTTGCCTTCACGAGCCTTTCTTTTAGAACAGCCTCGCTCAGAGGTCTAGACGGCAAGGTGATACCCGTATTTCTTGATATTTCACTAAGCTCATCAGATGCTGTTCTCAACACGCTAGTGTTCTTGGTCGACACAGCTGGATGTGCGATCGCCTGGCTTCCTCACGGTAGTCTGAGTACCTGGAGTGTGCCTCTGATCTACTTTTCGACACAGGAAGTTCTCATCGTTCGCCCCGTTGACTAGATAAGTTAATTTTACTCGTATCTGGCCGTCTCCCTCAACACCGTTTCTTCGAATATCCACTCATCATGGCGGACCCGAACAACGTCTCCCAATACAAATATTCGGCGATGTCCAACCTGGTCCTCCAGGCGGACCGGCGTTTCATCACCCGTCGAAACGATGAAGCTACCGGCGATCCAGAGTCGCTTGCAGGGCGCATCAACATCCGGGATATGGGCGGCCGGACAGGCAGAGAGGAAGCGCCAAAACAGAAGAAAAAGCCAACAGGAGCACAGGACATTGAACGAGGCTCAATACGCGAAGGTGAGGATGTTTTACAGAGAGAACAGAAGAAGAGAAAGAGAGGAGAGTCCGCGCAAGTCCGCGGTGCTGGGGTGCTGTCTGCGGGCGAGGCTTCTATCGAGGGTTTGAAATACCGGCCAAGAACACAACCTACAAGAGCCACCTATGATCTGATCCTGACGCTCACAGCGAGCCAACTGGGCGATGTTTCTCATGAGATTGTTCGAAGTGCTGCCGACGCCGTTCTTGAATACCTAAAGGATGACTCTCTCAAAGACTATGATAAGAAGAAGGCAATAGATGAGCTTATGGGCATGTCTATGAGCTCCAAACAATTCAACGAGCTTGTGAATCTCGGAAAGAAGATCACAGACTACGACGCACAGGAAGATGATGAAGCAGGAGCGGGAGCCGATGGTGCAGAAGGCGCGGAGCTTGATGATCGACAGGGTGTCGCGGTAGTCTTCGATGAGTCCGAAGACGATGAAGATGGCGGGGCCACTACATTTGAAGTACGGGACGAAGCTGAGTCTTCGGAGGATGAGCCAGATCAAGAAGATGGAGATGCTGGTGGTGCTCAACAGACAGTGGAAGAGATGAACGAAGTTCACGACGACTCGGGGGAAGAGATGGCAGTCGATGGCGCTGTCTCTAGTTTAACCTCACGAAGAGACAAAAATAGAACGCAACATGACATTCCCTTACATGAGATCGATGCATATTGGCTTCAACGGCAGATAGGATCTGTCTACGCTGACGCACATGAGCAACAAATCAAAACACAGGACGCGCTTCGTATATTGTCGGGCCGCTCTGAAGACGAACAGGAGCTGTCCCTACGGGATATTGAGAACGATCTCATGGAGGTTTTCAACTATGAAGAGCCCGATCTTGTGGGCAAACTTGTTGCAAATAAGGAAAGAATCGTTTGGGTCACAAAATGGCGGCTTGCTGCTGAAGATTCAGATGCCAGAGACACCATTGAAAAGGAGATGATCCAGGAGGGTCAGCTACCTTTACTTGATGAACTCCTTGGCAAGGGTGTCAAGTTTGAGGAAGGCAGTGCAGAGAGGCCTTCTAAGAAAATGAAGATGGATTTGATGGACATCGATGTCCCGAATGCCGCAACACAGGGCGCCGCGAGCGGTGACAATAAGGATGGCCCCTTGATACGAGGGCTCCAGCCCCGGAGGCTTATCAAGTTAGAAAATTTGGTCTTTGAGCAAGGAAACCATCTTATGACAAATCCGAAAGTGACTCTTCCAACTGGCTCGACAAAGAGAACTTTCAAAGGCTACGAAGAGATCCATGTGCCAGCTCCCAAGCCGAATCGAGAAGCCGGTGTGAAGAATATTCCCACCACAGACCTTCCAGACTGGGCTCGACAAGGGTTTGGCAGTGCCAAAGAACTCAATCGAATACAAACACGCTGCTATCCTTCAGCTTTTCATGACGATGGCAATATGCTGATATGTGCTCCTACTGGCTCCGGAAAGACCAATGTAGCTATGCTGGCCATGCTCAGGGAAATTGGAAAGCATAGAAATCCCGAAACCGGCGAGATCTTGCTTGACGATTTCAAGATTGTGTATATTGCACCGCTGAAAGCCTTGGTCCAGGAACAAGTCGGAAATTTTGGGGCACGACTTAAAACTTACGGGATACGAGTTTCTGAACTTACAGGAGACCGCCAACTCACGAAACAGCAAATTGCGGACACTCAAGTGATTGTGACAACCCCCGAGAAATGGGACGTGATTACCCGCAAAGCCCTAGACACAAGCTATACTCGGCTTGTCCGTCTTATTGTGATTGATGAAATTCATCTTCTTCACGATGATAGAGGCCCCGTTTTAGAGAGTATCGTCAGTCGGACTATCCGCAAAACTGAACAGCTGGACACGCCAGTCCGCATTGTAGGGCTGAGTGCGACTCTTCCAAATTACCGTGATGTTGCGGCTTTTCTTCATGTCGATCCGAGGAAAGGTTTATTCCACTTCGACGGCTCGTACCGACCGTGTCCTCTGAAACAAGAGTTTATCGGCGTTACCGACAAAAAGGCTATAAAGCAGCTCAAAACAATGAATGATGTCTGCTACACCAAAGTGCTAGAACAAGTAGGGACCAACAAGAACCAAATGCTCATCTTTGTACACTCCAGGAAGGAAACCGCAAAGACCGCCAAATACATTCGGGACAAGGCCGTGGAGATGGAGACAATCAATCAAATCCTTCGCTCCGATGCTGCTAATCGCCAATACCTGGCAGAAAATGCTGAATCGGTCAACGACCCGAACCTCAAGGATATTATGCCTTACGGCTTTGGGATACATCATGCCGGCATGACACTAGCAGATCGGACTACGGTACAGGATCTCTTTGCAGACGGCAGTCTACAGGTTCTCGTCTGTACCGCAACTCTCGCTTGGGGTGTCAATCTTCCTGCCCATACTGTCATCATCAAAGGCACGCAGGTTTATTCGCCGGAAAAGGGTAGCTGGGTTGAATTGAGTCCACAAGACGTTCTACAAATGTTAGGGCGCGCTGGTCGTCCCCAATTTGACGTTTTCGGTGAGGGCATTATCATCACCTCCCAGACGGAAATCCAGTATTATTTATCATTGATGAATCAGCAATTACCCATCGAGAGTCAGCTCGTGAGTAAGTTGGCGGACAATCTCAATGCTGAAATCGTCTTAGGTAATGTCCGGAACAGAGACGAGGGGGTTGACTGGCTTGGCTACACGTATCTCTTCATTCGCATGTTGCGCTCACCAGGCCTTTACAGTGTTGGTGCAGAATATGCCGGCGATGAAGCATTAGAGCAGAAACGCGTGGATCTCATCCACTCGGCGGCCACGGTCTTGGAAAAATCAGGTCTAATAAAGTACGAGAAGACGACAGGAACGCTTCAATCAACGGAGTTGGGTCGTATTTCTTCGCACTACTACATCACCCACAACTCTATGCTGACTTACAATCACCATCTCCAGCCAATGATAACGAATATCGAGCTTTTCCGAGTTTTTGCCCTAAGCGACGAGTTCAAGTACATTCCGGTGCGTCAAGATGAGAAACTGGAACTTGCCAAGCTTCTTGGAAGAGTCCCCATCCCAGTGAAGGAAAGCATCGATGAGCCTCAGGCAAAGGTCAATGTGCTGCTACAAGCTTATATATCACGCCTGAAGCTGGAAGGGCTTGCCTTGATGGCAGATTTGATCTATGTCACACAGTCGGCCGGTAGAATTCTTCGAGCAATCTTTGAGATAGCTTTGAAGAAGGGTTGGGCATCCGTGGCGAAAACCGCGTTGGATCTATGCAAGATGGCCGAAAAGCGCATGTGGCCTACGATGACGCCCTTGCGTCAATTTCCAACTTGTCCGCGAGACATCATCCAGAAGGCCGAGAGAATGGATGTTCCTTGGTCAAGTTATTTCGATCTAGATCCTCCTCGGATGGGTGAACTGCTTGGGGTGCCAAGAGCGGGTCGTACAGTATGTGACTTGGTTTCGAAGTTTCCGCGGCTGGATGTACAGGCTCAAGTGCAGCCGGTGACAAGGTCTATGCTACGAATGGAGCTCACAATCAGCCCAAATTTTGTATGGGATGATGCACTGCATGGGACCGCGGAGACTTTCTGGATTCTGGTAGAAGACTGTGACGGTGAGGAAATTCTCTTCCACGACCAATTCGTCCTCCGTAAAGACTATGCGGTTTCTGAAATGAACGAACACATGGTGGACTTTACTGTCTCGATAGCCGAACCGATGCCGCCGAACTACTTTATCACCCTCATTTCTGACCGTTGGATGCACTCAATCACGAAGGTGCCCGTTTCCTTCCGGCGGCTTATCCTGCCTGAACGGTTCCCCCCTCACACACCTTTGCTAGACATGCAACCAGTCCCAATCCAGGCTTTGAAGATCAAGGACTATCAGGAACTCTACCCTAAATGGAGCCATTTCAATAAGATCCAAAGCCAGGTTTTCAAATCTCTATATGATTCCGATGAAAGTGTCTTTATTGGCGCTCCCACTGGCGGAGGTAAAACTATCTGTGCTGAGTTTGCAATTTTGCGGCACTGGAGAAACACCAATACCAGCGGGAAAGCCGTTTACATTGCACCATTCCAAGAACTCGTCGACATCCAGCTGGCTGACTGGCAAAAACGACTAAGTGCCATTGCAGGTAGCAAAACTATCTCAAAACTTGTTGGAGAAACGGCCGCTGATCTCAGAATTCTTGATCGGTCAGACCTTGTCTTGGCTACCCCTTCTCAATGGGATGTTATTTCACGAACCTGGCAGCGAAGGCAAAACGTCCGGAACGTCCAGCTCTTCATCGCTGATGAACTTCACATGATGGGCGGCTCTGAAGGCTACGTGTATGAAGTCATCGTTTCACGCATGCATTACATCACGCTGCAGACCGAGAACGATATGCGCATCGTCGGTTTGAGTGTTTCACTGTCCAATGCTCGAGATATCGGCGAATGGATTGGCGCAACCAAGCACACTACATACAACTTCAGCCCTCACGTCCGGCAAGTACCCTTAGAACTCAACATTCAATCCTTTACAATTCCACACTTTCCCTCTCTTATGGTCGCAATGGCAAGACCAGCATACGCCTCGATTCTACAGCTTTCGCCAGACAAACCGGCGCTTCTGTTCGTTCCAAACCGGAAGCAAGTGCGTTCCACGGCGCTCGATCTGTTTGCTGCTTGCGTGGTAGATGACGACGACGACCGCTTTCTACACGCAAGTATTGATGAGATTACACCTCTTCTAGACCAGGTAAAGGAACGTGCTCTTGCGGAATCCATGTCTCATGGGATAGGGTACTATCACGAAGCGCTCTCCTCAAGCGACAAACGGATCGTGTCATATCTCTTCAGAATCGGCGTCCTTCAAATAATGGTAGCGTCTCGCGATGTGTGTTGGGAGATCAATCTTACTGCTCATTTGGTAGTAATTATGAACACACAATCCTTTGAGGGACGTGAGCACCGATACATTGATTACCCGATCAGTGAAATCTTGCAGATGTTCGGTAGAGCTAACAGGCCACTGGAGGATGGATCGAGCAAAGGCGTTCTGATGGTCCCTGCTGTCAAACGAGAGTACTACAAGAAATTCTTGAATGAAGCTCTCCCGATCGAAAGTCAGCTGCAGCTTTATCTCCATGATGCCTTCGTTACTGAGATCAGTAGTAAAATCATTGCCTCGACACAGGATGCGGTGGACTGGATGACTTACACCTTCTTTTATCGGCGTCTGCTTGCGAACCCGAGCTACTACGGTCTGAGCGACGTTTCTCATGAGGGTCTAAGTACTCATTTATCCGAACTTGTGGAAAATGTCCTTAAGGAGCTAGCAGAGGCGAAGATTATTGACCTCGACGAAGAAGACGACAGCCTCAATCCGCTCAACCCAGCGCAGATTGCTTCCTATTACAACATCTCTTTCATCACGATGCAGACATTCCTTCTGTCACTGACACCGAAGACAAGGCTGAAGAGTCTCTTGGAAATTGTCACATCTGCCACGGAGTTTGAATCAATTCAAATGCGAAGGCACGAGGACCGAATCCTTCGACAGTTCTACAATCGTGTCCCCGTCAAAATGTCGCAACCAGTCTTTGATTCGCCGCATTTCAAGGCATTCGTCTTAATGCAAGCCCATTTCTCACGATTACAATTGCCTATCGATCTTGCGAAAGATCAGGAAATGGTTGTAGGGAAAGCCTTAAATTTGCTTAGTGCATGTGTGGACGTTCTGTCGTCAGAGGGTCATCTCAACGCTATGAGTGCCATGGATATGTCGCAAATGGTTGTTCAAGCTCTTTGGGATCGTGACAGCCCTTTGCTACAGATTCCGCACTTTACTCCTGAGGTTGTGAAAGCTGTTAAAGAGTTCGAGATCGAGGACGTCGTTGGATTCATGGACGCCATGGACCCAGCTGAGAATAGTGACTACCCGCGTTTGGTGAAAGCTATGGGCTTCGATAACGGGCAGTTGAAAGAAATCGCCAATTTCACCAACACTCAGTACCCCAGCGTCGAGCTGGATTTCCAGGTTCTTGAAGCGGACAGCATCACTGCTGGCGCTCCGGCATACATCCAGGTCAAAGTGGACAGGGAGGTGGACGAAGAGGATGAGGTAGACGCGACGGTTCACGCTCCTTTCTATCCGGGGACCAAGACGGAGAACTGGTGGCTAGTCATTGGAGAAGAGGCAACGAAGAACCTCTTGGCGGTCAAACGGGTATCAATTGCAAAGAGTCTTAACACCAAGCTGGAGTTTGTGTTGCCTACTGCTGGCGGGCATGAACTTACTCTGTATCTAATGAGTGACAGCTATATCGGCGTGGACCAGGACCCGACATTTACCGTAACTGCCGTAGAAGGGATGGATGAGGACGAAGAGTCTGACGAGGAATGAAATAGACTTAGATTGGAGACACCAAGGGCAATTAGCTAGGATATAAAAGGGGTCAGATGCGAAGCGAATCGAAATTCTTTGATATTGAAGATTTTGTATGTTAATGTGGTCTGTGTTCGTTAAAAGATATCACTGCGTCCGTTCTTCCTCTGATTAAAGCACCTGGAGACGCGACAATAGGCTGCCCATATCGAGAAGTGGAAGATATGCAGAACGACGGGCTAGTATGATATCCACCATGCCGTACGAGTAGATTTCTGTCGGAGAGCAGCCGTCTCTAGCCGAGGACGAAGGTTTATTCAGCTCGACCATGCGCTGGGCCGTTGCATCTCCTGCGCTTCCTCTGACATCGACCGCCAGCCTGATTGTACGCTGCATGTTGCAGCTGCCAGTAGCTGCCGTTCTCAGGCTGACGGAGATCGGGTTCGTGCAGGATGGCTGTAGCACTTTCCAGGCAGCACAGTCGGAATAGGCATGTCACACGAGAGAGGATATCAACAGCAGCAGGAAAAGAAAAGACGAGCAGGTCGAGGGATGGTGTACGGTAATGTTGTATCGGCGGTGGCGTCAGGATGGAGGTTAGCCCAGTCCCTAAGGTATTAAAGAAGGCCCAGGGGCGCATAACGCGGCGGAGATTGCCCTGTTTCCATTCCCTGGCCTTGCATTCTTCGATGAGCGACGGTGGGAGGTTGCCAGAGGTTGATAACGCTGCGTGGTTGCAGGTTGATAGCTCTGGTGGGTACAGCCGCCTTCTCCAGGCCTCCCCCTCCCCTCCATCTATCTTACTTCTCGCTTGCACATCACGGCTTCTTCCCCCCGGCGCCGGCCCTGATCGTCTCCCTCTCCTGAAGCATCCCGCCCCCGGTCTCGGTCCCCACCGATACGATGCGCCATCGCTTGGTGGAGATGCGAAGGAACAGCCGTTGCTAGCCCAGGAGATCGTGCTCCAGAAGAGTCCAGCCACCCCACCCACCGTCACCGCGTCCGCACCCAGGACGACCGGTGGAAGCTTCTGTCCCTCCATGCCGTCATATACTCGACCCTCTCCCGTGCCAGCGTCGGGACGAACACGTTGGCAGCGGGTACGCGAGGTGTGGCTGCTCCTTCGCCCAAATCAAATGGGCGGCGCGGGTGGCTGTCTGCGCCATACCGCAGCGCCTCGTTCGCCATCGTTCACGGTTTCGAGGAGCGAGAAAAAGGGACTGCATGTCATCAAACCCCCTGCTCCAGGCTGCTTTCTCTGGCCGGGCGCCTTGGATCTCATTCGCCTGGCTTCGGATCGCTGATGGGAAAGTAATCAGCGCAAGCGTGCCCGATATGCTAAGACGGCGTTTCATCGCTAAATTGCCTTTCCCACGCCCTCGTCCTCAATCCTTCCGCCTGTCATCCACGCGGAGCCCATCGGCCCGTCGGCGGGAAGCCCTTCACTTCTACGAGATAGTTTGGTCCCGGGTCACTGACACTCGTTTCTGCTCTAGTTCGTTCTTTCATCGCAAGAAGCAAGAGCCTGGCAGCAACTAGTTCCGCTACGGTTTAAACTCCTTGCACTCGAATCTGCTTCTCTATGCCGATGATCGCCCGCACCGTCCTGCAATCAATGCCGAAACGCCTCGCTTGCATGACGCCTTGGGCAGCGGATAGCCCTCGCTAATCGGGAGAAGGTGGTCATTGCTGAAGGTTTGGAAAGAATTTGGACGGGGATTCCCAGGCCCTGTTGACCACGATGCCCAAATGTCCCACAACGGTCACCAAAATCCGGACGCGCTGGGAGATATTCCAATTGACCCGGCCATGACGCAGACACAAGTCCACATACAACCCGTCCAGCAACAGGCCATCTTCTCGGCATACGATCCACATGCATCGCCCTCGATGTCGTCCTACCCGTACTCGCCAGCAGCTGCTCAGCAGCCCACGACGAGTGCGGAGCATTACCGGAACTCTCCCACGACCGCGCAGGGCTCCATGCACTTACCGCCGATCCGCTCGATAGAACCACGTCAAGCTCAACCTTTACAGCCGCAGACACCGGTGCAGAATCCGTACCCTCAGGTCGTGCCACCTCAACAAATGTCCGGATACAATCCACAGGTGGTCCACATCCCACAATACTATCAACAACCGCCAATGGGAACCTATACGCCGGTAGGGCCGGGGGAACCGCATGTTATTCAGATACCACAAGCCGGTCGTTGGCCATCGGGCTTACCGTTACCCCCGGAGAGGACGGGAGATCTTGCGAGAAGTCGGAACAAAAAGGAAGTCAAGCGGAGGACGAAAACAGGCTGCTTAACATGTCGCAAGAGAAGAATTAAGGTACGGAACCTCCCCTTTTTGAAAAGCACTACAATATGGATAAGTGAGGAGCATATATATACATAAATGTGACTCCTCTTAGAGTTCTAGGAGCGTCAGCTGCTCCAGGAATTATATGCGGATGAGAATCGCTAACTCTTTCGAGCTGGGCAGTGTGATGAAGGTCAACCTTCATGTCGGAATTGTCAGAAGAGCAAACGAGAATGCTTAGGCTATGACCCTATTTTCAAGCCCCAACATGGTCCGTCTTCGATCCAGCCTGCACCATATCTTGCTCACTCAGGGTCGGATTCACCTACGTCTGCTCATTCTTACACAACGGCATCACTAGGACAAGTTCCATCGGTTGGTCCGTCGCGGTCAAATACAACAGATTCCCCGAGATCCGCACATTCACAAGCAGACCCGACGGCTCATCTTGCTGCTGAGTCTCCTTTCGCTCATTCCCTATATTCCGCATCCCAAGAGCCTAGACCAGAAGGCAATTCCAACGTGACTTCCTACCCCACCTCTGCAACGAGGTCTCCTATACCTGCTGGTATGTATTAAGTGTCTGTGTAACGGCCCAGGAGATGAAAAAGTAGCGATTGATGCATCGGAAGACCAGCGACTAATTAACTTTGCAGTGAAGCAATTGCGGATGGAAGATCTTCAAAGCATCGGAGGCTATCCCCCGCCGATAGAGACTCCCCAATCAGAAGCCGTGTCTGCTCAAGATCACGACAGAATATCCAATCATTTTAGAATGAATTATGGCCCGGCTCTTGACCGCTTATTCGAGACAACCTTCTGGACGTCAGATGGTCTCCAGCAGCTTATCACCAAAACCGAAACAATGGCCCTCTACAAACAACACCTTGATCATCATGCAGGGAAGGAAAGCTCGACGCGCCCTTCGCTTTTGAGTGAGGAATCTATCTTACTTTGGCAGCTATTCAGGCTTTGTGACAATGTCGAGCAACCGCGGCCCCTATCGGCACCGCTGGGGCTCGTCAGTCACTCACCGAAAGATCGCTTACAAGTGTTTCAAGCCTTACTCACAGGCGAGAATTTGCCAAATACGCTGAGTCCGAAATCTCTGGCGGGGATCGACTCGTTAAGAATGCGAGAATTCGAGTTTTGGTTCTGCTTGGGACAGATCGTGTCGATCGAAGAAAAGGACGCGGATACTGCGAAACAGCTCGATGGGCTCTTGGAAAGGTGTCGAGCAGTACTTGACAAACAGGAACAGCGAGATGTCCTCTATTCCATTGCTATGATACGGATCCTTGGGAGGCGGTGGGGTGGGATTTTGCAGTCTGCTCCAGCAGCAATTGAAGCTAAAAAGCATTTTGATATCGCACAAAAGTTCATCGACACCGAGACGACAAGGGGCACGAATTCGGTGATCCGGCGCGTTTGTGGTATGGCGAGAAAAGCGTGGACGAATTGAATTTCAACAGCGGCTTCTGAAGCGTTTGTGTAAGGAAAATTTGATGGATATGAACGAAGAGGGTAGGACAGCCAACCTGGGGAAACAATTGTTGCATTTTCCAGCTACAAAAGCGATTCAGCGTTGCATGGGCGGCGTCAGGACTGTATTGTGTTGTCTGATAGACGACCACTCCACCAAGCAATAGGCCGTTTTCTGCCATTCCGGGGCTATATACTTGGGCGCGGCAGATGTTCTAGATCTACGTGCCTTTTTTTCAGCAGAGATCAGTTATATAAGCAAAGAAGAGCTGATTACACCCTTTCGACCCGAACACTTTGATCCTCCGCATCAATACAGTTGCTCTCGACGACGACATGGGTGTCTCCGTGCCAAGCATCACTGCCAAGATCTAAATACCCCAGCCGACATCAACGTGAGTTGTTCTCTCCACAAAATCAAAGTCTCCATTACCTCTGCAAACTTAACATCTGACAAAAGAGTTGACACGAAAACCTTGGACTGCCCAGTCCGGTCATTTCTTGTGGGTTGATCACGTGGTCATCCGGACCGGCGGGTCACGGCAGGCGGATACATCCCTTAGGCGATCTCTTGCTTCTTGATCTGGTCACCGGTATCTGTCAAACTGTCACCATTTTCATTCGGACATTACATTCCTTGGAAATATCAGCACGTGCAGATCTTGAGCCTTTTCCTGTTCGATCCGGCCACCTCGTTTTTTTCTGACTCTTTTCTTTCGATCAAGGTTGGTCTCTTGTTTGACTTCCAGCGCTCATCTCGTGTGACTGCGATTTTCGGATTCCAAAAGCGCGTTTGATGGAATTGTTAGGTTGTCCCAGATTGTCAAAAGTCTAACTCAATACTGACGTCTTCCTTTTTGCTACCGAAGGTTTGTTTGCCAGATTTTTGTTTGAACTTCAACAACATGACGTCTCTCACACGGCCAATAGATCCACCATTAGCAAACCATTTCTCACTATTTGGGACAGAGCGTTGGACTCTTTCATTCAACATCTTCCACGTTCGCTACCCGAGCCCATGGATAGCTGCTTCGCAAGATCCCCAACGGATCGATTCCCTGTTTTCTGGGGCTCGGTGCTGACCACACACGAAGTATCGAGAGTCTCGCTTTGGGCAAGCGAGAATTCTCCGATTCGTTGTACGAAATTCAGGGGTAAATCCACAAAACGACGTCCGATCATGTCTAGTGCCCTCATTACCGACCAGCAACTTGCCTTTCCAACGTGTGACACGTTTCGCGAAAGGCATTGTCCCAACGAGTCTCAGCAAGCCGCAACAGCATCGACTTGTGCCACGTAAAGCCAGCCGACAGCTATCCCAGCTCGGCGCCGTGACAGGATGAGATGAGCGATGCAACACGAGAACAAGCGGGGTCGGCCAGGTGACTTGCATGACAGCTAGCCTTATAGTGAGAGGCTGAAGTATGTGTAACATGAAGAGTTTGTACAAACGGAATCTGAAAAGGTAGTACGTGGCTAAAGGACCGGTAGTGAATTGAGAGGCCGTGAGGACGGAAGAGAGGTCATGGGAGACGCTTAGGCAGCGATGTATCTACGATCCGTTTCATGCTGGGCTGCTACCTGAACCGCTACCTAAGCTGCTGAGGTGTCTGTTGAGAATACATAGGTTTGGCTGATCGGTGCCTGCACTGCGCAGGTGAGCCATAGCTCGAGCACTGGGTATCGCCCTCACCTTTGGCTTCTCTGCGTTCTTATCTGAAGCTCTTTACTATAAGTGCACTCTATATCGCCGTAACTAGACTAGACCCGAAGTCGAAACCGCTGCAAATTCCAAAGCCGATGTTGAAAAAAGTAGTAAAGTCGCAGGAAAATTATAGCCGCCGTCACTGCTAAGACTGGAGAGGGTCGTTAGAAACCATCAAATCATTTATCAGACCGAATTTTTGGTTCTAGTTACAGAAAAAATCCGCTACACCCATATCCGTTACAAATCCAACGCACAAGTTAGTGGGATCATTACCTGCACTATATCAAGTCTCAGCATCTTTCTGAGGAGCGGGTAACCTCTTCTCCGACACTTTATAGTTGCCTTTCTTCGCCCACCGTTGCCGAAACGACGGGAGGGATCCGCTGAAACAAACCAGCTGCACGAGCCGTGCAAACCTTGGACATCACCTTTAGAGTATAACACTCTCTACGGAAGTCTACCTTTTATACTTTCATCATTTGTGTGCACTGTCTGAGAGATTCATGCACAGTCATGACAGGCCTTTCCGGCTGTCTGGAGCATGGCATGATTGCCGGAGCCAGAAATAGGACGAGAATCAGGTTGGCTAAATCGGTTTAAAATCTGCACTCGTCCAGCCTTTTTGCCTATCACACACGCCATGTTCGCGGTCGATTCTGTTTGTTGGAATGTGCATTCACTGGCCACTTCGTATCACGCACACTAACTTTGCTCCCAAAATGCTCTGCCCGTCCATCTCCATACCTCTCCTCTGTGCCTTTTTCCTCTTCCTGCAATCCGCCTGCACCCTCCCCAGCAACCACCGTCCCTTTCCCCTCCATCTCCGGGCAAACGGTACAAGCACGAACACCCCCACCGCCTGCCTCAGCGCCACCGCCCTCGCCGCCGGCATCCGCTCCAACATCGCCGCCCAGCGCGGCGAGCAAGACTCCACCACCTCGATCCAGATCCTCCAGTCCGCGGCCAACTACTCCTCCGCTTCCGCAGCCTCGCAGGCCCAATTCCAAGCCGCCAAGGCCCAGCTCCTCTCGTTCGTGAACCAAGGCATCGCCCTCCGGCAGAACAACCAGAATCTTCCGGGCGCGGCGTCCAGCAGGGCGAGCGTGGGGTTGGCAACGGTGGCGATGGCGCAGGATATGGAGTTGGCGGTGGCGAGCGGGTTGACGGGGGATCCGGGCGTGGATGGGGGGATGTTGACGCAGTTGCAGGGAATGTTTTCCGGGGGGGTCGTGCAGAATATGCAGAATGAGGTCGATGTGAGTTCTTTCTTTCTTTCTGGCGTTTCTGCTCTCGGTGAAGTTGTGAATGATTTGCTGATGTGGTCTTTTTAATAGGCGTTGAGGGGTTGCTAGGTAAATGGTCGGTTGCTTTGCCTTGAATTCCCGTGTTTATATATCGTTCAGCGAAATTGGGAACCGCAAGGCTTGATGCCATTGCACCATGACACTTGCTAGCCTGTTTAGACATTGAGAATGCTGCATCAGAGACATTAGGGAAATACACTTGGTCCTAGTGTGTCACCTTCATGTGGAACAGCTAAAGAGAAACTCATGCAACACGCTTCTCCCGAGTCTTGCCAGTAACAAACCCTTGATGACGTGCTCAAAATGTCCAACCAGAAAACCATCATTTCCAATGAGACGAAGCCACACACTTCGAGAGCAGCACGTGAACGACTCTTTAAAAGCAAACCCGTTGGAAAAAAGCAACGTAAAAGAGGTACAGCACGTCTGTCTGTCTGTCTGCCCAAAGCCCACGTCGACTTCCAGACGGCCAAGTCGCGCAAACAGCGCCGACCGTCGGCCTGCAATAGGGCTGACATTCCCCTCCTTTCCTCGCAGACGAAGGGGGCCTGGATTGCAGGCCTACTGACACTGAGCGATCGGCGCCGTGAATAAGCATTCCCTGGATGCCGAACTGAACCACTAATCGGGGACGCGAACCTTGAGCGCGAGAAATATTGATGGAGACGGCGGACAGCGGGCGAGCGAACCTCGTGAATGTGAGAATGAGCTTGAAATAATAGAGATAAAAAAAGAAAAACATAGCTTGGGGCATTCGGTTCTGGCCCTCAGCGGCGCTGGAAAAGCGTCAGCAGAATTCCCAGATTTGATTTGTCAAAACTCTCGTGATGCGCTTGGCGAGGGATCAGACGGCAGATCCGAGGACGGCTCAGCGTTGTCCGGGCCCTGTCTAAATATTCGTGGGTATTAGTGACCTGTCTGTGGAGCTGGTGCTGGTCTTCTTTGTCAATGGTGTCATGGTTGGGAGTAGCACTTCAGTCAGTTTGTTGGAGATGTCATAAACCGGCAGTTCAAAGGATAGAATCTCCTCATTAGTCGGCCTCAACAAGCGCTGAAGACCAAGCTATTCGTCCTCCATATCATCCAAAAGTAAAATATACTCGATAATGCCGCCCATGGGGTATCTTACCGCACCAGAATCCTGAACTCCAGAGCCAAATGATCGTTTTCCGTGCCAATGCCACAAAGCTATGCGATTTACGTAACCGTGAGAACCTCAATTCTTATCCTTCAAAGACACTTCTCTTATCCTCTTGCCACCCATGTCCCTAATCTTCTTCTCCAACTCGCCATCCTTGTCCAGCTGCTCGACCTCATCACCGCCGCCTATACTCCGCCCATTGATTAAAATGTTGGGCACTGTCTTCCGGCCTGTGGATTCGGCGAGATACTCTTGCAGCCGCTGACCGAGTGTTGGCGCGTCTGTATTGTCATCTGCAGCCGGTGTTCTTGAAGTTTCCTGGTCGATTTCGACGACGTAAGGGGGAGGAACTATGTTGTATTTCTCTAGAAGAATTTTCTTCGCTTTGCGGGAGAAGGGGCATGTAGTCTTGGAGAATATAATTACTGTCCGAACCGGTGTATGAGCAACTCCGCCTTCCTACTATAGAGAAAAAAAGACAGTAACTTACTCGGGCTGCGCTTTAAGATGTCATTAAGTGTATTCTTCATAAGATTCTCACTTTCGATCTCTTCCTTGGTTTTCGGTGTTGTACCAGATTTCGCATTTGTGGCAAGCTCTTCGTCTTGGGGATCTGCTGAATTATTGGATCAGTCCCTATGCTAACGGAAATTGCGATTGTAACCCTTACCACCTCCTTTACTTGTCTCGAGTGGTTTGGTCTTTGGATCTCCGACCTTAGGAGGAGCTTTTGGTTCGTTGACGATTGGTGCTTGGTTATCTGAACCGCCTTTCACCTTGCTGGCTTTCTCCAACATGTCCTTGATTGCTTCATCCTCCGCCTGATGCTCTGTTACTTTCTCTTCCATGCCTTTCAAAGTTTTGGAGATGAATTCGTCCCGGCTGTTTCGCGCATTGCTCTGAAGCTAGTTAGTGCTCGGAAAGCATTGCGGAAACTCTTCTGTGGGCATTCACTCACCGAGTGATAGAGGATGAAGAAGACCGCTACAGAAACCACAGCAACCAGCACTTTCAACCGCCTGGGCGAGGGCATTTTAGAGTGTCGCTGCCCCTAGGTGCACTTTGAAAATTCGTGCTTCGAAGCTTCGCATGAAGCTGTTTGATGAGAGTCTCGACGACAGTCTCACAGAATATGGATGCAGGGGTTCTGGAAGGCGAAGGCTGCGAGATGCTAGGACTGATGCGGGATATATCTGGGTACGTATGTTCAAGAAGTCGTGGCAGATTCACAGGATTGAGAAAAGCCTGCTGTCGATGATTGTAGCAAGGTCGACGCCACTTTTGGCGCAAAACTATCTTTTCGAAATTTTTGCTTTTCCCGTCGTTTTGGGAGATTTGTCTCTCTAGCCGAGGCAGGGTCGAAGGAAGCGGCGCAGGGACTTCAGGTGACAAACACGCGGGTTCTGACGTAAAGTGGATAATTCTATACGGTCACCGATTTCGAGGTGGTCAATGGGTCAGTGTGATTCTGAGCGCAAACGAAAGTAAGATCGATCGTTCGGGAGAATGAGCTGGGACGGATGAGGATTAACAAAGTAGTGGTCACGCAGACAAGTTGCGGAGATTGGTGGTCAATATTGATGTTGATAGACAATCCCACAAAGGCAGGTGGAGGCGAATTATTTGAAAATAACTAAGACAATGGATATTATACCGGCAACTGGATTGGCGATGGAAGAATTGTCTCAAAGACGCCGAGTCTGATCTCCAGGGACGGGGATCGAGCCGAGAGACCCAATCAATAGGGAGCGGCGACCCGCAGTTGCCGATCCAGACTTTCCCGCGTTCGGGCCTCCCGGTCCCGCTTTCCAGCTTCAGGCACGCGACTTCTTTCCACTCCTGACACGTCTCCCCTTTCCATCATGCTCGCTAATCCAACCTCACCATACTAAATGCACTCTTGATTGCGAGGGGTTTTAGCTTCATGGTCCTCCCGTGCTGCCGGTTGTGGTCCAACCACGTGTAGTCTCGGTCCCATGTGGATCATCTGAAATGCAACTTCCGAACATGAAGAACCATCCGTTAGAGCAACATATGAATTCTCCTGGCTATGTACACTCTGCATTCAAAAACTCGTACCGCAATTTCGTCATTCTCCGCGCCTAATGCCGTGATAGCGTTCACTCCTAGCGGTGGTCGAGATCGTTTTCACTGTGGTGGAGCGGAGGTTGCAGCAGCGGCAGGAGTTGGTTGCCAGGGTGGAATCACGATGGTCGCGATGGTCCATGTCTTGCCGCCATCTGATGTCTCCATATCGCTGTGTGTTGCACCTGAGGCACTAGTCATTGTGGACGGCCATGTCGGGTCAGGCGCTTCCAAAACGATGGTCGAATTGACATAGATCTGCATACGATCTGTTCCAACGCATTGCTGGCCGTTGTTACTGCACTCGAGAGCCGTTCCCCATCTAATGAAATTAGGCATCTTTTTGCAAGCCCGGAAGGGTGATCTTACCCGACCATCGGTCCGGTCACACTAGAAGAGTTTTTCGTGTACGTTGACAGCAACAATCCCGTTTGCGCATCTGTCATCTGTCTGGGAGCAACAATGAGCGATAATTTTTTGTATGCGTACCAAAGTACAACTCACTGTAGCCAAGTACTTGACATCTGATCAATAAGGGTGTAATTGAACACGATACCGTTAGTGTGATTCGTATCAGCAGTCTTAAGTTCCCCAACGAATTGATTCATCGTCCCGTCTTCTTTGGGACCCCAGACTTCTGAGGAGATACACCTAGCTTATTGTTAGTATTAATTTCTGGAGGGACCTGATAGAGGTGATCTATCCAGGATGTCTTTCCCCCTAGCCACTCTTCCAGAAAGTGTTTTCCTACCATGTGATATCCGCATCTGGCCCGCCACATTCGCTCTGGCCTCTTGGATAGGATCCGACAATGCCTTGAATCAAATCGCCGGTACTGTGACCGTTGCAAAGACCTATCCATGCCCAGAGGCCGGCGGTCTGGCCGGACGGCATTGATCCGGGAAAGATTGTTGAAGTCGTGCCGACGATCTGCTGCTTAGCAATGCCTAGACTGACCGAGGGACCCCACTGGCCCAAATTGGCGTTATCGGCGTCTCTGCGGAGCTTCGACGAGGCCGCAACGGCTGATATCGTAGCAAATATAGCAGTCGTGGTAAAAATCCGGAGGAAATACATGTTAGGGGACAAATGTCACGTAAAAAAGGCACGGGTGGGGCCAGAGAGCGTGAGCCGTCCTTCTTTAAAGAACCTGCGGTAGTAAAGCATAGAGAGAACTGGATTGACGGCTATAACCTACCTTTAATATCTCAACTCTAACATAATGTCAAGCCTCGTAGCTCGAGGAGAGCTTCTACGTCGCACAAGATGCGCAAGCTCCCACCAGTGCTGTGACATTCTTGTTTCCTAGAGATTGCCGGCTGACTAGGTCAGGTCCTACCGAAAGAGGATTTTCATAAATTTGACGTGCAGAAGGGGATGTGTTCTCATGGTCCAACGTACAAAGAAATAAGTTCGGCAATCCAACGACCACAATCGCTGAGCTCATCGCTGAGCCAATGGCGTGCACATCCTGAGAAAATGGCAGTTTCAGCTACCGAGCCTTGTTGACATGTTCGTTGTTGGCATACTATGAAGGACAAATACGCGATGATCACAACATCTCTGGGAAAAGTCTGAAACGACTCTGAGCAAGTATGAACCAATTTGTCAATTAGCATCCATCGACTCGTATTTACGAAGGTCATATCCGATAATGGCTATGATATCAAGACCAAATCGTTTTCACACGTCCATTTCGCCCCTTTTCGACGCTGTAGCTTGGTGCGGAGGCGTAGTGGAGCTGTGTAATTGAAACAGACTTTGAGGACGTTGCATTCCTATAAATTAAAACACCTCCAAGTTTCGGGCCAAAAGCTCGGGAAACACTTCGCAAGACTTGAAATAAGAAAAAGGAAGAATGATGATATTTCCAGGGTTCAAACCTTGTGCTGGAAAAGGCCTTTCCGCATCGACGGCAACGTAATTGGCGTGACAGTGCTCTCTTCCATTTTAAGATGATAGCGAATTCCAGAGGTTTGGCCAGTCGCATGAATGGTTTCTGCGAGCGGCACAGAACAGGTTCACGGGATATTCGTTCGACAACCGTGGCTGATCGATGGAGTTGGTGGGCGTGGTCGAGAGCAACGCATTTGCTTTGGAAGGCATCTTTCCACGCCTCGTTCGGTAAGACGCTATCGTCGTCAGTAGGTCAAACCGCCATCAAAAGAATGGTTCAAAATGGCACTGCCGCCGGCACTGGATTGAATTGTCGCGTTGGTGTCTGCCAATCTTAGAAGTTCCGTTGACGTCCAAGGTTGGCTCGTCCGTTCCATTTCTCAGTGTCGGAACAACCATTTTCCGATTCACAAGCGCTTTGCCCATCTTGGGAATTCCGTGGCCCGGAAGGAAATAAAAGAAGTAGCTTTACGAAGGCATTGGAAGCCTCTGCTGAGTTTCGGGCCATATTTGTCTAACATAAATTGATAATAAGAACACGATGATGCTAGACTGTACTCACTTGTCGACAGGCACTTACCTAGGGCGACCCCGATCTGCTAACGATTCACTGTCAAGATGGCTGTTACCTTGAGAGGTTGCTCAACAAATGCCCCTTTTCGTCCCCATGATAGGTGATTGAGAGCGCGACCTGTCATGGACCGCTAGTGCAGATGTTTCTCGTCTGGTCCGACTCTTTAAAACTTCACGGACTCCCACTCTTTCGCAGTGCCCATCGCCGTGCGCTACACTCGGTCAGCTCTGTCCAAGCAAGCAGGTGGGACATGTTTACTTTTCCACGTGAGTAATACAATCGATGATTTTTGAAGATCAGTAGGTATTCCACAACGGCTCTTGAGGTTTAGACCTGCTTCCACATTGTTCAACAATGACCAAGGAGTCCCGTCATAATTGCGAAGAGTCTGGTGGAGAGTATCGTCTCCCATGTGGTGCTTGTTCACGCCGTATAAGGCTTGCTTCGTTCTATTGAACATCGTCTTGGACTATCCTTGCACTTTTAGCCGCATGAGATGCCTGGTGTGAGGTGGCAATGCGACGGTCAAAGATGGAAGGCTGAAGAGAACCGATGGCACAGAAGCCATTCACAACGTCGAAATGGATATCCTGTGATTATGGGTGAAACCTCAAACGCGGCTCATGGCTATTTGAGTGAGTAGTCTATTTTTCTTACCGTCAAACTAATCTGTCTTTCACTGTGCATCACCTTATCTTGCTCGTACATGACGCCCATTTGGGAAAGGTGCGTCTAATCTGCCGCGGCGGGACAAGCTCTCCGAATCCACCCCTACGTTCAATAATCGGAATTGCACCAAGTCCTTAGCCAATTGTTTCTCATTCCAAATACTCGCACACGTTGCATTGCTGGAGCGGTCCAGATATGACAATGAGATCTGTCGAGAAGGTCTCCAAAGTTATTTAGGGCGCACCAAGAACTGTCTTCGACATTCCAAAAATCGCCCCGCTTCCGTTTAGAGCAATCTCTACAATTCTGATGGCGATGAGACACGGAAAGATGATCATGAGATGCATTAACGAGCAGAAGCCTGGGACGAGTCGCTTAATCTGTGTTCCACAGCATTTCAACCGCTTTCTCGCTGTCGCTCTCGAATGGCTGCTGATCCAACTCTAGCGAGCGACTCTCGCTTCCTGCCATGCTACGAAAGAGTACTGGAGAACCAGCTTAACTAATTATGAACTCTATGATAGTTTTGCCACGAGGCTTTGTCAATTCTCCGATGTCTCGGGGCTCCCCGATAGCCGCCTTATCCGCTTACCGAGTAGACTAATGGCTCGTTTTCTATGCCCGAATAGGTAATGGCGAACGAGCACTCAACGCTCTGGACGACAAAAATGAGATACGAACGCCCAAGAAGGGATATGAAATGCCCCACTTGAGTTTTAAGATGCGCAAGGCGCTTTTGATGTCCCTGGTTGTCATCACTGCTAGCCTTTCCCACCTAGGCAGACGCGCCGACCGCCGTCACTGCAAGAGTCCACCCCAGCCTTTTTGCATCTTCAGCGCAACTAACGAAAGCCTTGCTCCCAGCGGATTGAGCGTCATGGAAAAATGTCGGCTGTTGTGTGGTGTCTGAATCACGCAACCGGGTAATATGCGAGATCAAGAGTATTTTAGCTCTTCGTCGTGCTTATTTCGATACCCTCTCCTAGCATTGCTCAACGGAGACTCTAAGTAGGAGGATACAGGCTCTATTCGACGGCGAAAACAGCATATCACCTGCAAGTAGGAAGCTGCATGAGAAACGAGAGATGGTATCTGGTAGTGCCGTGCGTTTAAATGTTCTGTTGACTCACTACCAGCTGGCCTGGTTGGCTTGACAAGCTTGCCGCTATAATCAGATAGGATCACGACGTCTGGTGGTGGCTTATCTACCCGTCAAAAGAGTTCTTTCTCGCATCGCTTTACCCTTTCTCCTCAAGTGCCTGGACCATATTTGAATTGACACCGGGCAATGATAACCTGGTGGCAGGCTTCCCATATCATATCCCACCATGTTTAAGAGACTCTCACTCAATCACCGGAACCCTCAGGCTCGGACATCTCAATCTTTCTTCAATAACGCGCCCTAAATGAAAAAATTATTGTCAGCACGCGAGCCGTCATCTCCTCGGAGGTCCAGCTTCAATATCCGTATACTACAACAATGTACTCACCTCAGCAACCTTTTGCGCATTCGCCCTCAACAGCCCCGTCGCCTCCTCACCCAGCCAGCTTGGCATTGTCTCCCACAATCGCTCTTCAAAGTCCCAACCTTTCCCTCCCTCCACATAAATTGCTTTTCCCACAGCGTCAGCCTGTGCTGTGACGCCGGCGATAATCCTCGCAACGTCCTCGGCGGTCTGGTAGCCCAATCCTGGTTTCTTGAAGGTCTCGACAAAAGCCCGGGTCATGGGCGTATCGGTCATACCAGGACAGATGCAGTTCACGCGGATGCCGTACTTCGCGAAGAGCGGCTTGCGGGTCGAGCGAGCAAGGCCGAGAATAGCGTGCTTTGATGCCTGAAAGCCCATAAGATTAAACAGCACGCTGTATTGATGGTACCTTACTTGGTACATCCACAAACCCGGACTCTCCCGAATCGCCGCGACGCTCGATATCAACGTCAAACTCCTATCGTCTCCCGCCTCCCTTTCCTCTCTCCCCTGCCTAAGGAAAACGGCGGCCAACCTCGCAAACCATGCCGTCCCTCGGAAATTGACGTCTGCGGTTTTCGAGCTCGGCTCCTCTCTCACGCTCTCGAGGTCCAGACTCTCGCCGAACCACTCCTCGCCGTTGTGTTCGAGAATCCCGGCGCACGAAATGGCGTGGTCGACGCGGCCGTGGGTGACGAAAGCGATGTGGAACAGATTATAGATGGAATAATAGTCGGTAACGTCTGTTTCCACGAACGTAACGGGGTTCACCACGGGCGAAGAGGCGACGCCATGGACAGCCGCATTAGAGTTTGTGGTCGCGGCGAGCGCTTGCCCAGCTGGGATGGAGATGTCGCCGAAGAAGACATGACATCCGGTAGAGTGGAGCATGCGGACGAGAGAGGCACCTATGCCTAATGCGCCGCCTGGGTAGACACGTAGGTTAGTGGACATAAGTGTATGGGAGCGGTGAGCCAGATTTAGGGAATACAGTGAGCTAGGAATAGATCTATCGGAAAGCCGTTGACCCAATGCCACCAATGCGATATGGCCCGTCAATCTTTAGGAGGACAAAGCAAAATAAAAAAGGGATACTTGCCAGTAACGACGACGACCTTGTCCTTCAAGCCAGGCAACTTGGACTCGTCGACCTCGAACAACGACATAGCTCGTCACACCAAGGATAGAAGCACTGTCCTACAAAACAGGACCGAAAAGGAAGCAAAAAAAAAAAAAAGCAACACTGCGCAAAAACACAACACCGCCGACGTCCTCCCCATCATGACTCACCCAGCCAGAACGTCTAAGATTTGTAATTATGCATCTCAATTATCTTGCAGAGGCTTTGACATCTTTTTTTCCATCGGATTTAAGATGTCTCAACGCCAGTGTACGTATTCGGAGATTTCGTGCAGGAACAGGGGGGGGGAGGAAGTGAGGGAAGGACACGGGCCGCGGGCACTTCCCGCTGAGCGGTTACTGGCTCTTGGCGCTGAATATGCGCGGGTGCTTGGCCCAGGGGTGCGTGTTACTCAAGAATTACTCATTCCCACGACGTTCGAAATCGAAAGCTTTCGGAGGTGATAAAGGAGGCGGATTTGAAAAATGTGTTCTCATTCAGTTCCAATCAATGTAGATATGATCAAGACGATCTGTTATACAGTATTAGCTAATAAGTCCGTTCTCTCCCAGCCCGGCATGAGGAGAAGGATGAGGTATCTCATAATCTCACAATGATGTTTCTCAAACGGCACCACCAAGGTCCCCTAAAGCAAGCCCCAGAATTCAGCCGACCTGATCCCAACTCAGTAACCGGACGCCTACTTCCGCCAAAGTAATAAAGACGCCTGTCCGCCACGCTGTAAGGATATGCAAATCCGTAGAACGGTCACCGTGATGGTGCGTCCCATGTACGGTAACTGTCTCTCCGGAGACGAGACTCCCGCTTCCCCTGGGTAATGGTATACCAATCCTCCCACTCCCTCGCCATTTCGGTCAGCACGGAGCTCATAACCGAGGCGCTCGCCATCAATCCGTGACCTTCTCCTTCCAGGATCCGGACCTCACATCTCTTCATCGACCTGCCGAGCCACTTGACGTTCTCCACAGGTACACGAGTATCTCGGCTACCATGGTGGATCACGATCGCTCGGACAATGTCGACATAGCGGAACCCGATCGATTGCCTCCTTTCTAAACATGTCACCAGATCCACCGCCGGGTTTGCGTTCGTAGTCGAGGCTTCCCATATCGCATAAGTGAGTCGCTCGTTGTAATTTTGCCGCCGCTCCTCCTCTTCCTTTGGATCGATCGATTTTCGAGACCTCGCTGTGTGCGACTCATTCATGTTAGACCCAACACCTCCTAAAGTGTACAATTCACCACCACTCTTTTGTTGATCTGATCCATTCTCTTGGCCGCCTGCTGCACCGTTTGTCTCCGTCGCCTCGGCGGCGTTGGTGCTGCGCCGCTTGGTTCGCCGCGGAGATTTTGGGAACCTGTTCGTGATGCTCGAGCTCGTTGCGGTTAAAAAGCTAGAATTGGCGGCCTTTAAAAAAGAAGTGGGAATAGAGCGCAGGAATTTCTGCGAATAGGGCATCGAATTCGAGGGTAGCGGGTCAGGGTGTGAGCCGAAATTCGACATTTGAGAAGGAGGTATCCAAGGGGCCATCAGATGTACTCGACCACGGATATGTTGAGGCATCCGAAGCGCCGTAGCTAAGGCGTAGATTGCTCCAGCTGAATGGGCAAGAATAGAAAATGTATTGATCCCCAGATAATTACAAACAATGGCAACGTCATCTGCGACATGTCAGTGTTTGCGAGGAACTCAAAGCATTTGAACTTACCAGGCCAGCTCAATGGAGTACCCGACCCATCTAGACACGGTTCACTTTCCCCCACGCCAGGCCTATCAAGCGTGATTAGTCGCAGCTTGAGGGTCTGAGCTAATTCATCATAAAATGCAGTCAAATATCTTGTTAGTCCCATGCCTACACAACATACAACAGCGAAGCCATTGGGATCACCGACTTCGGAAAACGCTATGCTTCGCCCGGTTTGCGGATGTGCAACTTTCTGCGTCAGTCGTGAAGCGTTAAGAAATCGATCAACGTCGTCGTCGACAGAGTCTGCAATGGAGTCTCGGTCCTCGTTACTAAACGAAAGCCTGCCGGGCTGAGAGAGACGTTTCGTAGATCTACGGGCATCCTTCGTGGCATCTTCTCCTATCATATTCTCGGACGCCCTTCTCGAGTGCCCATTTGTATCGACTAGATCGACCGAGGCGCCTAGTGAGGATGAACGCGTACCTGTAAGCGGAGAATTCAAGGGCAATGAAGCCCTCTTTGCATTGATGCTCGACACGACCGGGCTTGGCGCCGTGAAGTCGTCCTCAAGGGCCGATACGGGTCTGCTAGTAGAGCTCTCTGGGACATCTTGTCTATCAAATAGAGATCGCTTTTCAGAATGATCGAAAGCTGCGTCATGCGACTCAATTTCACGTGGGCTAGGCATAGATTTGCGGGACCGCGCTCTACCGCTTTGCCTAAATTCAGAAGCCTGTCGAGTCTCATCTGGGGTCTTCTGCATCTTCGCTCTCAGTTCCTGTATTCTTCGGGCGACAGGGTCATCCTTGTCCTCACCCTCCGTTATTTCTTCCGTGAGGTCTTTGTCAACTCGTACATCTCTGCCTGAGGAGTGAAAGCGATTATAACGAGGTGTCTTGGTTTTCTGGCTAGGGCTACCATGAGAGCCGTGACGCAGAGATGACTGTCTGGAAGGGATGACGTGCTTGTTTCCAGAGGAACCCGGACTACGTACACTGTAGGAATCAGGAGAAGGTGTGTTCGGGGAGATGCTAGGGTTGGGTATAGGTAAGTGAAGAGCGGCCTTCAGCTTCCCTTTATCCTTGCTTCGGCTTGCAGACTGTCCTTCCGAGTTCGACTCTTCGATGGTATCTTTGGATATATTGTTCGCAGATGTATCGTGACCGAAGCTAGCATTGCTGCCACGCTTCTGCAACAAGGACGAACTAGACCTCCTTATCAAGCCTCCTTCTTTGTCACTGGACCAATGTTTCTTGGTTTTCTGGCCGCTTTCAGCTGATGCAATGCTTGCGGATGATGTGCGCGGTCCTGGTTTGATGCTGATCTTCTTGATAGGAACGTTATTATCTGACCGTAGACTTGTTTGGGAAGTTTTCAACTTGAGACTTCGAAGTGAACTTTCTCGGCTTTGCGACAATGGCTTAGTGTGGGCAGGAGGTCTTGCCATGCGAATGACAGGCGGGATCGCAGCATTGCTGACCTGAAACGGTGAGGATTCCTCTGTGCTCGAGCTGTTGTAAGCGCCGTAGTCCATGCCAAAACCATTTTGCTGGGTAAGGCGCTTCCGGGACTTCACGCTCCCGCTGTTGCTGGGCCCGGAGCGCGACAGTTCATATCCGTTTCCTGGCAGAAAATCGCCATTGTCATCGATGTGAGGTAGATTTTCGAAGTGATTCGCGGCAGGGGAGGAGATGGCAGAGAGCGACGATATCAGTGAGGATATGATCTCTGGCGAGGCTGGAGTGTATGGCCTGCCGTTAGAGGAGTGCATCAGTCTATTTTGGGTCGGGGTCTTGGGCGAGGAAGACCGTCGAAGTTGAACGTCTGAGGGTCTCAGGGCGTTGCGCATTGGTATCGTCGGAGCAGCCGCCGGCGACTCCATGATGAGCGAGGGTCAATGACCTGCAGAAGCAAACGGTGGGAAGAGACACGGTCGATCAGCCAGAATGTAACAAAAAGCCCGATTGGCGAGTGTGAGACGGCGGATACTCCATATCGCGAACAGACAAGGGGGTTGCAGACGTTTCAAACCTCTGGTGTTTCTTTTCTTGGTCGCATCTATCGTCCGACAGGCGGCATAAAAAGGGGATGCAGAATAGACATCAGTTTTGATCAGCTGGTGGGAGAGGATTAGGTTAGGGAATGAGGAGGCGCTCAAATTTAACCGAGCAAGCAGCAGACGATTGGTAGAAGCTCTGGAGTGTGTAGGGCAGTGGGGTGCGACCTCAATTGATGGCCTGGTCTTTCGCACGTTTGGGCACATGCTAAGGCTATCACAGCAGCAGATCTTAACTTTCGTCAAGCGAATAGGAGCGGTTTTCTGCGAGCTTGGTCAGGGGTAGCACCCTGCAATCGCCGGCAGCTAGGGCGCTGCGCATCCGCTTCCCGGCTCTCCGCCCGCTTAGGCTTTCCATACGCCAGCATCCTCTGTCCAGCATCCCCCAATCCAGCTGCGCTGGCGGCTGTGCTCCGGATCCTGTTCCTTGTCTCTAACGACTGCTTATAGGTGCAAAGCCTCTTAGATTAGGTTGAGCCCGGTCCTACACATGATCGCTTTCGGCGTGCACGTTCCACAGGGTGGTCTACAGCATCAACAGTTCGTAAAGACCTCAGCAATCTTATTAAATCTAATAATTCTTTCACTTGCGGACAGAAGAAAGCTCAGAATGGCGTGAGCCCTTAAGCACTCTGGTCTCGGACCTAGCAAGGCGGCTAGCATCTGACCTCTCGAGAGATTTAAACTTTGATTGGGCGGTGTCTTGCGTATTCCTTTTTCTTCAAAAAGTAGAGTCAAGCGGCACATGCCTCTTAAGTTAGCCTAAAACGAGTCTCAGACAATGCACTCCTTTCCATTCGCAAGCATCGCGTCCTTGCCGCATCCCGGATTCCGACCCACACAAGGCGTGATGAAAGGTAGTACAAAGGCCAAAGGGACCAACCTAGGTGAACATCCAGTCAGCAAGCAACGTCTTTGGAGTGTTCAGAAACCAAAGGATTCAAGACTTGGCACGCTCAGTTCTCCAAGGTGATGTTGAGTTCCTCAAGGGTATTCAGAAAGAACACAGCGAAAATAGGAAGATTCATCACAGTGCCTCCAGACCAGAGATTAGGGATAGGCTCACCATTTTAGGCCTACGGCATCTTACTCCGAAAGCCTAGTATACATGCGCAGATATTAGCATACGAGCTATTATCAACGAACGTCGAAACTGTGAAGGAAAGCTCCGTGATCAGGCTTGGGCCCAAGTCAGCGAGCGCTCGCAGGAATTACTAGGAGACCAACCTCATTATATCAGTATTTTCAGTGTTGGTACGTTCATAATCCAGATGGATTCAAACAGTGTGAATAGTGTCATCATTTACGTCGACTAGGGGACATCGCATTATAGAAGGGAAAAAGTGGGAATACCTTTGATCAATTAGCGCGAGAAGGCAACACACGTCGGCTCAATTGGCGTATTGGTAGAATTTGATCAGCTGACGAAATCTCAACAAGTATTGCGGCTTCGAAGCACTCCACAGGATTGTACGGCCTGCTTAACAGAAGGTCGAAGCGGCATACATATTCTGTCCGCCCGTTCGTTCAAGGTTCCTCATGCAAATGTGTGCCCAGTGAAGGGAGGAGAAAGTGGCGACAAGCGGATTGAGAAGGGAAGTTACCTAAAGAAATTGCCAAATTAGCTTTGATCTAGCAACGACAATTTCCTGGCGAACGAGCATTCTAGCCAGATCAGACAAGGCTGAAACTTGTAGAGACAGATTCCACATGATAGTTAAGATCGAGGAATGCCATCGTGTCAAATTTTCATCACAAAGAGATGAAGGGTCTCGAAAGAGATATGTTCACCTACCTTTTACATTGCTTGTGCGTGAATGTGTTTTATAGAGCTTTACATTGTACCTGTATGAAGGTTAGCTACGTTCCAAGCCTCAACGCGGCAGTTGTTCGGTAAAGGATCAATCAGTGTAATTCTAGAGATAGATAAAGTCCTCTGGGTGCATAGGAGTTGGATTGTTTATGATCATCAGAAAATGGTGAGGAGATCCCATGTGAAAAACATACCTTAGACCGAATACTTCGCTCTAGCGACTGAATCGGCCGCAAGGCAGCGGTCAGCTTATCATGTATCAATAGTAGAGCTTGCGGTCCTTGTTGTCTTTCCTGAGCCGACGATATGGTTGCTGCAATGTTTTTGGTAGATGGCAGGAAAAGCTTCAAATTTGATGTGGAAGCTCCGAATGCCAAGGCCGAGGATCTACGCTAAACAGTCACGTGAAACGTTGACAATACGGTCGACTGCAGAAGCCAAAGGCGCCAAGATCGTACCCGCCGATATCCTCTTTCCTTCTGCTTTATCATTCACCGCCTTAGTCAGGAACGGGGCTCGGAGCTTCTCTCGAGACCAACGCGCCAACGCGTCTATCAGCGTCCCTTCATTGGGCTCTGATAAGCTCCCCAGCGCGTTGCAAGGGGAGTGGGCAACTACCGCCCCGGTTCCCTCGCACCTGCAGCGTCTTCCACACCAACACCCTGGATCATGATATTCGGGCACAAATAAACGCTTGGCGGCTGTGCTACTCGTCGGCGTTGAAATGGACGTTTGCTCTTGTTCCTACTGTCCCCCTTCCTTTGTTTTCCTGCTCTTCTACTACGTTTCCTTTGAGCACCCCCTCTGTTCCCTTCCATCTCCAACTTCACTCTCTTGTTCTGCCCTGGAATGGCCACGGAATTTTCTTTCATTCAAATTCAAGATCGAGATTACATTGTCCAACACTCTAGCAAGTCCAATCTGTCTACTCACCTAAGACACCTTTTGCCGGAAAGCTCGTCCTCACTTGTCCCAGTCACCGTCCTACACTGGACCCAGGAGTCGTTCGACCCGGAACATTTAGAGACTGCCTTCGCTCAGTTTGCGGCCGACGACGTATGGTGCCCAGAATTCTCCAGAACGACCCTTCTAGCAACAACTACGAAGTTCAAGATCCCCAGTGAATTTCAAAATGTCTTGTCGGTTGACAAAGTGGCTCTCAATGTGCCCGAGGGACCCTACGTGGTTGATCGCAACAGCGGAGACCTTCTCCTAGTCTCCAGACTCTTTCCAGACACTCATCAGGCATTCGAAGCTAGCTGCTTCCGCACTGACAAGCTTAGCTCTGCATTCGAACTAATCCTCAACTGTCCCAACAAGAATGTTGCTGTGCCATCAAGAATCCATTTCGAGACTTCCACGACGCGACCCCTTGCCGGCCTCCGTTTTGCAGTCAAGGATGCAATCGCTATCGGCGGCCTGAAGACAAGCTACGGAAACAAGGCGTACTTCGAGACATACACTGCGGAAAACACTACAGCTCCAGTGATTCAGATACTTTTAGATGCGGGAGCAGTGATGGTCGGACAGGTCAAGACTAGTGAGTTCGCAGAGGGAACAGATCCAGTCGAATGGCTGGACTACAGCTGTCCAGTCAATTCACGAGGCGACGGCGAACAGAAACCTTCAGCATCTAGCGCAGGCAGCGCTGCTGCTGCCGCAGCATACGACTGGCTCGACTTCACGGTGGGCTCAGATACCGGTGGCTCGGTAAGGGCGCCGGCTGGAGTTTGTGGGCTTTTTGGCAACCGGCCGACCCATGGATCCATCGACCTGAAGGGTGTCTTGGGAGCTACCGACCTTTTGAATACAGTTGGCATCTTCGCCCGTGATCCAGAGGTTTTCTCTCGCGTTGGCTCTCATCTGCTGCCACTAAACTTTCAACCACAAGTCCCCCAACGAGAACGTAAATACAAGCTCCTCTACCCGATTCGTGACGAAGATTGCGACTTCCTCCGTTGGTTTGCACACCCGTCCAAGCCCTCGGAGGACCTCACCTTCGCCGATAAGCAGATGGAAGCCTTCATCACGACCCTCGAATCGCAGCTAGACACGAAACGTGTCCCCTTCAACCTCGATTCGCTCTGGTCTACGACGCGCCCCAAAGGTCAACCTCCGACCCTTGACGATGCTATTGGGCCAATATATTCCACGCTGACTACTTACACTGCGGTGCGCACCGGTCACGACAAGTTCCTGCAAGACTACGCCGCTACCCATGGTGGCGCGTCTCCACCCATCTGCGACATCGTGAGACGCCGCCTTGAGTACGGCTACACCGTGACCGACTCTCAAGTTGCCTGGGCCTTGCGAGCCATGCGCACATTCGCCCAATGGGTAGAAAGCATCCTCTTCGGCCCGGTTGAAGAAGAGCCCATCACTATCATGGTCTTCCCGCAATCCTTCGGCGTGCCCTCGTACCGCGACGAGGTCCCCGACCGCACCAAGGAACTCTTCAACGACCACTTCAGCATCTACTCCTTCGGGTACTTGGTCGGGTGTCCGGACTACACGGTGCCAGTCGGAGAGGTGCCGTTTCTAAGCAGGGTAACAGGGAAGGAAGAGTGGTTGCCTGTGAGTATCAGTATGTGTGCGCGGCCAGGAAACGATGTTGTGCTTTTCGATATTTTAACCGCGATGCACAGGAAGGGGACGCTGAGGAAGGTGGAGACAGGGAGTCGGCTTTATCCTTCATAGGCTCCTCGACATAATCTTTTTTCTTTGATGACGTTTGAGCGATATAGCGGGGCGTTCAGGCGTATTATACTGTCCGGCGTTTGGCGGGATCGGGACACAGCGGGTTCTATGATTCTTTGTGGCTATGAGAAAGACGTGGATAGAAAGACTATAGACAGACAAGGCGCGGAGAATAACGTCACGTTCAGTACTCTTCCCTCTCCCTGATCGATTTGCATCACCTGTGCCAGTTTGCTTTAATTTCTTCTTGCGATTACGTTCACTGGTCCTGAGCGACTTTCGGATTGGACATAAGTTAAGACGTGTCTTGTTGAAAGAAATGTATAGGGCAATTATACTGCAGATGTGTATACAAGATATATCTGCGTCTATCTGCCTGGCTGGTTTGCAACTTTTAGGGATATCTCTTTAAGATCACGAATCCGACCAACTGTTACCGTCGTCAGATAGCCTCGCCACCTGGAAACCGTGCCGCCTTTTATGGGGACCGATCTGGACTTTTCCTGGTCCTTCTATAGGATCATCACTTCTAGTCTATCAGCATCTCCCGCCTTATCTTGCTCCTCCGCTGAAAGTTTTCAATAGCTCTGGCTCCCAAAGTACTTCTGCGGCAGCAGCGCGATCGCCACCGTGCACACGAACACCCCGGCCCCCGCCAGATACAGCACGGCGTTCAGGCTCGTCTCCAGCAGGTGCGCCGCGATCAGCGGGCTCACGATGCTGAACAATCTGCCCCAGAAACTCGCCACACCCGCCGCGGTGCCCCGTATCGGTGCGGGGAAGGCCTCCGGCGTCCAGCCGTACAGCACGGCGTTGAACATGCTCTGGAAGAAGTACTCCATGCCGTTGATGCCAATGTTGGACGCTTCGCTGTTGACTTGGGAGAAGATGAAGAGGGAGGCGCCCATCATGGCCGAGGAGAAGAGCATGGCCGCCCAGCGGCCGCGGTAGAGAACTGTCCCCAGTACCACGCCGGGGATGCCGAACAAGTAGATGTAGACGTAGGAGCGGTATTGTTCGCGGAGGCCGAGGCCGAGATCGGCGTCTTTGCGACCAAGGATGGTGGGTAGGTAGAAACCGGCAATAGTGAAACCCCAGTAGTCGAAGGCATAGATGATCCAGACGAGGATGGTGAGACGAGCCATAGAGAAACTGTTGAAGAGGTATTTGTAGCGGCTGAATTCGATGATGGTTTTCTCGCGGAGGGTGGCTTTGGCTTGGGCGGCGCCGGAGCCGAGCATGGGTTTCTTGACGGAGCCAGATTCGGCGGACGAGTCGGTGCCAACAGAAGAGGCATCGGATTCAAGGGATGTAAAGTCTTCGAGGGTGATGTTGGAGGAGCGATTGTTGAATTTCGCGACATTGTGGAGGACACGGACGGCCTGTTCATCCTTGCCACGGTAGAGGAGGAATTTGGGGGATTCTTGGAAATTGAAAAGGAAGAAACGGACAAAGAAGACTGCGAGTGTGATGGCACCAAGGGTGTAGGTGAGATAGCGCCATCCCATATTATCGCCTTTGCTGCAGCATGGTTGGCCGGATGGTGTAGTCTTACAAGAGTCGAGCTTGGAATCACAGCTATGGCTGGGAATAAAACCGTAGGCAAGGGCACTGCAGACAATGACGCCGATGGGCTGAAAGACGCTGAGAAGGGCGAGGAGGAAACGCCGATTTTGAGGCAGAAACTCGAGGGTGATTGTTGTATCAATTGGGATGTTGCCCCCAACACCGAATCCAACGAAAGCTGTAAGCACAAGAATCGCGCTATAGGTTGAGGGAACACCGAGACAGAGGCCGAATATGCTGGCGAAGAGGACCGTGAGATTGAATGCCCACCGACGGCCAACAATATCCACGAGCACGCCCCAGACGAAAGCACCAGCCGTCAATCCAGCTGAGAATGAGCTCCCAAGATTGCCAATCTCTGGATCTGAAAAGCCCAGCTCTTGCTGCAGCCGTGCCGTGATCAAGCCAAAACATTGCGCCCAGAGGAGGTCCAGCATGTATCCGAAGCCGCAGAGGAAGAAGATACACCACTGGTAGCGGCCCATGCCCATCGAGTCCAGCTCTCGATTGACCAACACGGCCTTCTTCTCGTAAAGGGAGAGTCCATCGAGCTCGGGGTCGGAAGGGGAACGTCGTCTAAAGCCATTGAACGATCTCGTCCGTAATCTGGTGGCCTCTACCGGCATGGCATTCTCTGTTGCTTGGACGCCATTCTTGCTGGAGGGAGGGGGAAGAGCCATTCAAGTATGGTCGGAAGGAGGAGGGAGGCGTCGAAGGGTATGCGTCTAGAGAATGACGCGGAGATGGAGGCCGTGAAGTATGGGGTTGGCGGCCGTTGATAAGGAGTTGTGTAACGGAGGGAGGGAGGGTGTGAGGGCAAGCCAACGAGGTCATGGTGGTGACGTGAAACATGGGGGAAATGGCAAAATTAGCGGGAATCCCATGTGCGAGAGCCAGATCTCCATTTGCGACAGGTGAATGACCGGCCGCGATGCAGCCAAGCTCAACGCCCACCCCACGCGACATGGCCATCGCCGTCGCTTGAGCCTGCGAGAGGCGATTGCCAGGGATTGGCAGTGGTTAGGAGGCGTGGAGGCCAGGAGCGCCCGGACATGACGTCTATCATACGCCATGAATGGCATCGGTTTTAAGCTTAGACTCTTCTTCCTTTTCCGCCCAATCGGCGCGCTCTCTCCCCGGCTCCCCGCGGCCTTATCTGGTAGAACCGCATCATTTCGATCTCGCCCACGGTGGTGTAAACAACCCTCGCAGCGTGTGACAGACATGAGATCCCCTTTGATCATGTGACTCGATTTCACAACAATTCCTCGACACGAACTGGCTATCTGTAATATATCAGGTGCACTCATGTCGAAGGGCATTGCAATTCCATGCCACCACAGGCTCATATTCTAATATTCCCCCAAGTCTTCATTCACCACAAAGCCTACCTTAATTCCGCTACAACCTTCCTTTCAAGGCAATTGAATGTTGTCGAACCAAGCTAACGAGCAATCTGTGGTCATTTCGGCATATCCGCATGACCATGTGTTCGGCCATTCATTTGAACATGCATGTCTAGATCTTCTCAAGGGAACTGGTGCTGCAACCTGCTATACCCGTTCAGATGACTTGTACGCACCTGGCTGAGATCGTTCGGCACTGTACACCATCTGGGCCCTCAAGAAATGTTACTATGCTTCACGGGAGGAATCTCCGGCTGCAGACGTTCTGGGCGATGCGTTGCCATGGCCGAACGACCATTGGTACGAGTACTTAGCCTGTAGAAGGTTTCGTGCAGTGGCTGAAAGAACCGTAGGATGTTGTGGTGTGATACAGAAGCGCTGGTCGTTCAAAGTGCCTAGATTGAATGCAGGCGTGCTGTTCGCGTCCTTCGTGAGAACATAAGAATCCACGTTTTTTGGATTATTATGGCAGTAGAAAGCCGCAAGGGTAGAAAGCTAGAGGCTGTGGAAGTAGGCGGAATCTTCGTAGCTCTCCCAGTATGCGCTGTGCTCGACCTCGTCATAATCAATATCGTTGCATGGGGAATGTGCATCAAAGCACGTGATAGGACACTCTTGGAAAGCCTCAGTCTGCATCGCAGGGTGTTAGATACCTAAGATAGAAGATGAAAGTCAGGCCCTTTTAGTCATGGGGAGCGGAACCGAAACGCGTCTGAACCGGGATCGCCAGCGCCCAGGTTTCGGAAAACTCAACACCTTCCCTTAGGCTCTCGCCGCTTTACATCCAGAGCTAAGCACTGTCCTATTTTGCTTGCCGCCTCCGAGTCGATGGCATGGACCCCAGTGTAGCCTTACAACATCTACCGCCGCCGTCGCATTACGGCCCAGGCCTTGATACGTCGGATCCCGCTGCATTCAACAATTACGCGGCTATTTCCGGCTTCCAAAGCGGACATGTATCTGACGAGCAGATTCAAATCGCCAACGGTTTTGCTCCTCACGTAACCCACCCTGTCATTCGCGACAGCCGGAACGATGGCATCCATCCCCAAGCCCAGCATCCCTACGCCGCAAATGGCATGCTGTCTTCCGCCCAGCCACATCCAGGCCACCCTATGCCGAACTCAATTGGGCGGTTGCAGCGTGAAGAAGGCCCCTTGGATTCGCAGATCCGAGGTGGTACGGATGACAATGGCCACTTTGGCGGCATGAAGATGATTGAGGAGCCTCCAAATCTTGACCAATGGAGGCAGCGGCTGTTCAACGTGGATGACTTAATCACGCTGACCGAAGAAGAGTACGTATGCTAACTTTCGGTCCTCAGCCTGCCCATGATACCTGAAGCCTGTTCGGCGTCATATCTATGCTTCTCTGTTCTCCCATTCCCTTCCTTTTGTGCAATAAGGAGACTTTTATGCCTTTAAATATAGCCTGTGTCGAAGGCCCATTTCCAAATCTTATCCCGTCAATCGCGTCTCGATCTATCCCCTGCCCTTGTTTCTACGCAGACGTAATGTTGCCGGCGCATGGCTCACGGTTTTCATCGTTCAAAGATTTCAAACCTACTTCCCACACGTGGATAATGTCTACTCTCACCGGTCGACCCAGAAGTATAAGCGCAAGCCCTTCGTATCTCATTACTGGGATTGCCGCTTGAAAGGGCGACCCCCAGGGACTCCCAAATCAAGTGACCCGTCAAAGAAGAAGAGGAAACGTACTGCGCGAGAGAGGGACCTTTGCGATGTCAAAATCAAGATCACTGAGTACTTCCCTGGTGCTGCAACCACTCTTGGGCCCGCGGATCTGGCTGGAGCTATGGAGTCGATGTCAACTGAAATGCAGATTGACAACGGCTATTTTGGGGGAGCGGCCAACGGCGCAACGCAGGCAGATGGTGGGGAATCCCAGCCATTCGGCGTGCTAGCCCCAAGTCAAAGCCTTCCTCTTGGCCATCCCGGAGCCAACGGGGCTAGATTTTATACGATCCAAAGGGTAAATGGGACGGGAGGGAACGGCAATGCGGACAGTGAGCCTGGCGGCCATCGGCATACTCTCGAAGAAAGTGATCGAGTCAAGAAAAACAGCGTCCAAAGATGGCTACTGAAGCAAGCGAAAGAAAAGAAGAGATCCCAGGTACGTGCTTCTTTGTTTCTCTATTGGTGCACATGACTCTTCAGCGATTCAAGCGCCTCTTCTTGTCCGTCAACCTGACAGTGGAGCAATCTGTTTGGGACCCTTTTTGCCGTAGAACTCTTGGCTTGACCGTCAATCGGCAGGCGGCGACGTGATAACTTCATTCGGAAAACACTTGGCAACACCCGACATGGCAGAACCCCTGCCGGCGAGTGATTGCTTCACTTTCGCTGCCTGTGGTTCTCACTTCTGTACTTACTCTCCACTTCACCACGCGCCGCTATGTGTTACCCCTCGCTTGCGTCATAGCTCCCTACTCTGAGGGCACACTGAATACCGCTGGTAACAATGGAGCCATACGGTCATGTTCAAGTTCTCTTGCATGCTACCCTTGAATTTCATTCTCGAACATCAATCCATCACCAATCATCGCCGTAGTTAATTGCCTTCTCCTTTGTCGTTGCGGTCATGGATCCAAATCATCAGCAACGTTCCTCCTCTCCTTCCTCTGCTGCTACACCTCAAATAGAGTCTACTGCTCCCACAACACCATCTTCCTCTGCGGTTACCTCAGCACCAAGCAACACTGACACGAGAAAGTCCCAGCAAAAGACGTACGCGAAGAAAGCCACGGGTCTAGCCGCCGAAACAGTCAAGCAGCATTCGAAGGACGCGGAGCTCACTCTGTACGGCTCATGCTTTTGTCCATTTGTTCAGCGCGTTTGGATTGCACTTGAGGTCAAGCAGATACCATATCAGTATGTGGAGGTGAGTATCCTCGCCCTGACTTGTGCAGAGTGATACTCACGCTTATGCAACAGGTGGACCCCTACAAAAAGCCGGCTTCTCTTATGGAAGTCAATCCAAGAGGCTTGGTCCCCGCGATTAAGCATGGCAACTGGGGTTGCTACGAGAGCAATGTCCTGATGGAATATGTGCGCCACCCACCTGCCTCTGCGAAACTAACATCCATCAAGAAAGCTGACCGAATTCGTAGCTTGAGGACCTCAGCATGGGTCACGCTGTTTTACCACTCGGAGAGCCGCAGCTGCGTGCTCATTGCCGTCTCTGGGCTGATCACGTCAGTTGCCTTGCTTTCATGACCTCTCGCGGCAGAAGTGCTGATTCACACCAGATCAACCGCAGCATCATCCCCGCATTCTACAAGCTTCTCCAAGAAACCGACACCTCCCAACACGCCACCCACACCATCAACCTCCAGAAACAAATCACCACCCTCGTAAACGCCTCCCACGCCACCGGCCCCTTCTTCCTCGGTCAGAACATCTCGTTCGTCGACATCTTCGTCGCGCCCTGGGTCCTCCGCCTCAGCAGGGTGCTGAAGCATTACCGCGGCTGGCCGGATCCCGAGGTGGGCAGTCGCTGGGAGCGCTGGGTCTCTGCGGTCGAGGCGGATGCGCGGGTTCAGGCAACGACGAGCGAGGAGAGTTTGTACAGGGACAGTTACGAGAGATACGCTGAGAACCGACCGAATACGAGCCAGCTGGCGGATGCTATTAATGCAGGACGGAATTTGCCGTGATAGCGCGCAGTGTTTGATCCCGACCGGGACGTTTGATGTACGGATACTCGGGGCTTGGGAAAAGGATGTCTTAATACGTCATGTCGTACGAGCCACTGTGTGATCCTCGTGTCTTACCGTATTGCATCTTCGACATCTAATAACTATAGAAAACAATGTTTGACATCAAAATCTCATCACTATTTCTCAATGTCCGAGCTAACTCGCACCATCCTCCCAGACACCCGTGACTTAACCCCTGCATCACGTCGGCAACGTCTCTCCACCTGAGCGATCAGACCCGATCCCTACGACAAGCGAGCAAATCGTCGTCCAGAGGCCCCAGAGGGCAAGGAAACCTTTCGATCGATTGGTGCCGGCTACGTGCACGGCTTGATGGATGGAGAGCGCTTGCGGGGACCGGTAGATCCGTTCGGGACACTTGTTCGTGCTTGAGTATGAGGAGGGCGAGTATAGGTCGACGAATCAACAACTCACCAAGTTGTCGCTTGGGCATCGTACTCTTCAGCGATACCTCGGAGGGTGGGGAGCAGGAAGATATGGCGAATAAAGGCACGGAAGGTCGAACCAGACGTTCCATTGTCAGGAAAATAACCGACCCTGCCCCCAATCGACCTCGTTCGGATCCATTAACACGGGGTCGATTGGGAGCAGGCTTTGCAATAATGCGGACGATGTGGCATGAACATCTTGAGTAGGCTCATTGTGGATTCGACAGAGAGTGGATCTTAAGATCGCCGATTTGAAGAGTTCAGTTTGTGATAGATGTTGTGACTGACGAGGAAATGGGACTTCAACGGCAGGCTCGGGGGTGATTGAGTGGATGTATGGACTGTTTAGTCCGTCGGTAACACGTGCTAAGTTAAGGGGCAGAGGACGGCGCTTGGTGTCAGTGATAGCGTTTTGGGACGCTCACAGAGAAGGTCGAAAGGGTATTGTGGTGGTGGCGGTGGTGTGTGGCGCTTTTTACGTTGTCGAAATCATTGTGAGCTTGTAGACCATATCCGTATCGCCTTCCCAGTGACGTTGAATTCTCCAGACTCCAACTTCCTCGGTATTGTATGCGGTCAGGCAAAGTCTGCCGCTGCGATGGGACGTAGCTCTTAAACGGCGGAGGCACCACTTCTCCAGCATCCTAGGCGCCTCGTCGCCTCAAGTTCCATTGATGGTCGATTTGAACTGTCGAAAATCATCCCGATCCTCTCTTTTGACCACCTTGATGATGGAATATGAAGCTTCCACCGATACTCGTATGAATGACATGACATGTCTTCTGGGAAAGAGAGCCACTCCTTGGCTATGGCCCCTGTGTCTCTGGTTCCTGTACCTTTGGCTCTTGTGTCTTGCTTGAACTTTTCTAGGTCAGAAACAATCTGAGAAAGCATGATCAGAGTAACATTTCTGTCTGACATGGCTTGTCATTCCAACACAACGAATTTTCACTTCAGATCCACGAGGCGGGACTTAGAAGAAGTAATGATCCGCATGCTCCGTCTCTACAAGTAGGACTTCGTCGTCGACAGCCTCGGTAGCAAACACATTAGACCACGCCTGTCCTTTCCGCCTCCGGTAGGAAAGTCTTCCCTTCATCTTTCGCCTGCTCCTTCTGTCTCTCTTCTCGGACACAGGCAAGGAGTTCGTCCCAGGACATCCCCAACCATTTTGATATTCCTTTCGCTCCCTTTTCATCGCGGATTCTCAACTTTTCGCTCTTTCTATACTTGTTGTCTACTTCCCCTGTAGTGATCTCGGGATTGGCCCCTTTCAAGAGTAAAAGTTTCATCAAGTTCGCCGCCTCTGACGAAGTCTTCATAGCTGCGAAATGAAGCGGAGTCCGGTAGCGGGTGCTGCGTCTATGATCAACGTTCCCTCCGGATTCGAACAGAAAAGCCACAAGCTTGACCGAGCAGGTTGTTTGTGCTACATTTACAAGTGCGTCTCCAATGTATTTTGGCCCACAAGACTT
This sequence comes from Pyrenula aspistea, assembly GCA_021030945.1. Taxonomy (NCBI): domain Eukaryota; kingdom Fungi; phylum Ascomycota; class Eurotiomycetes; order Pyrenulales; family Pyrenulaceae; genus Pyrenula; species Pyrenula aspistea. The sequence goes on from JAGFML010000075.1 coordinate 126,265, forward strand.
CGGCAATTCTATCTTTTTCCAAAGTCGAAGCAAGAACTCTTCCCTATGAAGCTGATTCTCTGTAGCGCAAATGATAGACGCTGAGATGAAATCAGCTGCGCGTGGTTTGATACTATTGTTATACCTTTTCTTGACCTCGATAAAGTCAACGCACGTCATGAGTTCTTCATAGATTTCGTCGGAGTCGGAACGTATTATTTCCGGGGTGACTCGGCCGAGATTATAAGTACTAGTTGGCGAACGAAAATCTGATAGTATGTACTTGAAAGTTTCTAGATTTTTCGCTTTGCATGCGCACTTCGCCATTTCGACACGTGAATCGTCATTAAAACCAGCTCTTGGTCTGAGTTTGAAAACCACGTCCAGCATTTCAGACGTACTGGAGGAGGCCGTTAAATTGCAAATTTCACCTGTAACGTCCAAAGAAAATTTTTTTACCTGAAAAAGTTTCTTAACGGATTCCACTTCGTTTGCAGTTACCAAATCGAAAATAAGGGGTTCTATTTCATCGCTGTCAAGGCAGTCCAGGGCGGTGGCTTTAATAGCCTGTTTATCTTGATGGAACCGATCGAGATGCTCGTCTCGCATCTTGCGCGAGAGGAAGCCACCCTCAGCAAATATACAGCCAGTAAAATTGCACTTCCACGGGCGATCATGATGTCTCATGTGAGAGTCCCTGACAAATCTGCTTTCAAAGCCGTGGCGACGAAAGGGGCAGCTCAAGAACCCGCATCTGAAGGGACGTCTGCCGTGATGCCTTTGAATAGCGAGACAAAGGCATTGTTCGTTGTGATTCATTGTTGTACACAAAAGCCGGTCAAGTTCTCTGTGTATGCGAATCGTTGTAGCAGATATCGTCAGGGGGTCGAGATCAATCCAAGCAGTGCCTTGAGGTATGTCAGATACATGCGGACAATATAAGCAGTATCAGAGCGATCCTGGAAGTACTCGCAATCTACATACCTTGAAGTTTATTGAAATCGGACTTAGAGCAAGCCTGCTGGAATTGGGCCGCTTTAGAGATCATTTCATGCAGTTTCGGGATGTTTTGGAGGCGTGTGAAGCTGGATGCATCTGGTGTGCTCGTGCACTCTTCATTGTTCCTTTCGCTTGAGAGTCTCTGAAGAAGATCAATCAGCTTGTCTGGCAAACCCTGCGATTGCAAATTTGCGGCACGTTCGACTAATTCAGACCACATAGTAGCAGAATAGTCGTGAAACCTATACGCTCCAGAAAGCATAAATTCACTCATATCATCGTCTTCAATGTCTAGGTCATGATGGTGTTGGCAGAGATACGCAATGGTGCACATCGCCAGATTCAGCATTGCCTCTGTGCTATCAATAAAGCCGCTAATTCGAGGACTGAAAAAATATCTGCAGTCTATGAGCTCACCTCTCCGAAATGATACTAGCAGAAGGGCATACTCCTTGACAGTGAAGTGGACGAATTGGACGTATTCATCAACGACCTCCACAATAGAACCGCATATCTTGACTATGTTCAGGCTGGCGAGTACCACTGCATTGCCTTCCGTATCATCCAAATCGACGGCGAGGGCTTGTTCAATCTCCATGATAGTCAGAGGCGTTTGGGAACAGCCGATCCATCCAAGAAGCTTCCGAGCTTTCTCCTTCAATGTTGGAGGTTTCAGGTTGTTCACCCTTGCGAGAACTCTGCTATAGCTGTATTCCCAATTAGCACATGCTAGAATGCTTCGGTTCTAGATAGATTTTACGCGTCATCTAGGGATTCCGGTAGGACTTGAAGCTCACGCCGAATTTCGTGTACTTCCAGGTCTTGAATGTTACTCATTACAACTTTAGCGTATAAGAACATGCCTATCGAAGTGAGTTCCATTCGTCCTTCCTAGTGCTTATGGAATAATATACCTTTTGAATTCGAAGCAAGTGGTACTAACAACCTCTCAATCTCAGATTGAGCTTCAGGCAAGAAGTCGCGCTCCGCGAACCATTTTTGCATGTTACTCGTCACGAATGCCTGAATACTTCCTGAATTCTTGTGATCTACGCGGATTTTGGCGGCTTTCTCTTCCAGAATTCCTTTGATATCAGCTTCTGGTCGACTACTGACCAGAATCTTGGCGTTCTCGCTAGTCTCACGCAAGCGAAGAAGCTGTCTCAGGAGTCTGCCGCGTTCTACCTCATCAATTTCATCGACGCCATCGATGATAAAGTACACCGGCCCTGCGCGTGCAAGGAGCGTCGTCAGGAGGTCAATCGTAACATCAATATTCCACTTCAAATTTTCTCTCGATGACTGACACAGAACTTCTTCGAGATCATCATTTCCAGAAGCCAGTTGAAAGATCAAAGAGTGCAGTATCGACAGGGCCGATGTGCTGTTCTTCAAGGTGTAGCTGAGAAAAGCGAAGATGGTTTTCCCGTGGTGTCCCGTTATCCCAGTGACAGTGCTTGACAAATAAGTCTTGCCTACAAAGAACTGTCGTTACTTGCACGAAAACCTAGAACGTCACATTTTGGTAACTGACCTGCTCCGGGAATTCCTTGCAACCACAAAAGGTTTGTCGACGTGTCTGAAGCATCGAGCCACACAGTAAAAGTTGCATCTCTCACGAGCCATTGCCCCGTCCCCGCCGACGTTCGACCCTGGAAATGGTACAGCACATCTTCGTAGGTCTTTGGTGAGATATCTGTCCGGATGGCTTCATATTGTTGGTGGCGATGGGCCCTTTCTGTGCGCTCAAAGTGTTCCAGCGCACGATTTCTCGCATAATGTTCCGCTTGAATGTGTTCTAAGCGAACTTCATTCCTCAAGAGCAGAGTTAGTCGACTGATATGATCCGTTACCACCTTGATTTTGTTCTTATGCTTTGGCCAAAGAGATTCGAAGAAATACTTCCACCCTTGTCTTAGATCAGTCTGATAGTGCTTGACTAACAAGGTATTAATCAAGACTCACGCGGTAAATTGAAGAACTTCAACGCAACAAGGTAAAAGTCAAGAATGTCCTTGAAAAATAGAACTAAAACATCTTTGATCTGCTCATTGTGATCAAAGAGTTTAGAGACTTCCCTAAACTCAGGCAATAGGACTCCAATATCTGCCGTGGCGCCGATAATCGCGTCAAATGAATCCTTCAAAACACTAGTCCATTGAAGGAGGAGCTTGATGGGGCCCCATATAAGCGCTAGAACGTCGGGTTTCGCTTGCATAAACACTTCTATCACACTAGCGTAGCTGCCAAGGCCTTCTAGGTATGGTTGAATTTTGGATAAATGTCGGAGATGTCCTTTCTTTGCTTGCTCTTCTTGAAGCTTGTCGGTAAGATCATAAACTTCGTCGATGGTTTTTGTCTTCAATATCTCGCTATACAAAGCATCGTTGTTAAGATTTGACCTGAAATCCCGTATCACTCTCTCAAACACTTGCTGCGTGGGGTCGTAAGAGGTAGCCATTTTCAATGAGTCGGATCTTTCAGCATATACAACCTTAAGAGCTGTTGAATGAAGAGACGAAGAGAGAAAGAAGATCATGGAGAGAAGTGTGCTGGCACCAATTTTCTCAGCCTGGTTTCCTTCGACTGGCCATTTTGGCGGTGGCTGAGCTGCAAGCACCGCCTCACAAGATGCAAAGACCGCGCCCGACCTCGTCTCTCAGGAGCCTTCATATCACAATCTTATCCAGTTTTGAGAGCTGCAGTGACCTCATGTTTCCATTGTCTTATCTCATTGCGTTATATCCGTAATTTCACGACCCTTATCGCTCGCATCTTAGAGAACAAGAACGCAAAGTGGTCGGTCGCAACAGGCCTCGGGTGACCCAGCAAAGCCGCAACGCGGAGTCGACTACGATAGAAAAGAGCGCCACAAACGCAGAACTGTTCTAGACTTTCCCATTGTTTAGACCGACGTCACGCTCATTGCAGCTGTATGAACCCTTTTCTCGAGAGTCCTCCGCTACCCACAAGCGCCAAAAGACCTATCGAAACAAATGAAGATGATCTCTTACAACATCCTAAACGGATCCGCACCCAGCCTTACCATGAACTTCTTGGAAACGCCGAAGGCATAGTGTCAGAGTCTTATTTCCTGCCGGAGCATGCTGGATATCATGCCTCGGGTTACATAGGTCCTCCGCAACAGAATGTCAAATATGATGGAACCCCTCTAGGACTACCACTCGAAGGTAACTTCGCCGTGTCGACACCACTGATGGTACCTAGAACGATTTCTGAGGTCAACCATTCTGTGGCTGACTTCCAGAATGTCGACGTTTTTACCAGTAGTGGTCTGGATGAACAGTATTTTCCTTCCGGGTTTGGAATCGAAATGTTTCAAGCTGAACCGGACTTTCGCTACGTCGACACTTCCGGTAGCAGTGGTCTGGATGAGCAACATTTTCTCTCCGGGTTTGAAAATGAAACGTTTAAACCACAATCCAGTTCAGATGGAGACGTCATACATGTATGTTGTCTCGAGAATGCTCAAGACATAAGCTCTAATACTGCAATATCTAGTATGGTGGTGTAAGTGAGACGGTGGGTTCCTATGTTCATACAGACCCTGTCGAACTCAGCTCGCAGGAAGCTTCGCCATCATCGAAGTCTCTTGCGCGAGGCATGGAAGGGATGGTCCCTTCCATAAAGGCCGATGAGATAAATTCAACCGGTTATTATACGACAATGCCTTCGGCAATCTCAGCTCCCGTGAGCACTATGATGCCTGAGATCGCAGGAACATGTCCAGAGTTTTATCAACAAGCCCCGTCTCTTGAGGCTGATTGTCGGGCGGGCTACGAAACGGATTCTCCTGCCGTAAGATCTGCCTTAGCGCCTCTGTACGGTAATGACGAGACTTCAAGTGAGCATGCTATTCTACTTTAACTTCTTGACTCGGAGACTAATTCGATAGTAAAAGCTGGGGGCAACCACGACAATTCTAGTTCAGAATCTTTCAAAGATAGTCCGAAAATCGTAAACTGTAATACTTGCTTCGGAGTTGTAAGCCAAGTCACCGCATCCATGCTCAGTTTACCGCTAATTCCTGCAGATCGTTGCGGATGTCGTGTCCTCCGTCAATAGCAGTCAAGGAAGCGGTTTTCTACCGGTGATCCTTCGACGCTTTGGAGACATGATTAAACTCCACTTCCAGGATTCTCACAAGTACGCGGGATTACTAACGATACCAGTACTGGGGAGGATGCTTGACGAATTTAGCGTCAAATTAGTTGCGAGCCTCATTGCCTCACCGTCTCAATCAAGCGAGACACGTAACCGAACAAAGGCAAAGGATCTGATGCAACGCAAAGAATACCGGGTCCGAATAGTTGTGTATGGTTTGAAGCGCGAGGAGTCAATTGTTGGTGATTTGCTCTCAGATTCGAGTCTATTTCTACAGCAGCCGTCAGCAGCTGAATGTGACCGAAATATCGAGTATTCCAATCCACACTACCTCATCCGGCCGGGATCAAAGATGCCAAATCTAGATGGATTATCCATATCTTCCGACACACGTCCTATAGCGTCATCAGAGAGGCTAGATGAGGTGGCTCAAAGTCGATTTATGCGACTTTTCGATAACGCCAATGTCAATGTCCAGCCGCAGATCGCACCTAGCCCGCGTCTACGATCCTCTTTGAAAGTGTAAGTAGATCACAAGCGAAAGAAACAATCTGCTCACGGAGGATAGCCACCAACTTACCGCACTTGCTATGATGGTAGAGAAAGAATGCGGCCTAGTGGAGGCACCGCTATTCCCATCGATATGGGAACCCAGCTTGGATTCTGCGGGAACAAGACAGTGGGTCGTCTACTACATTTTAGCATGAGCAGTAAAGACTTACAATTAGTCTAGATTCCGACACAGCGTTACTGGCCTCAAAGAGAGCTGCCCAAGCCTTGTATACGGAGGAATACTTGCCGATGTACGTATGGACTGTTAGCATCCAACATAGACGAAATCTACTAAGTGTGTTAAATAGGAAATGGGTTTGGGGAAGACACTGAGCCTCATAGCTTTGGTCTGTTCATCGCTCGACATGCGTAGCGACAAGATAGCTACGTCTCCCGGCTCCATGTCCATGGCGACATTGATTGTCACTCCAAAGTCAAGTATTAGTGACTAGTCTAGAGATATCTCAAGATCAGGAAGCGGCTGACCTGCGTTGCAGCGATTCCTGGATGGCAGCTTCAAATTGAAAGGTCTGAATCTTTACCCTAATGTCGCAGTCCATGCTTATTCAATGGGCTAGGCATACCCATCCCGGCCAGGTAAAGACAATAGTATATCACGGCTCCAACCGGCAGCAGATGCATACAGCATTCAACGACAATGATATCGTTTTGACTACTTATGATGCTTTAAGGACTGATTGGATAAACAGAGGAGCCCTTTACTCAACAAAGTGGTACCGGATTGTGCTGGATGAAGGTTTGTAGTTAAAATCTGCTTATCTTAAGGATTGTTGACTAATGCAAGTACAAGCTCATCACATCAGGAATCGATCGTCTCAGACCTTCAAAGCTGCGTGTGCGGCCGACTCAAAGTATCGTTGGTGTTTGACAGGAACACCAATACAAAACTCTCTAGATGATTACGGTGCCCTGATATGCTTTATCGGCGTACCTTCACTTACCGACAAATCCATGTTCGACTTCTGGATTACGTCTTCGATTAGAGAGGAAAAGTCGCATAGCCTGAGGAGACTGCAAGGGCTGATAAGTGCAACTTGTCTTCGTCGGACGAAGCAAATGATTAATGACTCGCTGGACCTTCCACCTCGCCTCGAGAGGACCGAAGCTATAGCACTTCACGAAGAGGATCGTGAACTGTACGCGTACTTTAAGGATGTCACCTCTGCATTTGCGGCAGGCGTCCCATCCCAGTCTATGAACCCTACCAAATATGACGAGTTCAAGGAGAGCAATATTCTCTCGCTAATCAACTTCCTGCGGCTAATATGCAACCATGGCAAGGACTTGCTCCCTCCATCGGCATTAGCAGTTTGGGAAGCGAGGGATCGTGCCTCCGTCAACTGGCAAGTGGTGCGGAACTGGAAAAGCAGGTGTGATCTATGTGACGCAGATATCGAGATAAACCGATTACTCAACCACAACAACACTCAGCCTCGCTGTGAGCACACCATTTGTGCAGACTGTGCTCTTCAAAGTGCACACGACTCTGTTGAGGAAGAGGGCAACTGTCCGAAGTGTGCACGAGACCGCGATGACATTGGGGCTTCCAACAATAATTCTGCGCTGACCTCGAGGCTTGTCCGACGCTCTGCGAAAGTCGAAGCCTTGCTACGAAATCTACGCGAAGAGCGGACTCCCGGGTATGGACTGGATACAGGAAAGGTTCCTAAGAGGTATGCTCGCAGTGCGTTTGTAGTACTTCTCTCGTGACTTATTGGTCCTAGTGTGATATTCAGCTACTGGACGAAGATGCTCGACTTGGTCCAGCAAGCGCTCGAGGCAGACGGTTTCTGTTCCCAACGGATAGACGGTAAATCAAGCCTTGAGCAGAGAGCCGAGGCCATGAAGCGATTCAATCATGATCCTTCATGCACAGTAATACTTGCCAGTATTGGCAGCGCCGGTGAAGGGTAAGCAGAACCTACCTGCGTTCTCAGCTATTCAATGAGGCTTATTACCTTTTATCTTTAGTATTGATCTCACGGCGGCTAATTATGTCCATTTAATCGAACCACACTGGAATCCAATGGCCGAGGCACAAGCGGTGGACCGCGTACATAGGATAGGGCAAACGGGCCAGGTGATAGTCACCCGATATATCGTCAGCAAATCTATTGAAACGGTGAGTCCCATCCATAATATCCAGTTTCCGATGTCTGGGTTGCGATTCTGATGGTTTCTAGTACATTCAATGGGTCCAACAAGACAAACTGAGACTTATCAGCCGATCTCTTGACTCCATGGACACGTCACAGGCTGGTGTCGACAAGGAAAGATGGAATGTAGGTTACGCTTTCGAAACGTCACTTTTCCCTCCGAGACTAACAACCAAGCTAGATGCTACGCTCGTCTTTGGAATAGTCTCTCTCTTGCACTCCTCGTAATCTTGGAAACTTCCTTCCCGTATCACTGACTTCTATTACGGTATCGTGCCTGATCGGAACCGTCAGGCTTCACAGAACGATAGAGCTTCAGACTCCTGTAACCGCTGAAGATCCTTTCCCGGACTCACGGATGACGAAAGAGCAGTATAGAAAACTCAGTCTTGTCGCGGACGTGTAATCTTTCGCCGATGCACTTGCAAGCGGGAAGCATCCATCGCAATGACCTTGGGTGTGTTATATTCTTGGAAGCTGCGGAATAGGTAACAAGCGGTCAATCAACCATGTCATTGCCATTACTTCAAGATAGATATGCCCGTCAGCACGACTCAAAGCGAGAAGAAGCTCAGACCATGCGGGTGAAGCGTCCAATCAAGCAGCCGTGGCAGTCTGGGCATCTCGTGCGCGTAGCCGCTCGGATAAATGATATTTCCGTAGCCTTTATCACGTGATTAAATCTGGCCGCATAATCTTGGCATGGCTGATTCTTGGCAACGCTTGGGACGTTTGCTGCTTCAGATCCTGGCGATCTCCAGATCAATCTCCACCCGCAACGTTCCCTAACGGCCTAGTAGAGGTCACCATGTCACAAAATCGTCGGGTTCAACGTTTGAGCCTCCTCCCTTGAGACAGGAGGCTCGGATTCAAGATTATGTGAAATATAACGGCGGCAGTCTCGTCGCCCACCGCGTGGTGACATGCATGGTCTGTACACGTTCCTTCCTACCTTGAGTTCTTATCCTTTTCGTTCGTTACTTCCGTGGCAGGCCACAATTCTTTCCTTTCAAATTCAACTATTGTACCTGGAAGAAAACTTCTTGTCCCAGTCAAGACTTTCAACACCACCATAATGCGTACTCCGTCCCTGTCTCCATTGACCACCACCCTCATCCTCCTTCTCTCCGCCCTCCAAACCCTCTCTATATCCATCGAACCCTTCAAAGCCGAATCCCACCTCCTCACCCCCCGTCAACAGCAAACCACCTGCCTCCAATACGCCACCGTCGCCAACCTCTCCACCATCGGCACGAACTCGACCTTCCGCGCCGCCTTCCAGCAGGCCGCACCCTGGGGCACCGACCACTCCTCGGGCATCCTCGACGGCGCCACCAAGACGCTCATGACGCTCATCAACGACAAGCCCATTAACCAGCAGTGCGGCAATCTGACCGCGGTGGCCATCCAGGAGGCGCCTAACAACCTTACGGCGGGGATTATTGGGCCGTTCAAGGTCGCCAAGGAGACGCTGACGCCGGTTAACAATGGGTTCGATGTGCTATTGGTTGTTGGAGTGGCAGTTGTGATGGTTGGTGGGTTTTCATGGGCGCTGTAAAGGATGTGAGGTGTCACATTTTGCAAGGGGGGAAGAAGGATCTGTGAAAGTCGGTGAGATGCGGGTGCTATGACCCCAAGGAGATCAGCTGGGCGTGATGCACGAAGCTTCGAACTTTAGTCATGCAAATAATCATATGATCACGAGGCAGTTCCTTTCCGATCGACATGTTATAGGGGGATGGCTCTGGTGGGAGCTTTCAGTGTGACCTAGATGACGTCAATTAGAGACATCTCGTGAGACTAGACTATGGTACAGGTATGATGTTCGATTTTCAGTTTGCCATCTATCTCATCCCGAATTGTCCATCTATGCTCTATCCCTTTCCAGTCTTGTCATCAGTTGTACCGCTCCGTTCGGTGATCCAGCATGTCTTTCTGCTCCGGGATCGGGGTCAGCAGGCCTTTGCCCTCCACAGCGCTCCTGATGTTCTCGATGATCGACTCTTCCATCTTCGTCTGCGTCTCGATCGTCCATGTCCCCATGTGTGGCAGGAGGATGACTCTCTCGTTTTCGATCAGCCCTGGGTGAATCTTGGGCTCGTCTTCGAAGACGTCGAGACCCGCGCTTGCGATGAGACCGTCGTTCAAAGCGTCCACCAAAGCTGCCTCGTCGATGACTGCGCCTCTGGCCGTGTTGACAATGACTGCTGTCGGCTTCATAAGCTTGAACTGCGGAGTGCTGATAATGTGGTGGGTTCGGGGCTAGAAGTCGATTTGAAATTAGTGATATGATCGGGTTGTTTGGTTTTTCTGCTACCCACGTTGAGGGGTAGATTGAGGCTTAGAACATCGCTTTGCTTTAGAAGCTCCTCAAAGGTCACGTATTTTGCTCCATCTGCCATCTCTGAGCTAAGCTCATTACTTTTGCATGGTCAGCCAAGTCTGTGGTATCACGGAATGGCGTTCTTTCTCACCGGTTATAGTAGATACAAGTCATCCCGAATGCCTCCATCTTCTTTTTCAGATTTCTCCCAATCCCACCCATGCCGAGAATGCCTAGGATTTTGCCTTGAGGGTCATGGCCGAGAGCTGGAACTGGCTTCCCCTTCCACTGCCCTCGCCGCAGGCCAACCATAGACGGATTGAAGTTACGGAGTGCGCCTAAGATGAGGAATGCGGCATCGTCGGCAGTTGAATCGTCTGGAGCCGTGGGACAGTTGGCGACTAGGAGAGGTGGGTCACGCTTGATGCAGGCTTCCGGAACAATCTGGTCGTAGCCAGCGCCTGGCTTTTAATGAGAATCTCAATCCAATGTAAAAGGTACGGTGGACGGTATGCGCGGGAAGGTTTAGGGACAATCATTTGTGCTTGAACAATATGGCTCAGAGCAAAGTGAACAACATTAAGAGAATGGTCGTAGTAGGAACAATGTCTCATACTTACCGTTGTGTCCTAGATACTTCCAGCTCTTGGGGAGAGCATTACACAACTCTTCATCGATGAAGCCAGTCTGCACGATGGACTGGAACGTCCTGTAGGCAGCAACGACACCATCGAGCTTGCCGTCCCGACATTCTTGAATGAACTGCGTGCGGTTCTCCGCTGTAGGATAATTGAGCCAATCTAAGAAAAAATTTGTTTGACAAGAACCTCACCTGGTGAAGTCACAAGTTCCGCAATGTCGCTGAGACGGTTCCAGGAACCGTGGGCACTGTAGCAGATTTAGATTCCTCGGACCGGCTATTGAAGCTCTACACATACTGGTCGATCTCTCCCAGAAGTAGAATCTTGGGCTTTGATGCCATGATGCAGGGGCGGGGGGCTGTCGTCTAGGGTGCCGGGTATGTTGGGGCTTGGCTCTGCAGAATGGCGAATTGGGAATAGGTAACACAGAGCTTGTAAATTTCGAGTAAGAGTTCCGCGCGCTGTCACCCTGTTGGCACGTGTGGACAAGACACTACTATAAGAATTTGGGGACGCGCAGACAAAGACCAGGATGGCTCTGCCGACGCTCGATGGCAATCTTCAGTCACCGAGCGGCAACGCCGAATCGGGTTAACATTCCACGTTGTTCGGCAATAGAAGTGAGCTCAAGCCTTCACAGCCGCTTCATCTCGAAAACACGGCTTCGTCCCGAGCCAATTCTCCTGCCAAGCAATACTGATTACATCCCTCTCCGGCATAGCAACTAGCCATGAAACAAATCCGCCTTATCAAGAGCCAGTCATCTCACTCCCCTTCCGTCAACACCCTGGTCCAGTCGAATTTCCGCCACCGTTTCTTGAAGTCATCCATCCGTCGATCATACCCTTTCTGCCAGCGTCCCTGCTTTTTGATCACATCGGGCTCAAGATCAAGCATCCCTCCTATGACCTCCCGTGCGAACAGATCGCCCTTTGGCCAGCGGGCGCTGTCCTCAATGACGTGGCCGATTCCACCATCCATTTCAAACCACACATGAAAATATGGCATCTCTTTCACCAAGGATCTTCTGAAAGCCAGCTTCCCCAGACCCTGTTTGGCTTTCGAAAGAGTGTCAAGAACCTTCTTATGCTGTGTCCATTCTTCATCGGCGCTCATGATCGCCTCCTTGAAAAACGCTGGAGCAGTTTCCCCTAGGCTGTAAGGTAGGGGAACAACTTCCATCGACGCGTGTCTTTTGCGCTGGGGCTGCGCCGCGTTCTCATAGAAAATCACATCCCGTCCTTGGTCATGGTACATCCTCGTCAGACACTTCATAAAGTTTCGTACCTCTTCCCACTCATCATCGTCGCATTCCAAGAGGTTCAGCCGGTGTTGAATGGGAATAATAGCTGCTGCGCCGTCGCTGAGTTCGGGCTCAGTGGGGAGTGTCAAATAGGTTCGAGTCGCGAGGGAGACAACAGGGGCGACGGGAGGTGTCGACGTATCTTCGTGGTGACATAATGGACATGTGTCAAGAATCCTGTTCATCTTGTGGAAGTCGCTGATAGCCATATTCCGAATATTGATGTCAGATTTTTGGACCCTTTTCGCCAACTTGCTCGCATTTTCATCCATATATTCCAGGTCATTGTCGAACTTGGCGTCTTTGGCGATCCTTTCAGCAAATCTTTGCCCTTCGCCACCGACTTGACCACGCGTACGACGTTCCTCTCTTACCATGTCATCGATGCTCATATCTTCATTCTGTTCCACCTGGCCACGTTCTCGGCCACGACGGTTATCAATAGCCTTAACTTCGTTCCTGGGTCCAGAAGCGAGCATTCGATTTTCCATTGCTCCCAGTACAACCACGTCTGGTTGCTTCTGGTTCGCAAAAGACGCGTTCGCTACATCATATTCTGCCTGCAATTTTTCCGCGTCTGGGTCACCCTTTAACTTCGCCTTCATCATCTGGGCTTTCAGGCGATTCAACGAGGTCTGATCTAACGGGTGGGTGGTACGATGAGGCGGATCAGTATCCATACTTTGACCTTGGTTATTCTGAGCCTCTTCTGCAGGTCTTTTGACGTCGGGCAAACCGCGACGGACACCTGCCGCGAGCCTCCGCTCTTCATACAACTCTCCACTCGGCTTCTCCTTTCCCACGTAGTCTTTGCCATACGTCTCCCTCCTCTCAAGCTCAATCTCCTCTTCACGTAAGTTGTCAAACTCTTGTAGATCACCAAACCTCTCTAGCGCCACATCATCGACTTTTTGCCCAGTCTCTTCAGCCTTCCGATAAACGGCTCTCAACTTCGTCATACGCCATTTTGAACCCGAGTCTCCAATAGTGTAGTTAACTTCTTGGCCTGCAACATCGCTTGACACACTACCATCAGCATCCTCAGTCCGCACATCTCGAAGATGGTGGTTCAGCTCCTTCTCATGTAGCTTCAGCTCGTAATTTGCTTCCAATGACCTGGATGGAGGAGGGGACTGTTGTTTCCGTTGCCTGTGTATGTAATCAATGTCGAGCCCACTCGGTGGTTCCATCCATGAATCACGCTTTAACCCGGTATCTGGGCCTTTCGAGATTTGCTCCGTCTCGGGAGATTCCTCTTCGTGACTGTGAGCGCGATGCCGGTCATGTTCATCACCGTCCAAAGATCGCTTCCTCCTTTTATGCCTATGTCTTTCCTGATCCTCTCTCGATCCATCCCGCGTGTGATGCCTGTGCCTGCGTCTTTCCTCACTTTCTCGCGACTGATCGTGCTTGGGGCGATGGTGATGATGACGATGATGGTGCTTGTGAGACTTCTCGGAGTCAGTGCGATCACGATAGCTCCTTTCTTTCTTCTCTTTCTGGAGCTCTTTCTCAAAATCTTCGAGCGTCATTTTTTCAGCGCTCTCAAAGCAACGTAGACATAGCAGGTTGGCTTTTACCTGCAAGACTACGGAGGTGGCTTTTTGCGGGGCCGGACCAGAGCTCTCCAAAAAAGCTCTCCAAACCTCGAAAAGCTCCCCACCTTGCCCAAAGATCAACTTTTCCGTTATCCCACAGACTTAACCAGATTATCAAAGGTTAAGGACATCTAACCTACTGTTGCGCTGACGTGTATTTCAGCTGTAATGGCTGAGTCTCCTGTCGCCGTCGTCTGCGTCGGCATGGCTGGTAGGCGTCCGCTATACACATTGCTAACATAAATTGCTAACCACAACTAGGCTCGGGGAAGACAACCTTCATGCAGAGAATCAACGCACATCTCCATGCGCAGAAGAAACCTCCATATGTCCTAAACCTCGACCCAGCCGTGCTTTCAGTACCTTTCGAAGCCAACATTGACATCCGCGATAGCGTAAACTACAAGGAGGTTATGAAGCAATACAACCTGGGACCCAATGGCGGGATCATGACCTCGCTGAATCTTTTCGCCACTAAAGTCGACCAAATCATAGGGTATATGGAAAAGCGTGCAAAGCCTACAGAAGACAGCAATATCCGTCCTCCTAAACATTTTCTCGTGGACACACCTGGGCAAATTGAAGTCTTCGTCTGGTCCGCCTCAGGCAGCATATTCCTAGAGTCTCTAGCTTCGTCGTTCCCAACAGTCATTGCATACATCATCGACACGCCAAGAACATCTTCTACGTCGACCTTTATGTCCAACATGCTTTACGCGTGCTCGATACTTTATAAGACCAGGCTACCGATGATTCTTGTCTTCAATAAGATCGACGTACAAGATGCAGGGTTTGCTGAGGAATGGATGACCGACTTCGAAGCTTTCCAAGCAGCTCTCAAAGAAGAAGAGGAGAAAGGTGCGTTTGGTGGGGAGGGGTTTGGCGGCGGCAGTGGGTATATGTCAAGCCTACTTAATAGCATGAGCATGATGCTGGAAGAATTCTACAAGCACCTTAGTTTTTGCGGAGTAAGTAGCATGACTGGCGAAGGCGTCGATGAGTTTTTCGAAGCCGTGGAGGAGAAAAGGAAAGAGTTCGAAAGGGAATATCGACCGGAACTGGAACGGAAACGAAAGGAAAGGGAAGCAGACAAAGGAAAAAGCAAAGAGCAACATTTGACAGAATTTATGCAGGAGATGAACATGTCAGGCCGATCTAGTGGAAAAGCAGGCGCCACAAAGCAAGATGTCTCTGATGACAGCATGGCGGACGACGATGAAGAGGACAAGAACAACCCTGACGAGTACGAGGACGAAGTGGAAGGTGGTCAGGATGACGGCCTCAATGACCGATATGGTAAGGCATTGAAAGAAGGGCAAGGACAAGGGAAAGATGACCAAAGCTTTGCTCGATATCTCATGAGAAGTCAAGCTGGCAGACCTTGAAATAATCTGGCCAAAGGGATCTCATAAAGCCACGAACACACTCCATCATCTTCGATACCCGATCTGGAAAGGAAATGAGATAGACGTGACGGATCATTTACCTCCCAATGGACAGCAAGCCTATTTGAACTCCTCCTAGCGAGACGGTGGATTGCGTGGACTTACAAATCCCAGGCTCAATCCACAACACCACTAGTTGCAGCCAACCACGCTCATTAGCCTCCGCTGATGTATCCACGGCGGATTTGCCACATGTCGTGCACTTCCATGCTACGCGCAGGTTCCCGTTGAACGGATTCTCTGAGGTCACCGGCTAGAAGGAAAGAGCTTAGCGTCAATGTCGAGAGCAATTTGACGTCTCAATTGTGGAAAAAGCGTTCGCGTTTTGCTTTTGTGCAGTGGCTGAACGCCAAAAGACCTGGGGACTTTTGCGGGCACTAAGATTTAGCAATGGCCTGCAAACCTCGAAAGATATGACGAGGAATCTCGATACAATCTTGCATAGGGACAAGCCGAAGATTGAAACAATTTATTCTAGCCGTTCAACTTTAGAAAATGCTTTGAACAACTCAACACCTTCTGATCTTACTATCTGATGAAATGCAGTTGCCTCTGCAATCAAGGTCAACACACCTGGAAGCTTTCTTCAAACTGCACCGCCACAAAGATCGTCCCTCGGCAGAGCTTGGGCCCTTAGATGGCGTACCCGTTAACGCCAACCACGACCCCTCCTCCAAAAATCAAGGAACATCACTCCCTTAAACCTGGCTTCGATGCCGCAGGACCTGCAGCTAACAGCCGTCTACCGCTGTCTGCGGCTCTCGGAGCTTTTCTCTACCATGCTAACGGTGGACGAGACCCCAGTGGCGCATGCTTAGAGCTTCCCAAAGCTGGGAAAGCTTGGGGATTCATGGGCATGGCTCCTAGTCTTTCCGGACGGGGGATGACGATATGAACGTCGGCGCTTCTGGGAACTACAAATGATCGTAGGTACAGCCGCAATGATCTTCCCGGTCTCTCATTCACCCAAAACATCATGGAATTGCTTCAGTTGACTTTGTGCTCCTTCTTGTCTTTTCTTTTACCGCTCAGTGACTGAACAGCGCACTGAGAGGGCCGCAATTCTCCTTCACTGACTTTCAATTGTTCTATCTACCCGTCTTCAATCCGCCAATTCTACTGCTACACAAAGTAGGCTTTAAAAGATGAATCTCCTCCTTCGCCTCCTCTTCTCCCTTATTCCTCTCACCCTCACCTTCGCTCTTCCCGAACCAATTGCCAACCCTACCCCCGTAAAACGACAAGACTCCGAGCTCCTCATCCTGTGAGCCTCCTCTACTTTCCCCCTTCCACACCGCAATATAAGCCGTTGTTCCCTCTTCCCATCTCCACTCCACTCCACTCCTCTACCTTACTCCCAAGCTAACCATCCCCATCCCCCACCCCCCAGCGCCTCCGCAGTCGGCATATCCACGCTCCCCACCGACCCGGCCAAACTCAGCACCATCACCTCCCTCGTCGCGGCCATCACCCCGCAACTTCCCCCTTCCCCCATAATTTCCGTCCTCGCCACCGGCGTCCCCTCCTCCGTCCTCTCTTCGTTGCTTGTCGCCGCCGACCCTTCCTATTTATCCTCCTTCGCGGCGGATTTTGCCCATGGGGGTACGACGCCGGGATGGTATAGCAGCTTGCCGGCGACGGTGAAGGGGTTCTTTAGCACGTATAGCGCGGATTTTGGAAGTCTGAGGAGCGCGGAGGAGAGCGTGGTGCAGGCGGTTAGCGGGACGGGGACGGGGACGACGACGACGACGACGGGGGCAGGGAGCGGAGGAGGGGGCAGTGGGAGTGGGAATAGTAGTGGGGCGACGGAAACAACGACGGTGAGCGTGACGACTACAGCGGCGCAGAACCAGGGGCAGGGGCAGGGGCAAGGGCAAGGGCAGGCAACGACAACGGCGACAGCGACGCCGACGGTCACGGCGGGTGGTGCGGCGAGGGCGAGGGCCCCGCCGGGGTTGGAAGTGTGGGCAGGCATGGTGGGTGCTGTGGGGGTGCTGGGAGTCGCTGTCGAACTGTGAGTGTGGGTGGGTGGCGGCCCCGCCCCCGGGGGGGGGGGTGAGGGTGAGTGTGAAAGCGATTAAAACGCGCGCGCTTGTATAGTTGGGCAGTGGTTTTCCTTCCTGCAGATATACGTTGCTGGGGCATAAGATGGACCGCTGGGGGATGGGAGGGTGGCTGGGAGGGAGGGAGGAGGGGAGAAGGTTGATATCGCAGCCTTGGAAATCGCCAACACATTTTGGCATTCTCGACACACATACATACATACATTCGAGGCGAGAACACATCACGATTTCTGCGGGGCCTTTGGAGGGGGGGCCTGGGAGAACTTGATGTTGGTGGGGTTTGTTCGTTGTCGTTGTTGTTGTTTGCAGGACGAGTCCTCATCGACCATGGCTAAGGTATGTATGTGCATATTGGAAATAGGTATACAACAAAGCGCGATGCAACATTGTTCTCCGTGCAGAGAGAGGCTCTTGAACATTCGCGTTTCCCAAAAGGGACGGCGCTTTCCTATCGGACATTGATTGGGCTTACAACGTACGTACGTTCACCGCCGAGTAGGGTAGCTTTTTGAATGGTTATTACTACACTTTCAGTTCCGGGTGTAGGCCATGCAAGGGGACAGAACCAGAACACGATGGAGTTGCGTCTGCCACTCCCGTTCCAAACACCGCTGCTCCAAAAGACTGCTGCTCAGAGTCGTGGCATACCTTACAAAGTAATACATTTGTAACCGAAAGGGAAGAGTCGAGAGTCGATAAAAGCTTTCCCAGTATCACCTCTTTGCATTCCTCGACTGCTCGAACCCTTGCAGCATCGTGTCCGCCACTTCTTGACCGCTTCCCCCATTCTTGACCGAATCCATCACCTTGTCCGCTATCTCGCTCGAGCTGGTTGGTGGTTCGAGCGACTTCCCCCTCTCGGCTTTGATGGCTTTTCTCTGTCCCTCGTTGATCTTGCCATACATTGCCATCGCGCTCGCAATCATGCCGCCCATGTCTCCGGTATTGCCCGGCACCACAACGGCTGTGCCTTCCTTGGCCAGCTTGCCAAACGCGTCCACGTATTTCTCTGCGACCGTCAGGCTCACCGCACCCGTGGCACTCTCTTCACCGTTCCTGATCGAAGCCGCAACCGCGTCGATTCCCCTTGCCGTTGCCTGCGCCCTGAGCAGGATCGCCTCCGCCTCACCAGACGCCATATTGATCTGCTCCGCCCTCAACGCCTCGGACGCCAGAATGACGCTCTGCTTCCTTCCCTCTGCAATATTGATTGCACTCTGCCTCTGACCCTCCGAGTCCAAGATCTCCGCCCTCTTCGACCGCTCAGCCGTGACTTGGCGATGCATCGCCGCTACCACACCGTCTGGCGCGTGGATGTCCCGGATCTCGTAGCGGAGGCAGGTCACGCCCCAGGCCTGGGCGGCCTCGTTGATAGCTTGGGTGATGTTGTAGTTGAGGTTGGCTCGCTCTTTGAGCACGTGGTCAAGGGTAAGCTGGCCGATTTCGGAACGCATGGTCGTCTGGGCAAGTTGAGAGATGGCGTATTCGGCGTCTTCGACTCCGTAGCTGTAAGAGACCAGTCAATGGATTGCAGACTAGCGGCGATATCTCGTTCGTCTCACCTCGCCTTGTAAGCATCAAATACTCTTGTATACAGCACTCCATCCAGGTCTAATGTGACGTTGTCGGCAGTGATAGCACTCTGGCTCGGAATCTCAATGGCCGACTCTTTCAAGCTCTGAACATAGGCTATCCGATCCAAGAATGGTATCAGAATTGCCAAACCAGGCTCTAGTATCCTGTTGAACTTCCCCATCCGCTCCACCACCCATGCCGTCTGCTGCGGAACAAATCGAACAATGGTATTGGCAGGTAGCGAGGGTTTCTGAAAGTATGTGGTCTGACCACCCGATGATGATCCTCCAGATAACAGTGAGGATGAGGCGCCGAAGCTTGAGCCGGCAGTGAATGGCCTCGCATACCGAGGGATTGCCTCTTGCAAGGGCCGCGAGATAGCTGGGGACAGACGAGAAGTAGCGATGCCGCCGGAGAGAGCTCGCCTCGATACGGTAAGCAGACCCTGCCTTGCCATGGAACAGAGTTCCATCTTCAAGCGCTTGATAAAGTTATCCTTCAGTGCATTCGGGAAGAGGGCTGAGGTATAGCAAGACCCCTAACTTAAGAGAGTGGACTGAACGGGTCGCTGGACCTGATCGACTTTTCGATGAAAGAACTTTTGGGGGACGCCAAGTGGACCAGAAGCGCAGATCGCCTTCGTCCCTCCGTGTTGTGTGCCACGTGCTACGATACATCTCTATTCGGCCTGTGGGCTTATGAAATACCGCCAAATGATTTGCGAGAACACCAATCTGTTTTGCATTTATAGAATATCAAATGCCATACAGCTCAAGCATGGCAGACGGCACAGGCTAGGTAGCCTTGTACTGAATTATGCTCGCAGAAAGTATCAACGCTCGTAGCTAACCTACAAGCTGGCTAGACCACCACTTTTGCCAACACTCGCATAAGAAAGAGAACCTTGCTCAAAACTTTTATTCTGTATTGTGCCATTATGATGCGTAAAGCTTTTCTCGCCCAAAAATCAAAGTAAATCAAAGTCGAGTAGTGGAGCGCTTTGGCTCTCAGCTGATTGAACCGAAGGAGGAGCCTTAGGAGAATACCATTTTTCAGTGTTGACATTGCACGCAGTCCCAGTAAGCATCGTGGTCGGCCTAAGACCATGGTCGTATAAAAGGAGCTGCATCCGTGAATTTCCCTCATACTATGCTGACGCTCATGACAAAGAAACAAAATGCTCAAAATTCTATGATCGCATGTCGATGCTCGACGGGAATCTGCCCCCACGGAAACTTGATATGCCACCGTAGTGTAGAAAAGCCTCGTTGAGGCCCTGAACGCCAAGGAGCTTCTGCAAAAAGGAAAAGAAAAGAAAAGCTGTGAAGAAAATTTGAGTTTTTTTTGGCAAGATTCGTAAGAAGCTTCGGACCTCCTCGTCCTTGTTGGAGATTTCCCGTTATGCTTCCAGCTCGGCCTTCAACCCGGGAGTTGCCAAATCAGTAATCTTTTTCCTGCTCTTCAGTGAAAAGGCGCCGTCTCTCCATGCTTTACGTAGCCTTGTGAAAACGGGTCTAGAGGGTTCCTCCTCTGTGTCAGCAAGTCGCACGAGGTCGGATGCCACTTTGGTCGGCAGGACTCTCGCAGCACCAAGTGCTTCTTCATAATAACGAACAAGATGTTCCATTCCGCTCCTTAAGCCGTGCGTCGAGTCTCCGAGAGCAAGCTCAAAGAATTCATTGTACATGTCAATATTGTAGTTTCTTACGAGAAAATGAGACCAAAATTGATACAGAATCTCCAAATCGTCAGAAGCATCTTCTTTAGTGTCATGTTGTCGTAAAGCCCGAGAACGCAAGTCCAAATAAGTCGCGTCCATCAGATTGTCGTCGTAGAGTTCGGGAGGTCTTGCACCGTCTTTAAGCCATAGTACAGGCGGTTCATTTTGTTGGGCTGTCCGAATGGTTGAAGGGCTCAAATTGCGGAAAGGTGCATCACGAGGAAGACTAGTGAGCTTTAGCAAAAGTAGATGCGGCTTTGGTGATGTGGTTCAACATACCTAGTCAGACTGCCCGCTCCACCGCGCAGCGAAGGATGTGGGCTGGCATTGCGAGATCGTTCAGCAAGAGTTTGAGTGTCGATAGAGCCGTTAGAGAATGTTCGATTAGTAGCTAGGAGAAAGGGAGCGCGTGTGGCTCGACTCGTTTCGGTACCTGGCTTTCGGCAGACCAGAATTAGAGACTCGATCTGCTCATTTGTGAATTTATTTTCTTGTTGGTTTGGAATTTCGGAGACGAACCCGTGACCGTTCGGTATCTGGGCTTTTACATCATTGCCTGCACCGGTAGCGTCAATCCTGAGCCCACTGGATCCATTTGCATTGATATCATTATTTGTTGCACCTGATTTCGGTATAGCATCCTGTACGCCGGCACTAATTGGCGTTTCCACAATTTGGTGGCCGAAGTTTGCATTGGTAGGGACATATGGCGGTGCCAGGGCATGAGGTCCGTCGGGGTAGGGGCCTGGTAACGTATCAGGTATAGGGACTGGGTTAAACCCATTTTCAATGCTGTGGCTTGTCTGAGGTGCTATTTGAGATGGACCATCGTTCTTCGCTGTATTATCGCGCCGCTCCATCGGTAGAATCCAGTTCTGCCAGTTGTTGCTGGCGCGAAGTTTGTCCTCGTTGGGAATCCAGTCGATAGTGTTCATTATCTGGCAGGCATAACGCAGCAAGTCCATGTCTTGAGTCAAGGTCTTCATTCTCTTGAAATTCGCCACCACGCTCAAGGGAACAAAACCTTGCGAGTCCATATGCTTTCGCAAAAACATGTCTTTGCAAAGGTTTTCGGTGGAGAAGTAATAGTTACTATAACAGTCAGTTGTGTACATGCACTTCGAAGCAAGGAGCTTACAGCTGGGAGACAATCATATCCGTCACATCGAAACCCTCCTGAGGAATCCCGGGAGGTACATTTGAAATAGGATAGAGGGGCGGCGCATAGTAAACGGGGCTAAAATCAGTTTCAAGCGGGGAAAGCTGATGTTGCAAGTTGGGCATGCCGTTTGACAGTTGCGGATAGAAAGGGGGGTTCGGGATTGATTGGGATCTTTGCCCATTCCGTTGGCTTTGCTGGTTTGCGGATTGCACAGGGTACGGCGCTGAAGTTTGTCGCTTATCCCCGTAAGCGGGAGGTTTAGAGGACGGAAAAGGCTGCTGAAGTAGCGGAGCCGAATAGTGTCCATTGCCGGACACATGGTTTGCGTAACTCGCATGACTGCCGCGACCACGAAAACCAGCTCTGCCGCTACGTTCGGCTCGACCTTCTTTTCGCTCGTTGTAAGATTCGCGATCTCTCCAAGAGTGGCGTCTTTCGCGACCAAAGTCATTCGAGTCTCGATGAGACGCCCTGCTCGGTGGAAAATCCTGCTGCGATTGCAAGTCTCTGCTCGCAGCGGTATCGGGGTCCCGGAAGACTTCATTTTGCATGCTCCTTTTGTCAGGATTGTATCTTGCTTCGCCTGGGCGAGATTGATGACGCTTGGAATCATACGGAGACGTTCTAGATGAAGAAGTGATGTCCGTCGAGCCTTTGGGGAAAGGCCTGGAATTCTGTCTAGATCGAGGCCCGAATGGCATCACCTCTGAAGGTAGAGCAGGATCATTCGATCTTGTAGCAAAAGAGTCCAAATTCCTATGGTTATCGAGTCGATTGCGTTCAAATTGGTTAGGCTCTAATGGTTGCCGCCGGCCACTTGTAGCAGTGTCAACGCTAGTAGCTCTACGGTTCTGATCTGCGAGCAAGGTAGCTTGACGATTTTCCGCTTGTCCTTCATTCCGTCCACGATGAGAGTCCTT
This sequence comes from Pyrenula aspistea, assembly GCA_021030945.1. Classification (NCBI taxonomy): domain Eukaryota; kingdom Fungi; phylum Ascomycota; class Eurotiomycetes; order Pyrenulales; family Pyrenulaceae; genus Pyrenula; species Pyrenula aspistea. The sequence continues at coordinate 148,847 of JAGFML010000075.1, forward strand.
GTTTGGAACAGGAGGGGGTCCCATGGGTACGATCTTCTCGGTGCTGTCAGCTCCAATGCTGGCACTTGGCGTATGGCCAGCTCGTCCACCAGCCTCTCGGCCACCACGAGTGGGTCCTTTACCTCCACGGCGTGCTGCGACAGGAGGCAGAGGAGTATTGAATTTGACAGATGGGACATGAGGCACAGGTTCCCACTTGTTCTTACCATGCGGTTTAGATGCCGGGCTCTTCGGCTCCAACTTTTCGGGCTTGTCCTGAGATTGTGGCTTTTTCTTGTCTTCCAAATTTGCGTAGTCAGGGGTTGGCCACATTGTTACGTCTCCAACAGGAGGCGGCGGCATTGACGTTGGAACGGGCTCTTTGACTTCGACTACATTTCGACCCGTTTTGACTCCCTTTCTGGCTACTAAGCGAGTTAGCAGATGCGGACTTAGCAAATTCTACGACGAGACCTACCTTCTTCCCTAGTCCGAACCCCTTCAACAAGAGGTTTTCTATCCTTTGACGTCGCTATCTCTTTATCAGCTGTAATAGAAGGCTTTGGTTGTATCTTCTTGCTCTTATCCAGCTGCGCATTTGAGCCAGACTGAGTAGCAGACGGTGGGACAGCCATAGGCGCCTGTTTCTGCAAAACAGTTTTATTGGCTATGGAAGCTTCATGCTCCTGTTGCCGCAGCTTCCAAACATTTACAGTGGGGATGGGCGCTGCCTTCAACTCTTGCTCTGCAGGCTTCTTGTTACGGTCTCTTTGTTGTTGGTCTTCGCTAGGATCCTTCTCACTCTCCGATGGAGACTTTGTTTTCTCTGCAGCCGTGGAGACTTGAGACCCGGCATCCCAGGTTGCCTCCGACGAAGCTTTTGTAGTAGTTATGGACTCGTCGGAGGTTGGGGCCTGTCGGGCAGACTCAGAGATCACGTTCGGAGGAGGGGCAGCTTCGGAGGTTTCTCCTCCGCCAAGTGAAGCGCGATGCTTGACGGAAGAGTCTTGCTTGATATTGTTCAGCTCCTGACTTTCCTCCGCATCAACTGCGTGATTTGTAGTTTCGCCTAGTTTAGGGGCATCTTGTACCGACTGAGCGGCTGGGGCTCTCGTTCCAATGTCGAGCTGTGAGAGCTCAGATGCCGTTTGGTTCTGTTCCGCGGAGCTCTGTTCATGTTTCGGCGTACTGGTGTCAGGTACGGCTTGTTTCGTTGAGGATGGCGGTGATATTCCTTTGGCAGCCTGAGCGTAAGAAAAAGCCGGAAGCGCTGGGCTTGTCTTTGATGACATGTTGACAGACTGCCACCGGCCACACACGAAGAGCCTGATAGCCCAGAGAGCTCGTCTAGGGCGATGGCAGAGTCTGGTCAGCGTCGCTTTCGAAAGCCACTTGATGGAAACGTCAAGGGCACGACCCCACTTGCCCCGCCAACAAGAACTCCTTCAATGCGACACACTCGTGTATAATTTGCCAATCCTTATTCCAGGCTTTTTGTGCGTACGATTACAGGTGGTAGCGAAGGTGAAAAGCAAAAAATCCCGAGGAAGCGGCTGTGGTGACCCTTTTCAGCTAGTAGAAAGCTCGGCCACTAGAGAAAGTATATGGTGAAATTTCGACTGATGATGCAAAACTAGCTGTCGATCCGCTTTTGCGAACGGCGGTCGTTTTGGGCGTTGGAAACAAAGTGGTGCGGTCTGGGGACGAAGGAGTGACAGTCAGGTCAGCTCGGCCGGGTCTGGCGGTAGACGCGCTGGTAGCGGGTAATACAGCCGGTGGAGCTGGTACTCGACCTGCAGAAACACCGGCTCTGCAGACACAGTGAGAAAAGGTGACCTGCGACCCTTAGTGACCTGGACACCGGATCGAAGCTCTTAGGCAAGGCTCGTATTAAACTCAAGCACACGAGACTTGGCAGGTCTGAGGACTTTTTTTGCAGCCGGATGCACGAGTGCCGAGGGCAAGGTGACCGCCGAGCACAGAACCGCGAGGTAGCAATAAAACCCGGGGGAAGGAAAACCGAAGACGAAGACAGCCGGAGACTGTGGGAGAGAGGTGAGGTTGGGTAGCACGAATGGAGAAAGACGTCAAGGTGGTAGAGGGAAAGGCATGGAAGGGAAAAGGTGGGTTTGTGTGGAGGTCCAAAAAAGAGTTTTCTGCTCTTTTGGTGAGGCAGTGAGAGAAGAGGTGCGGGAGTCGGGAAGGCTAGTGGGCAGGCGTCGACTGAGGGGCACGACGATTTGGCCGCCGGGCGCTGTGGTGAGGAGGCCGCCCCCAAGACCGCCCGAGAGCACAGCGGTCCAGGTAGAGGGAGTGACCTGGAGTCGGCAGCCATTTCCCACACTTGGAGCCCGGCCCGGCTCGCGTCTCCCCCCGCACCTGCCCTTTTCCTCCGGTCGCCTTCCCAATCTCTGCTGCCCATTTCTGCGCGTGAACGTGACTTGAGAGGGGCACGGCGGATGCAACCGCCGGATCGCGATCCTCTGCAGGTATGAGTCACGCTGCTGTCCCAAATCCTACATCATCCTGCCCTGGTACCTAAATTACTGTCGGTTTGCGGTTTCCATTCCGGAGACAAGCAATCCCACGACCAAGACAGGGTGCGGAACCACAGCGCCCAATTAGGGGACATTGGATGCGGAGACACTGCAAAATATCCCACAAAAGCAAGTACGCTGCTGAATATGTTCCGGCGCGATCAATCCTTTCGTAATTGGCGCGCGTCAGTTATGCCACGGCGGCCTGTACGGGAGGTATTATATCTATCCAAATGCCCAGCCCTATGCCGTCTTAACCATGTCAAATGCAAAGCGCGACCGTCCAACTTTTGTCATATATCCTTCCGAGCGTACCTACTCCTGTTCTTCCGAAGGCCCTCACCATACTGAATCCATGTTAGTCCCACCCAGCTGCGTGATGGGGACGAACTTACTCTGTACAAAACAAACGGTATGGGAATAAAAACGATCCCGAGAAAACCCAACAAGCTGCTCGCCCAGTCTACTCCCAAGTTCTTGTACATGGCGTTCGCAAACAAAGGAAACCCCGCGCCAAAGGCGGATCGCATTAAATCGTTGCCTGTTGACATGTCAACTAATGATCCCTCATCCACTACGGAAGGTGAGGCTGACCAGCAAATACCGAAGCGGCGTAGGTAGGGTACGCATCCCCCAGGTAAGTAAGCACTGAATTGAACAGAAGAAAAGTTCCCATCGAGAACGGGGCGGATCCAATGATAGGTACGATCCAATGAATCGACGCTCGTGAAGTCCATCCGAACCAGAAAAGGCAGAGTGGAATGAAAAAACAAGCCACCATGGCGGGATGCAGCCGTATCTCCGGCTTGATGGTGCCAGTCTCATCAAATCTCGGTTCGACATAGGTATGAAGGTAGTAGAAAAAGGGTGGTACCGCGAGGAAAGCGCCGCACAGAATGCCTACAAAAGCCAGTCCTTGCATCCCGAGATTGAAGTGGTAGATACCGCCAAAGACGATAGGGAAGCTTTCGAACCAGATATACAGGAGCCCTAGACATGCTTTAGCTTGCAAACCGAAAGACGAATATCGAGGCCCGAATTTACCGTAAACAAGTGCAATGTAAAGATTGAGGAGGAAAACCATTGGCTCCAGGACATTGAGGGTAAACGGACGGACAAGCGTCATTAGAGCGAGTTCTCGGGCGGTCATGTTCTCAGCCATAAGCTCAGGTTCGCACTTTAGTCGGTCGTTGCCAGTAAGTCTTCGCAGGCGGCGAGTACGTCGATAGAGGATGTTGTTTGCTGATGTTTCGGGAAAGCTAAAACACTATTAAAGATCTTACAGTGAAGTCCCACTCGCCTCGCTTACAAGAAGAAGAGGATGACAAGACAGAACCCGGAGAGCCACATAAGCTCCCAGATGGTCCAAGACCAACCTGTTGCCTGTTAGACATTGCTTTAGAAGATCATGGATGCCAAAGTCACAACTGACCTTCGGCTTGTGCTGCAAAACCTCCGACAAGTGGCCCTAGGGTTGGTCCGCAGACACATGCAATTCCCCAGATAGCCAGAGCGTAGGCTTGCTTTGCAGGCGAATACATGTCCGCAAGTGACGCACCACCGGTTGCTAGAACTGGTGATCCGATAAAGCCTGTAATGAATCTATAAAGCATCAGTGATAATGACCCACGAGGTCTATTGAGGAATGTATATGAACCAACCTGAAGGCCAGCAACATGCCGAAATTGGTCGCCAGAGCGGTAGGAACTTGCAGCACAACAAAGAGGGCGAGCGTAGAAATATAGATAGGATTGCGTCCAATCTGGGGAATTTCTGACATTGGGCTCCATAGCATGGGACCCACACCATATCCTGACCCATAAGGTTAGTTTCGAACCCTTCATCGTGAACCGAAAAGCAGAAAGGGATACTTCACCTGCAACAAAAAGCGTGAGACCGAGGATCGCCGCCACCTCGCTAACATGGAACTCTTCCACGACACTTGGGATACCCGCCGTGAAGATGGCAGAGCCGATGTACATCGAGATAGTCAACAGACATACTTCGAATGAAACGAAGACTTTTTTGGCCAGGGACCAGTTCCTTGGGTTCTGAAGCTTGTGAGCGATACTCACTTCAAAAACGTCCTTTAACTCACATCCGGATCGTCAGGTCCATTCCAATCGACTATGTCGAGGTTCCGGCCTTTCTCAGGGTCGACTGTCGTTCCACTTATCCTGTTGATCTGCGAACTTCCAAGTGTGCTGTCCCCATGCAAGCTGAGATCTAAATTCGTGTTCGAGGAAAATGGAGAGTAGTTACGAGGGACTAGTTCTAGCTCATCCTCTTCGCTTGGCACTCTAGGTGACCAACTTAGGCGTTGGCTAAGGCGTTGGCTATGCCGATTCTCAAGGTTCGTGCGGGGGCGATTCTCGAGCCGTGCGCTGCGACGCTTCTCAAGGGTTATGAGACGACTCTCCAGAGCTGCAAGACGCTCCTCGAGGACTGCACTGCGGCGATAGTCAGGGTTGGCGCTTCGGCGCTTCTCAAGCACACTCCCCGTGCGCGCAATTCTCCCAGACTTTTCCGAATTCACATATTTTTCCCTCAGGGAGGGGTCAATTTCGTCGGGGTATTTGAAAAGCCGTCTCCCTGATACCAGGCGGACGATTTGGCCAAACGCGGACTCCCTCAACAAATCAGCCATTGCTGAGATAGGAGGTTGATGGAGGTAGCGCCGGGGAGGGAGACGACGTGGAAAACGAACAACTAAGACGAAAGACGAACATGATCTGAAGGATATAGAGCTCAAAGAAAAGCAGAGACAGCGACGGCCTACGTCACTCTTTTCGAAAGATAATGACCGACAGGTACGAGCTGAGCTTACCAATAGCCAACGCTGTGAAACAGCAACTCAGATTCACGGAAATTCCTCAAAAGCCGAGATGCCCGACAGAAGCTGATATGGGTGTGATCGTGTAGGTCGTCTAAAAATTGGTTGCCACGTGCCGTTCCGTAGCTAAAACGTCGATCGAGGCATGCTTCTGAGGCAGCGAATAAGATCCATGACGCATGCAGGAACAGGTGGCCACCGATTCCACAAAATCCGAGTTGTCGGAACGGCTTCCCTGGGAGGTATATAAGGCAGCCTCTGCAGCTTGTTTCTTGTGATAAGTCGATATATCCGAAGCCCTGCTTGCGTTTCTAATTTAACAATAAATGACGCATTTCCAGGCTGAGTCAGTCGGAGCAGCCACTCCATAGTATCATTGTCCTTCAGTGACGACGCCGTAAAGATTGCCACCTTTGAGGAGACCACGATAACGGGAGTGGTAAGAGTAGAGGGCTGAGGGTGTGAGGCTCAGCAGAAGGAATGCCAAGCCGCCAATAATCCGCCCCCAAGCGAGCCTGTTCCGAGGAAGTGGAACGCCAGGCACGCGCCAAATCACTCCGATTCCCTTGTTTCACCCGCAGGAGGATTCGTATATGAGGATAGATGTAGCCTTCACCCAGTTCTCCGCCCATCGTGCACATTTTCGCTATCACGACCGCAGAAAGGTCGTAGCGAATGCCTGCAGAAAGCGTGCAGGGACACGTGGCTGGGGGAAGGCCGGAAGGATTCGCTGCTGCAGCCTGGATTAACTGTTTTCTCACTCGTGAAACTAGATCTCCAGCGGAGTATCTATTGATACCCGGCGCAAGGCGAACCCTTTCCATCCTTGCCTTGGCTTCCGATAGGCCTACCCATACCCTTTCCAGCGACCACCAGCAAACGAGCTGGACACGTTCCTTGCAACATTTACCATGCCCAGCCCGTGAGAATCCTGGACTTTAGGACCTGAGCTGGGTTCACACCCCTCGAGCTATCTCCTGGTAAGTTCAAAGATACCTTACATCCGCCAGGATGCCGGTGCCCAGGAATTGGGAAGTGATACACCCAAGTAAGAGGGTCATAAGGGTGTTCGCCGGTTATTGTTCGGGAACTTTTGCTGCCAGGCCTGCCGACTGGCTTGAGGAAACGGTGATGCAGGAGGATGCTGATCCTGGCTCACGTTCGTGCATATGAAGAGGTCGATTGAGCATATAGAAGCGTGCCAAGAAAACACGCCGATCGTGAGAGGAAGATGATCGTGAACATAGAGGGAAAGCCTGAGTCATGTCGTTCTCGCACGGCAGGGCGCTGGAAAGAGCCGATCAGCCTTGTTGCCTGAATCTCGTTAGTTTCCCCCTGGGCAGCACATGAAAGAGTCGACCAAATAGACCGTCCTCGCGATCAATAAGCGTAAGTGGCAAGCTGCCGTGACAACCACAATGGAATTGACAGGCTCAAATCTATTGTCCCTCCCAAGGGAACTTTTGATGTGCCTGCCTGCCTATCTTGACACAATCGAAGATTTGATGAACTTTTCCTCGACTTGCCGGACTCTACGTGTGTGCCTAGAACCAACCTCACCAAAAACAATTCTCCATCTCGCAGCGGCACAATCCCGGATCTTCTTCCGTCCATCTCCCCATTTTCTAATCGCCGCTGTGGCACGCGATCTTGGAGCTTGGGCGTCCCAATCGGAGAAAAATGCTGCCGAGCTTCGATCGACTTTTCGAGAAGGCATCAACGGGCTGCTCCAGCTAGCTCTCAGACACTGCGGCCTGACATTGCATCGCATCCGTGAACTGCACCTTCTCCGCTTCTCTACCATCAACCCTATAGTTGACCTCATCGATAAATGCGTTGGAGCACAGTGGTATGCCACACCAAACTTTTGGAATGGCGGAGTCGACGACGCATACACCATCGACGTGGATCCCGCTGAATCCTTCTTCCACCTTGTCATCTATGGCGGCCTGTTCGGTCACGCGTTCGCCGACTTCATTGAGTCTGGGGGACAAGGCCCCATCAACCCTGCCACGGCACCGGAAACGCGCCTCGAGTACGTGAAGTACTGTATTCCTGACTGGGCTTGTATCGTGGGTCGCGATAGCGCCGGGGACGTCCATCTCCAGGACGGATCCATCCATCCGTTTCGGGACGTTAAACCTATTGGCCCCTATGCTATCTTCCAGTACAGATCCGCCAACCAGAATCCAATCGAGTTCCGCGAGCACGGCAACCAAGTTGGTCTGCTACACCTTCTCCAATCAAGGCGATGGAACGGATGGTGGACCGAACTCCTAACGCATCAACTCGGGGGTCCGGATTTTAAAGCTGCTGGTTCCGAAGATGAAGGAGACTACGATGAGGATTGGGAGAATTGGGAAAAAAAGTTGTGGAGAAGTGCAGTGTTGTTTCAAGGTTTGGAAGGCATGGAAATGCTGAGATCGGAGGGAGACCTGGGAAGGCAAGCCGCGTTGAAGCGAAAATTCAGGAGTTGGAAGGACATGATCAGGAGGATGGAAAATCAACCGCGACCCGTGAAAGTGGGAAGGCAGAGGACGTACGAGTATCCGTACATGTGCGGTGATTTGGAAATTTCCATCAGCGGCTATGTGAGTGGGACTTGATATGACATGGATCGGTCACGCATATTTTTCAGATATGTACATCTTTCGATGCAAATCTACGGGTTTCCCAAAATGAACCTTTCATAGGAGGGGATCCCTCACAGTAACCACTCAGAAAGACGAAGAACAGTGAACGCCAACCCTAAATGTCAGATATCACTGGACTGCGTGAAATGAACTAGTGTAAATCAACAGCCGTTTTCGCCAGAAATGTCGACGTCGAGGTGCAATGCCTTTCTCAATTGGCATTGACCAATTATGCAATGTTGAAACCGTTTCAATACAATGATCAGAAACGCTGTTGGAGTACCTACGGAAAGTAAGCTCTGGGGCTAGGTTGTTTGTGTTGCCTCCGTGTTTGAATCGAGGCTGAATTGAAAGCAACACTAAGAGGCTTGCATACTGTAGAAGGGAAGGTTTACTGTGCTATCAATCAGTATCTTACCCACACTACGGAACTTATCTTCAGCTCTAGGAATATATTTGTCCACGGCATCTGTACCAAATGAAAACCTCGTGGTGAAAAGTGCCAATAATCCATCAGTCCTTACCCTTATCTTCATCTATATAACCCCCACTCCGATTCTCAGCAAGCATCATCCCCAAACTCCTCGCACTATGCCCTCCTAGAATGTCAAAAGTCGTAATTTCCACGCTGAGGCTCGTCTTGATCCAGTTCCTTAGCTCGATCGCAAGCAAAGAATCCACCCCCAGCGTGTACAGCGGTTGCGATAGATCGAGCTCCTCATCCGTCTTCGAAAGTGAGTGTGCTAGACGTGTAGCTAGAGCTTTCTTGGCAGCAGTTGCCGCCTCTGCTACTGACGTTGCCTTGTTGAAACAATTCCGGTACGCCAGCTCGCTATTGTTGGCAATGTCGTCATCTTCACCAGTAGCTGATCGTGATACGTTATCCGCGCGCGGAAGCCCGTTGAACAACGGCATTTTCAGCCATGGCGTTGATTCCGCGACCTCCGGACTTTTTGGCACCTGTAGTCCCATCGCCACCTGACATTCAGCCTGGCTGAGCAACGAGAGCGCTGGGTTGCAGTAGTGATCCAAGAGCTGGTGCAGCTGTAGACGGGTTACCGGGTTATAGCACCCTCTTTCTAAGAACACTTTTAGTAGCTCTTGATCTTCAGACATGAATCCCTCATCAACCATAACTCCGAGATCAATGGAGACAGCCTTTTTGCCTTGAGAGACGCGATAGTGTGACAATTGGTCTTGCATCGTATTACCAGCAGCGTAGTTTGCCTGGCAACCGAAACCCGTCAAACCATTGACGGAGGAGAGGAGGATGAAGAAGGACAGATTGTCAGGGAGGAGTTGGTGGAGATTCCACGAGCCATGGACTTTGGGCTGAATGCTGGTTTTCCAGGCTTCGCAACTCATGTTCTCGAATGCAATGTCCTGGTAGAGTATGAGTACATTGCTCAGCTAGATAATTTCAGGAGACAATACCTTTCGGACCATAGCTGCTTGAATACATCCAGCAATCTTGGGAAGGCTTCCCTGGCAACGTTCTAGACACGTCGCTAGCGACTCGGAATTCGATATATCGCAAGAGGGCGCTTCGACGCGGACACTACACCGCTGAAGGTCTTGACAAAGGCTGGCAGCTGCTTGACTCATGGGCCCGGCGCGTGAAAGAAGGATCAGGTTGCGTGCGCCTCGGCTGGCAAGCCAACGGGTAATGGTTTGGCCTAGACCGCCAAAAGCTCCTGCTACAACAAAAGTCTGGTCCTGTGGGAAAACGTATGCCGGTTTGGGAATGATATGAGCCTTTGCAACAATCAGCAGAGGTAGACTAGATCATGACATCAGGTACATACGGGAACTACCGAGTCTTCCCTCACCTCTAGCACCACTTTGCCTGCTACTTTCCCTGACTGCAGCATGCGAAAAGCCTTTTCACATTCTTGAATACCTAGCACATGGACGGGGTTGGCAACATTCAGCCTGCCGGCATGTATCCACTCAACCATGGTGTCAAGACATGACTTAATTCGCTCAGGGTGATCCCGTATCAATGCAGCAAGATCAAGCGCAGCAAACGTCGCATTCCTCTCAAATGGAGCCATAGGTAAATTCTCGTTCGTGGAGATGTCCATCTTTCCAATCTCCACGAACCGGCCGTAGGCGGCGATGCACTCCCACGAGCTTGTTAGGAAGTCGCCGCTGAGACAGTTTAGGATCACATCAATGCCTTGTCCTCGAGTCCCACAATCGATATGTTCGGCAAAAGACATATCTCTGCTTGAAAAAACGTGACTCTCCGGAATACCATATAGCTCTTTGACAAGCCTTTTCTTCTCAGTATTGCTGACCGTGGTATATATCTCTGCACCCTTTTGCTGGGCGATTTGGATTGCTGCCTGTCCTACGCCGCCGGCACCGGCATGTATAAGGATAGACTCACCCGCTCCTAGTCTAGCAATCCAGTGCAAAGCATACCAAGCGGTAACAAATGTTGTGGGCAGGGCAGCAGCCTTCGTAAAGGACAGCCTGTCTGGCAAGCGGATTACTTGACGAGCATTTGCACGAACAATACTTCTGAAGGTGTCTTTTCCGAGCATGCAGACGCGGTCTCCGTTTGCGAAGCCACTGTTAATGCCAGCCCTGCGGACAACCCCAGCGCATTCCAGACCTAGAACGTTCTCATTCAACTGACCAAGAGTAAGCAAGCAATCTTTAAAATTGAGCCCGATTGCTTTAGCAAAAATTTCGACATGGTCATCGGGAAGTGGCTGAGCAGCCAGTGTGTCTTCATCAAATCGCAGGGTATGTAGCAGGCCCGGATTGCCGATCGTGACATGTAGTGGAAGGCCGGAGCCAAACGTTTGTTCACAGAATCGCTCTGATGATGAATGGATGGCTAGCTTCTCAGTCAGATCATTTGCTAATATCGAGCGAGCGATGTGTAATACATCTTCTTTGAGTGCGAAAGCCGTCTCATGGCTTCCAGAAGAAGATGACTCTAGGGAGCTGACTACGTCTTGTATTGCTTTGGCCACTGTCGTGTACGAGACATTGGGATCCTGCAATGCAAGCGTCGTGTAGCTTGAGTCATTGTTCTCAATTTGAAGAGTACGCCAGAGACCCTCAGCCATGCCAATGTTCGCGAACGCCGGGTCTGGAGAAGGAGATACCCAAACGCAATTCCTCGCACCACGAGTACCGCATTTGAGCCGAGAGAAGTCTTCCACAGTGATATGAGAAAGAATGGATGACTCCAACTCTAGCAAGAAGACCTTTGATCTACAGCGGCGGCCGCACTCCGATGTGGCATCATTGAACGAGACAATATCGACCGTGGCACTAGGATCTGTTGTGATGCGGTCTTTGACTTCTCTCGCGAGCTGGATTTGAGCGTGCGAACCCGTGTCAATGACGATTGTTGTAGAACCATTAATGGTATCGGTATCGGTGGTCTTGAAGACTCGATCGTCAATCGCCTGAGTAATAATGACACTAATCTCGTGACAAACGTCGCTCTCGTAATCAGGCAGGACAACATCGGCACCGGAGAATCCATTCGCGACCAAATGATCATGCCACAAAGCAGCAGAGAGAGCAGAGCCCCAACGGTGAGAGTTGTCACTACCTTCCCACCAATCGCTTACCATTCCAAAGAGAAATCCGTCCCTCATCAACTTCGTCTCTGTCATCTCGACCAAGATGAGCTTCCCACCATTTCTCAAGAGTCTGCGTGCATTACGTAGTGTAGTTTTAAGGTCTCTGGCAGTCTGCAACACGTAGGCTGCAACCACCAGATCATATGCATCTCCTTCAAACCCCTGGCAGATCGGGTCACTTTCGATATCAAGCGTGGCAAAATTAACTTGCTGATAATCGCGAAAGTTCCGTTGTGCATGCTCTAGCACTGACGGCATTCTATGGGTAAAATCGAATTGGACGTATCTCGGATGCCAAAATTGTCCATCGGCAGTCTGCGAAAGGCTGTCTAAAACAAGTCGAGTGATGGCTCCATTGCCAGCACCAAACTCTAAAATCTTCATCCGAGGGTTCTTGTGCGCAAGCAAATTAAGGTACTTTCCAAGAAGGCGATAGCAAGGCCGCGAGTCTCTGACATACTTGTAGAAATCGTCCGCTAGGCTATCATTGAAAATCAAAGAGGGCGGATCGGCTCGACCGGAAAGAATTCCTGGTAATGCTCGGCCTATAGCCACGTATAACCTTCCTTCGGGGTTTGATTGCTCCACCCGAGAGCAGAGCTGCTGAAAATCACACTCTCTTTGACCACAGTCTTTCCAGTTCAAGCTTGAGTGCGGATGGCTGTTTCTGATGAACCTGTCATACTGCGCCAGCAACCACTCAACGTAACGTTTAAGATGACCCCCAACAGTTTCTTTGCGCGCATCACTGAGAAATTCATCTACAACTTGGCTCATGAAGCCATAAATGACCCGGTCAATGTCAGAGAAGAATGCCACAGGCTCCTGCTTTAATGCTAGATCAAAGCCGTACAAGTGTTCGAGCTGGCGGCGGTCGAGAAAATCGATGTCTGGGATTGATTCAAAATGAAAATAGGTCTGTTCCTTTGGTTCGTTCGACAACTGGCGAATGTTTTGATCCGCAATAGCTGTATGTTCACAGCCTTCTATACTGAGATATGGTCTGCCGCTATCGGCATCCATGATAGAGACCGAGCTATCCAAGCCTCGATAGCCTTGGCGATGGAGTCGTGCTATTGCTAACGATACGCCTGTAGAAGTGCTGCCAGACCCCTGCATTGAAATCCGAAACTTCGCGACTCTAGTGACTACCATTGTCGGTATGGCTTTCATGCAACCCTGCATTGCATTGTGGAACACAAGTTGGAACAGACCGTCGAGAACTGTAGGATGGACAATGTGCGCTTCGGTAGTCTTGGACATAGTGTGTTTGCACTGATCTCTCAGACGAGCCGAGGCGCAAGAAACATTCTTCTCGTTCCACGTGATGTCATCAAGGGTACGGAAAGCCGGGCCATAGGCGAAGCCGCATTTCTCCAGTGTTCGGTAGAACATGGACTTTTTCGTAGACACTGTACAGGATTTCAAGGACTGTGTATAGCTTTGCCAATCGTATCTCGTTTGCTTGGAAGATTCGGCTAAGTGTGCAATGTTCACATCGTTATTATCGTTATCTAGCCCAATGGTACCATCACAATGGTCCTGCCACCTTTCTTCAAATAATGAGCTAATGCGAAATTCAAACCACATAGAGCTCTTGGTCGATATCTTTCTCAGCTTTTGTAGTTGTAATTGTGTCTCGACACGATCAGCTCCCGAAGGAATCCGCAGAGCATGATGAAATGCCACATTCTTCAGGCAAAATGACGAACCAGTGTGCATCCTATCCGCATCATTGGCTAGCTGCCATAACGCTTCTAGCGCCATTACAATCATTGCGGCTGCTGGATATATCGGAGAACCATCAATCTGTGCTGATATTAGCTTGTTCTCAGCCTAGAGTCAGTTTACTTGCCTGGTGATCCTTCAACCATGGCATTTCTTCGAGGCTAATAAAATTTCGCCACCGGGGGCATGCTGGATTCCAGTCCGTAACAGGTGCTCCTAATAGATCCATCCTTCCATGAGGACGGAGTCTAAGTCTTCTGCTCAGCCGACTCTCGTACCAGTAAGACTTCGAATGATCGAAGGGATATTTGGGAAGATTTGTGACAACGCGCAACTTCCCACGCCCATGATGTTGGAAGTTGTTTACCAAGCTCAGATCTATCTTGTACCCCGAACAGAAAAATTTTCCAACCAGGGTCATAAACGAGTCTAAACCGGACGTGTCTCGGGTGAGAACAGAGCCGTAATCGAAGGGACAACGGCGTTCGGAATCCGTCAATGTATCACGAATAGGGCCTTGGAGTGCCGAATGGGGACCAATCTCCAACAAATCATCAAGCACAAGCGTGCTCTTGTTCACGTCTGATTGTCCACGTTTATTTGAAAGTGAGCACAATGTCCCAAGAGCTTGTGTGAATCTAACGGGTGAAGTGAGGTTCTCAATCCAGTATTCTGGACGCCGTAGCTCCTCTTGCCGGGCAACCATGCCGGTGATGGTTGAAATCATGATGGCTGAACTGGAAGGACTGTTACCGGGCTCCATATTGCGCAAGAACAATGAATATTCTTTGGAGATGCCAAGCATTTGACGTGAATGATATGCAATTTTAACATGAAGCTTTCGCGTAAAGATTTGATCTTGATGTAGTATATTTTGCAGCGAATCGATGTCCTCTGCATTGCCACTTACCGTAATGTTTCGAGGGCTGTTATAACAAGCAATCTCAATGTCCGCCTGACCCGAAAAAGCAAGGCGATCAAGATAAGGCCTCAGCTGGGATTCCGGCAACCCAATCGACATCATCGCCCCTGAACGTGTCAGCTTCCGTTGTAGATTGTAAGCAGAGACGCCACGGTAGTAAGCTATTTCCATAGCAGTTCGATGGGAAATAGCCCCAACAGAATATCTAGCCAGCGGTGAGCATATTTAAAGTAGAGAGGTCCTTTCACTTACGCTGCTGCAATCTCACCAGAAGAATGGCCAAGAACAGCTGCAGGTTTGAGGCCAACCGCCCAGAGCAGATCAACCAGCGCCAATTGTACAGCAGTACAGATTGGTTGGCTGAATTCGGCTTCATGGATTCGGGAGCCATCGGCAGATCTGAACAATTCGTCTAATAACATCAGTTTGGTGGTTCGGTTGGGTTATTTCAAACCTGCAATCCGTACCTTCCAGCACCCATTTGCAACCCAGTTTTTGCAAACAGGTGGTTGCTTGGTTAAGCGAAGCTCGGAATTGGGTATACACCAACAAGTCGCGACCCATGTTTGGCCATTGCGCACCCTGTCCGGTGAATATCCAAGCGCATCCTGGTCTTTGTCTCGCATGCGTAGGTGAAGATAAACTCAAGCGCGGCTGATGAAGACTTTCCCATGATTCCAAAATGGTATAACTCCGCCATGGGAGTGGTGTACGCCTCTCATTCAAGGTATAGCACAGATCTTCAAGTGATACTTCGACGTCTTTTGAGGACCTGGTATGAGCAAAATAGTCTGCAAAGACGCTTTGAAGTCGTTTGATACCGCCTTTGTCGGCGGCAGACCAGACAACGAGAGATTGGTGCGGGCAGGACCGCCGTGGTTTGAGCTGTTGATTTTGAGAACATTGCTCGACTTCGATGGCCTCGGCCACCTTCTCTGTTGACGAAGATGAAAGCAAAGTGCAGTGTTGAGCTTCCAAACCTTGCTCTTTTAGATAGTGATACGCATCATTTAGCACGACATGGGCGTTGGTTCCCCCAAAGCCAAAAGAATTAATGGACGCCTGGCGTAGTCCTTCATTCGGCCAGGGAGCCGGAGTACGCGGAAACTATGCGGGATGATGAGCATACACAACGCGGTTGGACGTAGAAAGGAAATGACAAGCATGCCTTAATTTTGAGCGCTCTACTGTCAATCTGTGGGTTCAAATTCTCAAAGTTTGCGTTGGGCGGGATCTTTCCGCGCTCAAGAACTAGGAGGGTCTTGAGAATGCCTGCTACACCGCTAGCTCCTTCAAGATGCCCTACGTTCGACTTGACTGCTCCACTAAGCGTATATTAGCCCCCTGCGGAAACCACAAGTGTTTTCTATACAAAGTTTTGCAGCCCATATGAGATTGACCTTACATGTATATCGGAGAATCGGCATCACGGTCCTTAAAGGCGTTGCCGATCGCCATCGCCTCGATAGGGTCGCCTACAGCTGTGCCAGTCCCATGAGCTTCCACATATCGGGTCCTGCGTATGTCGATGTGAGCTTTCCGGTAAGTCTCTGATATCAAGAGCTCTTGGCAATGATGGTTAGGTTGCGTCAGCGAAGACGTACGACCGTCTTGATTGACGCCGCTTGATCTGACGACTGCTCGAACGACATCGCGATGGATGACTGCATCGGACAGACGCTTCATGATAATGACACCAAATCCCTCTCCCCTCGCATAGCCATTTGCTCGGTCATCGAAACTGTAACAACGACGATCCGGGGACAAAAAAGTCATGTTCGAAAGCCTGAGTGTCGTGTTAGGGGAGTAGATTAAGCTGCATCCACCAACGATTGACTGTGACCACGGTAAGTCGCTGTAGATTAGGATAGCCGATTTGCCATACCATATCTGTTTCCTGTTCTCTGAGAGCTTGGCACGCCAAATCAAACGCAACAAGACTACTAGAGCACGCCGTGTCTACACTTATACTTGGGCCATTCAGGTTGAAAAACCAACTCAGTCGGTTAGCTATGATGCTCGCTTCAAGACCAGTGGCAGCGTAGCGGGATCCTATCTCAGGGTCTACCGAGTAAATGTCCTTGTAGTCATTTGTAAAGGCCCCAACGTAGACCGATGCCTTTGTCCCGGAAATTTCTTCTAAGCGTATTCCGGCTGGGAATTCTCAGGAACGAAGACCGTCTTAGCGATAACTAGCATTACTGACCATTTTCAAGAGCATGATAGCTCGTTTCAAGCATCCGCCTCTGTTGTGGATCCATTCCAGCAGCCTCCGTCGGGGATATCTGGAAAAAAGGCGCGTCAAAGGCACCAATATCTTCACGAAGGAATGAGCCACCTGGAGCAGATATCTATACCACATGAGCCTGCATGTCGATGCTTCAAATATTGTCATGGGACATCATTGGAGCATAAAATGGGTTGATCACTCACCGTGTCCCGCCGATTCACGTCGGAATGGTAGAACCCAGAGAGACTAAGGCGATCTTCGGGAAAAGGCTCTGTGCAGCATTCTTTTCTCATCATTTTCTCCCAAAATTCGTCTTCGCAAACCACCCCCTGGGGAAACTCCATCGAGAACCCAATGATGGCCAATGGATCCGCGTGCTTGTCAAATGTCATAGTGTATGGAACGAGTCTGATCTAGCAATTGTCTCTCGTCCTTGGCGAGCAGGAGAAGCTTTTTTGCAAAGAAAACATCTGACAGACTTCAGAGACCGTAAGTAAGAATTAGTAGCCCGAAATAGACTGAAAGCTCTCATGAACTTATACTCTTTGCCGTGTAGTCACTTGAAATCGCAGCCTTGTAAGCAAAAGACGCCATCGAACACAATGGTCTGTCATCTTGAGCATTCAGATACTGGGCAAATAATCAACCATGTCTCATGCTGTGAGACGAAGCGAGGAGTCAGCCCAAGACACTCCATCCGCGAGCTGCAAATCATGGAATAGGCACCATAGCCAATCCTATGAAGCTCGTCTAACCAACATCAGTCAATAGCTAATGCATGTCTCCAAGATAAGTGGTATGAGTAAGCACCGGCAAGCGTCACGCAATTTTCCCGCCTGCCTGCTCAATGGATGTACAGTATCCCGCAAGAGACAGCCGGATACGAACAAGGTTGAATCTGCGACTAGAAATGACGATCTATGCAGTCGTTGCGTCCAACCCTAGTCGTAGCGATTACGACTACAAGCTCGAGCCTAAGGTTATGCAAGTTGACGACCTCCACGAACCGCTTTCAAGGAGCCAAGGTAGCAACAGCGGCTCATGGTCACGGAGTCCGGCCGGTGAGTATGAGGAAACACCTCTCTATGGCAGCAAGACACGATGTTTGCCAAGATGCTGAAGCCTGCAAAACAAGCGGACGTGGGGTTTTACTCGGTGCTCGGCAAAGATGCTTGAACTGGAGATTGAGGCAGAGCATGGAAGGGGCTTGCGAGCAACCATTATAAAATCCCTAGCTTGGCGTGTGTTGCTTTTCCAAACTTACAGTACACTTTCACCTTTTTCCGTCTGCGTATTTTATTGACAGATTCGATTGCACTTACCATAGGCACAATGTCGAGTAGTCTCTCGGTTTTGAAGTCATGGCTCTCCGAAAAGAATGTCCAAGCCTGCCTGCTCATCATCCCCCCACTCATCGCCATTGCCTATCAAGATTACAGCGCCTGGTACCAGCTTGGCCCTGGTGGACTTCCACACAATGCCAAAGGTTGGCTACTGCAGACTATCCTCAGGGTCATGTGTTCTTCCGATCTCAAAAGTCTGAAATACTATGATGAGTACATGAAGGGCCTTGAAGCAAAATCATTCATCGATGGCGATATCCCTGAGCGCAAAGGGACGAGTCCAAAAGTAGGGCCGTGGGCTGCGCCTTCTCGACAGCTTGAGGCTACCGGAAGCCCAGAAATGAAGAAAGTAAGGCTTATCGACAAGATGTTTCTCTCAAAGGCTGACATCTTCCTCTTAGAGCGTGAGTCTTATGATAGGCCAGATAGCGTCCTCGAATCCCAAACTACTAAGAGCTGGACCGTCTATCATAGAAGGAGGCTGTCCAGCGCTCTTTGTGTCATCAGAGCGCAGCCTGCCAAAACACGACACTTACACAAAATCCCCGTTTGAGGTTTTTCACATGCATGAGACCGACGGGAGTATTCACTGCATACTATCAGCTGCCGATGCTAGGCTCCTAGTCCAAAAAGGCTGGGGCCAGAGGCATGGCCTAAATGGTAAATTTGGCTTCCCTCGTGGCTATCTCATGATCTTTGCCCCGCAGGATAGCGAAGAGCTGGCGGTAGCCAAGAATGCCGCAAAGGCAGCAGCACGGTATGGGTTGGATGGAGAAGGTATTGCATGAGCGGTTGGACCTTGCATCCTACCAGGAGAGGATTGGCGAGCTCTTGCGCTATCATATGCCAATGGCAAGGACTTGATACGCCTTGAGAGACCATAGGTTCCGGTCTTCGCGTTCGTACATCGACGTAATATTGCATGAAGTACATTTCTCAAATTCGCCGCGATAGGACGGTCTCTGATCAGCGGTAAACGAAGGGCTGAAGAGGACTTATGCAAGTGCACATCAGTGGTAAGGATCAGGGTTTATTTCTTTTGGGTAGGAGAAAATGCAAACCAATGGGTTGCGATTTTCGTGCTCGCGCATAAACATCCCGTACTCCGGTTACCCATGCACGCCATGTCGCTTGAAAGCCTTCGGGAGAAGCGGCCCGCCCCGTACCACCGAGGCTAAAGTAGGCTTAGAGGCCGGTAAAAGCTCCCTTAAAACAGAGGAGGGGACAAAATGCAAGAGGCTCAATCAAGGCACAACTGATGCTGATCTTTCTCAACTCGAGCAAATTGTTCTGAATTAGTTGCAATAGCGCCCCATCTCCTCGCAGTGTATTCCTAAACCGAGAACGCGCGCCGATCAACGCGCGGCAGGAAACGCCCGGCATTGCCACCAGTGTTCCCTGCCATTGTGAGGCTGACAGTTGTGTACAAGGGGCAGGTTACGGCAATGGCTAAGGCGAAGGAGTTCCAAGTTCACTCATTTGCCTTGAGCAATACCCCGATATTCCTCTCGTAAATCCATAGCTATGAGCCTGATAGAGAGCATCTCGTATGTACCTTGCAATGTGTTAAGTCCGATTGTGATGGCCCCCAACTTTGAATGCTACATTGTCCTACTCAACTACTGCATTGCTTCTGGGATACGTGATTCACCGAAACTGCACTTGATCAGCACTTCTGAGTATTCGCAAGCCGAGTTTATTGGTAGAACATGTCATTGGCAATTGTTTTCCGTCTCTATCATGTCCAATTCATAGCAAAGTAGGCTGATCCTCTGGCCTTGCTGTGCAGTCTTGCAGCTGCCCGAATTCCAGGATTCAAAAGGCATCCAAGAAGGCCGTGTGGCTCAAAAGAAGACTTAGATATATCACGCAATGAGGTTCAGAGCGGTAGAGCAGGGAGCCGCTTTCTCTCTACTCTATCGATCATTGCGCTTTTCCTCAGTTCCGCACGATGGTTGCCAACACAGCACTTCCTCGCTCCTATCTGCTCGCCTTTTCAGGTCAAAAGCTGGTCGACGTTTGCATATTCTTCCTTGTCCTGGAAACTGTCTGCGTTGCCCTTCGATTCTGGGCGAGGCACCTCAAAAATGCAGCGTTTGGTTGGGATGATATCCTTATCATTCCTTCGTTCGTGCTTTGCACGGGACTTTGCGGCCTCGGCATTGGTGAGCAAAATATTCACCTTTCATAGGGTCCACTATGTAGTTTTCAGGATTTCATAGAAGGATTTCCGGTATGAAATGATAGCGTGAACCGTTAATCAAACCCAAATATATTTTGTTCTTTATTTGGCGGTCTTTCTCACATACATTCTGAAGATTCTGCTAGATCTTTGCTAACTTTGTCACGGATAGGCCTCGTGGAACATGCTGGCATTGGACGTCACGCAACAGCTCTTGCAGAAGTTGACCCCAAAGCACTGATGAACATGAACAAGTCCGTACTGGCCCTTGCCTGCCTTTATGCGCCTGCTGCTGCCATGCCAAAGCTCACAATTCTGGCATTTTATCTTCGAATTTTCATCACAAGAGTCTACCGCCGCATGATCTTTGTCATAACAGCAGTTATTGTCGCAAATCTAATAGCTTGCTTCCTTACTGCCCTGCTTGAATGCCTTCCTATTGCGTATAATTGGGATAAGACAATCCCGGGCGGTCATTGCGTCGACCAAATTTTGTTCTTTCAATTCATCAGCCTTGCCAACATAGTGACCGATGTTGCAATGTTGGTCTTGCCTCTGCCAATTGTGTGGAATCTCCAGACAGATCGTGGCACGAAGATAGGTTTAACGCTAATCTTCCTGACTGGTAGCATGTGAGTCTGCGATCCTTCCTCATGCATCCGAGTCACTGCAAGACTAACAATGACCGCTCCCACAGCGGTCTCGCAACTTCTATTGTCCGCTTCGTGATGTACTCCAATGAGAACCTCTTTGTCGACCCAACATGGTGGTCCGCGACCCTAACCATCTGGAC
Organism: Pyrenula aspistea; assembly: GCA_021030945.1. Taxonomy (NCBI): domain Eukaryota; kingdom Fungi; phylum Ascomycota; class Eurotiomycetes; order Pyrenulales; family Pyrenulaceae; genus Pyrenula; species Pyrenula aspistea. The sequence continues at coordinate 169,635 of JAGFML010000075.1, forward strand.
CCTGATGGAACCAGGCATCTATCTCGTCGCTGCATGCCTCCCAACCTACCGCCCGCTCATCCTCCATCTCCTGGGCCGGGACCCAAAGGTTCAACTCACCACGAAGCAATTCCGCGGTGACACCTCGGGCGCCAACAGCTCAACTTCCAGCCGCTCACCCCTGTGGATCAACAAAATCCTCGGCCGTTCCTCTGCCTCGAGCACCAGGAGCACGGAAGACGAAAGGCTTCCCGTCACCAGGCCGGTAGCTAGCATGACTCGTCCACAAGTCATCCCGACCGGTGAGATGTCCGAATACACGGCGCAAGTGAACTTCGCACCACACAAGTCCCAGTCGGATCTGGAAGCCGTGCAGGACCCAGAGCAGATCCACGTGGCTCGGGAGATCAGGCAGTGGTCCTCGTGAAGGTTTTCGTGTTCCATAGAGAAACCCTGCTAATTGTAGAACTAAGAAGAGGTATGCGATTTGGAAGAAGAATTCTATGTTTCGTGGCAGCTTTGGAAGTGCACATGTCTTAATATTTTTAGATATTCCTTAGGTTGCCTCTTTCAACTCTAGTCTTGAAAATCCTGACCATACAAGAGCTAAACACCGAGCAAAAGTCATAAGAGGGGCCTCTCCAAATCTCACAAGAAATACACTGGTATTGAGATAGTGCTACAGGTTGATATGTGAAGCAACTTGATCAACATCAGGCCCATTGCTGAAGGATTCCTGTTTTGCTCGGGCCGTAGATAGAACCTCCACTCTAGTTTCCAAACACGAACGAAGCCTGGGCGGAAAGAAGAAAAGTAAACAAGAAAAAATCCCTGCAGAGTGGCTCAGAACGTAGCTATATTTCAATTGAAACGTGCACGAAATACGAAACAACCGTTAAGAGCGTTGAAGAAGCGGCTAAGCGAAAAGGACGACGATCGCCATTGGTAAGCGCATTGCAGAATTCATTGATTTTCAACGGAGAACTACCGTTTTCTCTGCAGTCTCGTGTACATCCTAGACGATGCGTTCCATGGGTCTTTCAGCTCTGCAGGGCTCGATATCCCTTGATATCTGTATAGAAGGCAGACGGCAGTATGCCGAATTTGTTAAGCAAATAGGACGAAGATCGCCATTAGAAAGCGCGTTGCAGAATATATTACTTTTTCAGCGGGGAACTACCGTTTTCTCTGCCGTCTTGTATACATCCTGGACGATGCGGTCCATGGGTCTTTCAGCTCTGCAAGGCTCGATATGGATTGATGTCGGTAAGGACGGCAGGCGCCAGCTTCCGGGATTCGTTAAGCCAGAGGGACGGAGATCGTTAGCGATAAGCGGAGGATGATGTATTTGCTTTCCTGCAGAAACAGGTTTGAGACGACCGAGACGACCGATGCTTGTACCACCCAACGGTACGTTGTCACGGCAGGGTATCTGTGCCCTCCCGCGCTGTCTGACCGAGCAAGACATAGGATCGGATGGACGGCGAAAGAATTGTCTCATTAACAACATCATCAAGAACAACAACGTATTAAGCCCTTAGACCTCTCATTCCACACCTATACACCAAATATCATATAAACGAGCGTTGACGTATGGCAATCCCAACTTCCTGCACGGCGCTCGTCGTGGGCGGCGGACCAGGTGGCTCCTATACAGCATCCGCCCTCGCGCGTGAAGGCGTTGACGTTGTCTTGCTAGAAGCAGCTAAATTTCCAAGGTTGGTCGTAGCTCCCTTCCTCGTGTTGCTATCGGTATAGCTGTTTGGGCATTCACTATGGCTTCTTTTCAGTATCTCGAAATTGTATCATTCGGAAGTCGAGCTGACGTTGGCAAGATATCACGTTGGGGAGAGTCAACTTGCGTCCATCCGCCATTTTCTGCGCTTTATTGACCTTGAATCGACATTCGACGCGTACGGATTTGAAAAGAAGGTAAGCACTTCTGGGACCTGGACTAGTAAGAGCTCGAATTCTTACTCGAAGTGATAAATAAGTTTGGTGCGGCGTTCAAGCTCAACGACAAACGGGAAGCTTGTGAGTATTAGTCTATGCCTCGACAGAGTGGCCGTAAATACTGAGATTCCAGCAGATACTGACTATGTCGCTGCAAATGGACCTAACGGCTACGCATGGAATGTCGTCCGCTCCGAGTCCGACGATCTTATGTTCAAGCACGCGGCAAAATGCGGCGCACAGATATTCGATGGTGTTCGGGTAGACGCCATTGAATTTGAAACCTACCAGGACAATTTCCATGAGGACCGTAAATTCGCGAATCCAGGGCGTCCAGTCTCTGCACGTTGGTGTCGCAAGGATAGTAGCTCAGGCACTATTCGCTTTGATTACCTCGTGGATGCAAGCGGTCGCAACGGTCTGATGTCCACTAAGTATCTTAGAAACCGCCGGATGAATGAAGGGCTGAAGAACATTGCGAACTGGTCTTATTGGAAAGGAGCTGGCAGGTATGCCGTAGGGACTGAAAGAGAAAATCAACCGTTCTTTGAAGCTCTGATAGGTAATTCTTAGTCGAAGCTTTGCGCAATTCTCCGCAGAGATTGACGCTGATTGCATGTGTTAGATGCGAGTGGTTGGTGCTGGGCGATTCCCTTACACAATGGCACCTTATCAGTCGGAATCGTCATGAGACAAGACATGTTCTTCGATATGAAGAAAGCTCTCGGTTCCCTGTCAGCGCAGGAACTTTACAAAGAGTGTCTCAAACTCGCACCAAAAATCACGAGTCTTCTCGAACAAGCCGCGATTACAGCAGATATTAAAACCGCGTCGGATTGGTCATATAGTGCCTCTGCGTATGCCGGTCCACACTTCCGTCTCGTTGGGGATGCAGGCTGCTTTATTGATCCGTTCTTTTCATCGGGTGTACACCTAGCTCTGACAAGCAGTCTATCTGCTGCCATGACCATCCAAGCAGTTAGAAAAGGTGACTGCGACGAATTTGCAGCAGGGAAGTGGCATTCGAATACAGTCTCTGAAGCATATACACGGTTTTTGGTTGTGATCTTGACCTCTCTGAAACAAATCAGGAAGAGGACAGAACCAGTATTGAGCGATTTCGATGAAGATGGGTTCGACCGCGCTTTCAACCACTTCCGACCTAGTATGTCTGAAAGCTTGCCTCTGCCACGCTTGGTATGACACTAATCTCGCTCTAGTCATCCAAGGAACAGCGGACGCGGAAGTCAATAACGAGCTCACTCAGTCGGAGGTCTCCAACGCAGTAGATTTCTGTCTCAATGCGTTCCATCCACTCAATGACGAACAGCGCAGAAGTGTCCTAGAAAGGGCCAAACTCGCCAACAGCGAGCCCATGGAACTCGAAAAGCTTACCAAGGACGAACTTGCTATCTTGAACATTGTCCGCGCCCGGAAGATGCTCCGCACCCAGGACACCCTGAATATTGAGAATTTTAGCAAGAACGTCATGGATGGACTAAAGCCCAATTTGAAGCGGGGAAGCTTGGGCCTTGTGAAGGCGTCAGTGGAGGATGAAAATGTAATGCCGGAGACAATGGATATCTTTGACGCGATGAGACCGGAAGACAAGCAAACGACTCAAAACCCCGTGGAGGTGCGTTGATCGGTACGCTACGGCGTACACGTTGGGAGTATGCTTATGCATAGGGACCACAGAAGCAGGTCACATTCGACGATCCAAAAAGATAGACCCTTGTGATTTTGGCGGTGTATTGAAAGTCCGTCCGTCTTCAGGACGAATCTGAAGCCTGGTAGAAACGATGCGTACGATGCCCCCATCATATTCAAGGGAGTAAAATTCTAAACCCAGCCTGTTTCGTGGCAAGACTTGAGATGAATCATAATAAGGCTGCCCGAGATGTTAATGGCAATGATACGCCCCGCACGTCTAACGCTGGGCTTCGTAGGTAAAACTCACAGTTTCTCAGAAGCAGTGATCTCAACTGTTCGTTCACTTCAGTTCAGCCGGCCTTAAACGAAGAACCCGTTCGAAAAATCTCTGCTAGATGAGGTAAACAAGAAGAATATAGGTAGGTAAACGAACTAGGATGAATTGATTGATTGAACGGAACGACCGGGACGGACGACTGGGTCGGGCATGAAGCTTTTGTACAATCACGATTCACTTCACGACACGTGACCCAGGTCGCACGTGACCATCCAGGTAATAGACCATGTGCCAGGTGCCGCGCTGCGCCTTGACCATTAACATTTATATAGCCGTGATGGCTGGAGATGAAGCGGGCCTTAATCATAGATTAGAACAGATTTAGAAAATCAGATTATAGATTCATGAAATCATACGTACGCGACGGGGTGAGCCGCGCGAGTTGGGTGCTGAAAGACAAGATTGTCTGAATCGTTGTTGTATCTAAAAGTGCGTTTGCAGCTGCAGACGTAAATGTACCTCAAATGCCACCATTCCTCTTTTAGACAAGCCAATTTAGAGGCAGCTTCGATGGAGGGCCTCTCAGCACGAGACGGGTAACCACAAAAGGGGCTCCCTGCGCATTTATACGTATTCTCTTCTGCCGCCAAGAATTCGCGAAGTTGCTGCCACCGAGATCCAATCGAACTGCGCTGCAAGATTTCTCATGGGAGCTCTAGGATCTCCAGAAGCTTTTAGCGACTTTGCGGTGGAGCTAGAGGCCTGCATGATCTGATTAGAGCTATTGCAGCGTACGAGTATTTGATTCTAGATACATCAAGCCGAAGGTCATGCAGCTTCCCAGGGATCCTCCACTCCTCCAAGCCTGCCATGGAGGCGTATCCAGAAAGTTATGTTGCCCATAACTACCCTCTGGTCCTCCTCTCTGGCCTTGGAGCGGATCCAGATTCGCCAACGGACCTAAAAGATCAATCTCGTTCCCTGTTACGCGAGGGAGGGTTCCGTGTAGCCAGCGACTTCCCCCTTCTGACCCATGACCTTGCCTGTGAATTGCTGCGCACCATTCTCTCAGCCGACTCCACCTCACGACCATGGCATCCTCGAAGCTTAGCGGGGGTAAATGGGGAGCTCAAGTTGCGGATCAAGCGAGTCGGTCGGGTAGGTCAGGATCCCAAATTGCAGCGCTTTATGCTTCTTTGTTTGCTTCAGCAAGTCCATGCTAACTACGACTAGACCTACACCTTTCCACCTCGAAAAGCCCCTCCACCACCACATGCTCCGCGCTTCGGCCCTCTAGAGAGCGACAGTGCCCCTGCTCCTTTGATACTCCACTCGACGCTGTCGCCTCTGACTCTAAGCTCTCCCCTTTTCCCAGATGGGATCATCACACCATTATGGATCACAAAGCACCAGGAAAGGCTTCCCGCAGCCTTCATCACATTTCTACCGGTCACATCCGACCCAAATACTAGTTCTCTGGGTGACAATCGACTAAAGAACGATATTAACGCCATCCGAAGCATAGTGGCTTCGACTCATTACAAGACGAGGCTTCTCGTGGTCCTTCTGTGTGGAGATGGAGAGGAGGTGCCTTATGACACTGAGGAGAGGTTACACAGTATCAGAAGAGCAACAGGTCTGGACGCGAAGAGCTTGCTGTTCCTGAGCCCACAAGCGACGGCACAACAGATTCATGAATTTGTCAAGAATCTGTTATCCAACGTTCAGCCCGCGGCCGTTGAATATTACCGAGATCTGTCCAAGCATGCTCGAAGGAAACGCAATCGAAGCTCCGCACCGGCACCCACGGGGCCACCAGTTGACACAACTTCTCAAGTACTCTCTCAGCAAGGATGGAATGTCCGCTATGAATTCAAGATGGGCATTTTTGCTGAATTCCGTCAGGAAATGGATGCCGCCGGGCGAAACTTCGATAGTGCGTATGAAACCCTCATAGGACCGGAGCTAATCGACTCCGTGCCTGTGAGAAGTCCCAGATTTAACGAGATGAGAATGCTGGCCGATGTTATTGTAATTCGAATCATACGATGTCTTTTGTGGAATGGTTCATCTACTACAGCAGTGCGATCCTGGCTAAATCATAGAAACAGAATGCGAAGTCTAGTGGATAGACGGGCTCAGGGAACAAACGTCTATGGATGGGAGGCTTGGGAGGCTCTCTGGGCCAAGGCTATGGCGCAACTTGTTGAGAAGGCAGGGTTGGCACCATTAACGACATTCGACGCGCTTGACCCTTTACTAAGGAAAGCTTCTGGGATTTTTGCCTTTCCAGAGAATTCCAAAGCAGCTGTGCTCTCTGAAAGGATGATCCCATGGGAGCTTTTACACCACGAAGGGTATTGGTTGAAAAAGTCGGCAGGCCATCAATTAAGGAGACGAAGCCTCGCTCAGCAAATTCCTGAAGAAGATCGTATTACTTCAGATCATCCTCCTCTTTCTCGTCACGTCAGCAAGTCTCCTCTATACGACACCTATCTTGCCGAGGAACCAAGCATTGAGCAGCCTTTAGATGGCAAAGAAGGATTTGATCATTCCGCAGCTATTCTCAATACATTCCAATCATCTGTTAGCCATTTCTCAACTCGACAGCAGAGCAGAACCGTTTATGAGATTGGTTTACAGATGGCAAACGAATACATGCAGCAAGGCTCTTGGACTGAAGCTCTATGCGTCCTACGCCCAATGTGGGCACAGCTATCATGGCGTCAAGAAGGGTGGTGGAAACTTGTCGAACAAGTAGGCTGGCTGTTGAGGGATTGTGCCGTACAGTGCCGAGATGCTGAGACTATTGTTCGGGTGGACTGGGAGTTGATGAACAAAACATATGCAACCCGAGAAGGATGGAAGTACAATTTTCGAGACTGCCTCGATGCCTTGGAAATCTCAGACACAAAGCCCGCTGTCGTACTCCGAGCAGAGGATTGTGTATCCTGCATTGAACCAAGCTTCCAGTTCGATAGTCCTGAGGGTAATGTTGGTGAGCCTCTGAAAGCGCAACTCTCACTCTCGTCACTTGCGCAGCTTGGCTCAGAACCTATTAGGGTATCCGAGATTAAAATTGTATTTGAGGGCAGTCTTCGGTCTATACGTCTTCTGTCAGACGAATCTTCGGATAAAGCTTCCGTTGAGGGACATGATATTGTGGAGCTCACCTTGCGCGAATCATCTGGCAGTATCAAAGATGCGTCTGATTTGCTTTCACCGACTGGTGGACTGACGTCTCTCGTTGGTATAGCAGACATGACCATGCATCCTGATCAAATCAAGACATGGAATATGATATGCATACCTCGAGAAGCCGGCGATGTCCGGATAGCATCGATCACGCTGCTTGTCAACGACGAGCAATTCAGTCTTGCTTATGTCTTGTCTCCGGGCGTCGACACTCCGCCCATTTCATGGCGTGAATTACGGGATGAGCAACCACACAATCGCCAGCGAGTTGCGGTTGATTGCAATACGGCGAAGATCTTGCCAAAACCGCCAAAGATCGGAATCGAGATACCCAAGTTGAGAAGCATGTTTTACACAGATGAAGTCGTTCTGTTGCCAATACAGCTCTCAAATGCTGAAGGGGAACCGGCTTTCGTTTCTCTAGAAATCCGAATCTTGGGTCCAGCAAACGACTCTGCCCAAATTGTTTGGCATGGTGAATCCACCGGCGACTTGGATATCAGCGATGGGTCGAGCCATATAACTTCACAGACGATCGGTCAGTTAGAAGATCAGGAGTCCAGAACATACTTTATTCACATCACAAACACTACAATTCCATTTGATTATGAGCTCGAAATATCCTCACATTATCATCTTCTGTCAGATCCTGACACGCCTATCCAGAAATCTAGGACTTTTGATCTTCCCTTTGCCAGACCTCTCGAAGCCAACTCAGATATTTCGCCGCGACTTGATGATGAGCCGTGGCCAAATTTCTTTAGCATCTCCGAGGGAAAGGTCGTTGATGAGGAAGGCGTACCACCAGCGCAACCCGGCGGCGTACGGCAAAGGCTTGCCCTTTTGACAAGACTAGTTTCCTTTGCTCTTGAGCCACTCATCCTTCAAACCATCGACATCACAGTCCTCCATCTCTCAGGAAACGCAGCTTGCAAAACGAGCACGCAAGGCCTCCTTACATCGCCGCAGACTCTCGGTTCTGGCTCTCATCCACCCTCCGACCCCTTCCCCGTCGCTATCTCACCTGAACAGCTCCATTCCGTCTCGCACTCGCTCCTGATCCACAAAAACGACCTTGGCGACCGTGACCCCGTCACCCTCGACCTCGCCCTGTCCATCCGCTGGCGCCGCCAAAACGCCCCTTCAGAAGAACCATCGACTACGACCATCCTCCCCATCCGCAGACACACCGTCAATACAGCTGAGCCCCGCGTTCTACTTACCCGATCCCTAACATCTCCACCATCTAGCACCCCGGGGTCTCCCTCTTTATCCACACCATCCCCTCACCCGCCAACCGCCACTCTAATCTACACCCTCGAGAACCCCTCCCTCCACTTCCTCACCTTCACCCTCACCATGGAGACCTCCGACGCCTTCGCCTTCTCCGGGCCCAAACACACCGCCATCTCCCTCATCCCCTTGTCCCGACACTCCGTGCAATACCGCCTGCTCGGCACCAAACGGCCCGAAAACGCACAGAATCTGCGGACGAAGAAGAAGAAAGGCGATGAACCGGGTGAGGATGATAACGATGACGGAGGGTGGTGGGTCCGGCCCAACCTGATGGTGCATGACACGCATTTCAAGAAGACGCTAAGGGTCCTGCCGGCCGGGGAGGGGGTTGCATGGGCGAAGGGGGTTGGGGGAATAGTTGTCCGGCTGGACTGAGAGGGTGGTCTTGGGACGGCGGAGTTTCTACAGTGGCTCCTTCTGGCATTGGCTCTATAAGCGTCTTGAACGAGATGTTTTGATGCATATAGGATTGATGACGTAGAGATTCGAGCTGCCCGCCGGTCGTACCCATGCCAGTCCCGTAGATGCAAGTCGTAATGTTACATGATATCCATACCCCATAAATTCTCCCACCGAGTCCATCCTTCTCTATGCAAGGCGAGGGGGCTGCCAAAGGCTCAACCGCAAACACTCCGACATACGTACCCATAGGTACCTCTGGTTACACAAGAGTGCCGAGCGGGGCCGCACCTCATCCCGCAGAATATGTCCAAAGCCTGAACAAATGCCAAACCAAAAAAAGTCATCCAAAGATCCGGTCACTTTTCCAGAGTCTGCCACGTCTGCGTTCCTAAGCAGCGCCCCTCCGCCTCGGCTTCCTCTGCCTCTGCACCCTCTCCTCCTCGTCCCCGTCCCCCTCTTCGTCCCTGCCCTTCCTCAACTCCGCTTTGTCCAGCCCCCACCGCTCCAGATCGACCCAGTCCTCCCCGTCACTCAGCTCGCCCACGTGCCCCTCTGCTTTGCACCACACCATCACGTTCTCGCGCAGTCGCTGCGCCTTGAGCAATTTGTCTAGGAGGCTCTGGTAGCCTCTGATGGATTCCTCCTGTTTCTGGATGTAGGAGGCAAGGAGGCGGCGGGTGTCGTTTGCTTCGTCGAGAGGGAGGCCGTAGGTGTTTATCGGGGTGGTGGAGGGAGGCATGAGAAAGAGCGGGGAGACGATAAGTTCGGATGCGGTGTCGCCGAGGGACGGAGTGATGGGCGGGGAGATGTTGGCGGAGTTTGGGCCCGAATGGTTATTGCTGTTGTTGTTTTGGGCAAGGGCGCGGGTTATGCGGCGGGGAGGTGGTTGTGGGGAGGGTGTTCGTTCTTCAACCATTGGTGAGGTGGCGCTTTTGTGGCCTACTGGAGCTTCTGGGGCGTCTTGCATGTCGATAGCTTCATCTGTGAGGTCATTTGAAGGTTCTGGTCCATCAATTTCTGCACGGTGGTTCCTTGGAAGGTCAACTTTTGAGGATGTGCCATTTTGCTCGTCTGAGTCTTTTCTGTTAGCCTGATTTTCCTCAACGTGTGCGGCTGATAACCCATTAATTCCATTGGTTGTTGGCGGCCGAGACTCGTCCGTTGCTTTAGCATGGCTCGTGAGACCCTGTAGTATTTCTTCAGCCTTCTCAACGGTCGCTCCGGAGCCACCGCTGCGGTCGGTGTTGTGTGTTTCAACCCGTTCAAAGGCCTTATCAGAGTCGTTAACGCCGTTAAGCTTGTAGGTTTCCGACCCTGTAACGGTTTCGTCCGAGCCACCGCTACCATTAGCTTTGCGCTTTTGGTCCGACATCCTACGCGACTCTGGCTCTTTCTCAAGCGATAGCTCAGAGGGCGCAGGCTGCGGCCCGTTAAGAGAATGAGCTTCTGTCAGTGAGGCTGTCGTACTCATAGGGTCCTCACGCTTTCGCTTCTTGCTCTTCACTGGCCATTTAGGTAGTTGAAATAGATCAGCCGCCCTAGGATCTTCGACTACCTCGGTCGGCATCCACGATTCGTCACCCATGAATTGTGTGCAAAGTTGTTTGGCCTTCCATAAACTGGCCTTTTCTTGTCTTAATTTCTCTTCTGTGTCTAGAATCATGTTTGGGAGTGCTTTCGAAAGGTAGGCATGAGACATTGAAGGGTGGGTTAAGAGCTCCGAAGGATGTTTTAGAGGCGCAAGAAGCTCTGCAAGCAACCAGTGTCAGCTCAATATCAGATTTTCATAAATTTAATCCCATTCGCTCACCTTCCAGCTTCAAGTTGCTGTAGGGGTTCAGCTCTGCAGCTGCGGCATCTGCTTCTTCGTCGACTTCGCTATCGTCAAGCTCGTTGCTGTCCTCATCATATCTAGGAGGGTTTCTTTGGTATATGTACCGCGTAAAGCCGTTGTAATCGATTTTCTAAATCATGATCAGCGAGTCAGATGCGCGATCGCAAAGATCAAACGAAACGGAAGTAGCCAAGGTGTTTGTACCTGTTTGTGGACACCAGATCCTGTCATAGAAGACAAGTTGCCTTGGTGAATGAGATTTGCTCCTTTGCGAAGCTTGTTCCCTCGATTGGAACCTTGCGCGAGGGCTGCTTGGGAGAATTCTGCCAGGAGGTTGGTGAGCAACCAGATTTTCCGGAAAGTAAGGATTGAGATGGAGGGAGCGCCTACCGGCATGATCTTGAATCCTGAGCTTTCTTTGAAAGGCTCGAATAGTGTCCACCGCGCTTATGTCGTTTCGCGGCATGTTGTTCGTCGAGGAAGGTATCCTGGTGGCTTCTGACCAGGGCTGTGGGTGAAGATCTGCAGGCGCCGCAACGTTGGGCACCTCTTCAGACAATGGGAGATTAAATGTGGAAAGGGCAAGAAGGTCAATAGATCATCTGGCTAACATGGCTGCAATGTTTTGAACCGGCGTTCTGGGCACAACGGTGAGGGTAGCGATAAGATGGAGAGCAACAAGCTGGAGAGCCGATCTCCTGTGGAGACCAGCGGAGGGTGACACTGACGGAATCGCAGACGCGCCTCACCGCCCGCGGGCAAAATCTCAACAGGGGTCCAGCGCCCCACTTTCTCCAAAACCGTATTTAAGCTCAAGCGTCATCCGAGGCTTCAGGCGTGCTGCATATAGCCTTGCTCCAGGAGAATGGAGGTATATGACACGTCAACTACGTCTATCGTCCGGCTTAAAGCTAATGGAACGGTACTGAGAAGAGGTCTCTCAACTTCGACCCACGCAGAATCGTCTGAACGTCTAACACGGCGTCGGCGCTACAAGGCCAAAGGGCCAGGCTTTGAAGGACTCTTCAATTTGAAACCAGTGATGTCTTTCTTCTATTTGCGAATGGAAGCTATCTGCTCTTTCTATTATGCATAATCTAAACCCCAACGAGGTAAAATCTCCACATCTCATCCATGCCACTTTTCCGCGGCCATGTCCGTCGCGTTGATGGATCGACGACCGCGACAGCAATTGTGAGGCAGGGTACTCAAAGACGCCATCTGTTCGATAGCCCGGATATTAGCATGAGCGATGTAGACAAAATGCCACGGCATGTACGTGTTCTGCATTGCAGCCTCCCCACAACTCCTGTCCCAGCTCGGGGATCCCAAATCTTAGATTGAAAGTCTTGACTGCAAGGCTCTGTGTGACCGTCACGCCTTCTTCCGCTCTTTCGTCATAGATCGAGTGACCGGCTTCACATCCTCTTTCGCCTTCTTGGCATAGATCTGGGCCGTGAACGGACTAACATGGAGATGCTGTCAGTGTCTGTTGTAATGCATGTCTTGGGTTGCACTCACTCTTCAAATCGCAGGGCAACCTGGTAAACCACAAAAACAAAAGCCGTCAGTAGCAGGCCGGCCAGCCTTCCGCGCAGCAACGCAACTCCTAGGAAGCTGAGCGTGCTCCCCGTGTACATCGGCGACGTCGACACATTAAAGGGAAACCCCTCCACCATCTCATCCATCAGGATTCCAAAGTAGTCTCCTAGAAAGGTTCCTGTCACACCTAAAGCCCAGAAGCTCGACAGAACCAGAGCATTGCCGGCGGCAATGAGACCGTACGCAATGTATGGCTGATGAATCGGAGGATAGAGTGGCTGCTCACCAAGAGCTAGATTGTAGAGGTGGTCGCGGACAAGGCCTAATCCGAAGATTGTCACAGCAAGGGCATAGCAACCGTAGTATGGAGATTTGAAGATCTTGGTGATGAAATGCGTATGGTACTCCTGTCTTGCCGCAATGTTCCAAAAGAGCGGGTTGAACAATATCGCGGCCGCAGAGATATAGAGGCTCGGCTGTGACAGGTCGATTGTCCCAATCTTCTCACCGCCGGTGGCTGAGGCATACAGGTTATGCAGCTTGTCCATTTCGAGCTGTGAGCAGTGCGAACGCTTTCCAGCACAGCTGCTGGTCTAAGCTGAAAGAGTTGGAAAATTGTGCGGCCTTTTTCTTCCATTTCCAAGAATCGCTATGACGTAGGGAGCTGCGGAAAAGTGGGTCTCTCTCTTCTCGGCATGCAATTGTTCAAATAGCATCACGCAGTTCCGATCAGTGCTCAGGAACGGTCCTGTATAGCTCTTAAGTTGAATCCTGCGACGAGATGATTCTCAAGCATACTACTCGACCTCCATGAGAATTGCATTGTCTTTATTGCTCCATCGCACTATACATCACTCCTCTCTCTGCTGACACGGTAACCCTACCTACTACGCAAGACTTGGCAGGCCATCTTGCCTCTCAACCTCTACAAGTGCAACAGTCATTCGAAGAAATTAAAAACCCTCGAAGACCTCCCCGCGATGCCAACCGACACCCTCACCTTCGCATCAAACTGCGTCTTCTGCCCCATCGCCGAGACCTTCCCTCCCGTCCTCCCCACCGTCTTCGCCAAAGAACCCCCCAACCCCTTCCTCGTTACCCCCGCCTCCCACGTAATCCTCTCCACCCCGCACGTAATGGCCTTTTTCGACATCCAGCCGATTTCCCGGGGCCACATTCTCCTCTGTCCACGGCAGCACCGGCCGAAGATGAGCGAGCTGTCCGTCTCCGAGGCCGCTGAGCTGGGGAGGTGGTTACCGGTGATTTCGAGGGCGGTGATCAGGGCGCTGTATGATATTGACCCTAATGAAGGGGACTGGAATGTGATTCAGAATAATGGGGAACGGGCGGCGCAGGTGGTCGATCATGTGCACTTCCATATCGTGCCGAGGACGCCATGGGCCGATGTACCAAAGACAAACAGGCAAGCATATCCGCTTTTGTTCGGGAGGCAGGCGAGGGAGGAGCTCGATGATGAGGAAACGGTCGTGCTGGCGAAGAAATTTAGGGAAGCGGTAGCGGCGGAGGTATGGAGGGTGAAGAATGAGGAATACGTAGATCTAGAGGCGGGGATGAACAAAGATATAAGAAAGATGAAGCAGAGTTTGTAGATGGAGCATATAAAGTACTTGGAAGGGCTGACTGCGGAGTCAGATTTTATAGAGCCCGCAGGCTTACGATGAAGTTCTTTCTAGATGTTAACTGATACCCAGAAATATAGACTACAGCTTTTCGTATTACATTTAACGTCCTGCTTTCAAACGTAATCTACTTGCTCACTCTCCCTCTAGCTCATAGACACTAACAGGCCTCTGTCCAATCTCAACCGCTCCATCGTCCCCTTCAACCTCCGCCACCACTTTCTCCTTGCCTCCGAGCTCTACCGGCGCTTCCACCCCGTCCTTTTCTATTACCGCGCCTTCTTCTACTAGCGTTGTTTCGCTCGCCAATGTGTCCAGCGTGTCCGCCCTCGCCGGCGGGGCCTTCATCGGGGGCTTCAGCTCCTCGGTGACAGCTTCCAGATCGGGCGTCGGACACCGTGCTACATTCTCTTCGCTCGCCTCGTGTTTGGAAGCAGCGCGCCGGAGGATCCTACCACGGCGCTTGAGGAAGGTGAGGGACGCGATCAGGAGGACGGCGACACTGGCGACGATCGTGCCGACGATCGCAGGGGTGGAGAAATCCACGTCGTCCTCGTTTTGGGATGAGTTCGGCGTGGAGTCGGTAGAGGAAGGCGGCGTTATCGGAACGATGTTAGATTTCACCCCGCTGTCCGGCCACGCAGCAGGGAAGATACTGAATTGGGAGCGGTCGTAGTCGGCGATGATATAGGCTTCTTGGAGGAAAGCTCGTCCTAGGGTATATTGGGTATCATTTTGTGCACGACGAAGAGGGAAATAGTAGCCGTCAAGGTTCCACTGGTTCGGCGAGGTGAGCTTAAGGTCAAAGGCGGCGTATGGGAGGGTAATATCGATTGTATTCTTGTCTGTAGGCGAGCCACTATTGAGTGTGAATGTTACACTTGGATTGAGCGCTTGGTTCGTGGAGCGAGATCTTTCGTCAATCATATATAAGTTCGATGTGGAATTCCAAGTGATGTTGAACACTGTTTCAAATGCTTGGCACGCAGACTCAGGGAGCCAAATCTGTGCGATCGTCGAGTCAACTCCAGAGATGATAGGAGTACTCAGCAGAGTCGAAGAACTTGAATTGGAGTGATACGCAATGTTGCTTATGCCCAATATCATTGGTCTGTAGGCATCCTGTCCCGAAGAAGTCACGTTCTGTGTCGGATCGAAGCGTGTAGCATCATAACCGCCAAATATAAGACTTGCGAACCCATTCTGTGGATAAGTCCGATATGCAGCTCCAACTTGGTAGCCATATGTAGAGCTTGGTGTCAGGCGAGATGACCGAAGGGAGCCTAGTAAACTAGGGTACCTGTCTGCATAACTTGTGACGTTTACAGGCGCTGCCGAGAGCCCCAGAAAGCCGAGATAGAAGTCCTTTGACACAAAGCCCGCCACGACCTGATGCTGTAGAGATGCCCCTCCATTACCCTGCCAGTCAAGCTAACGATATGTTAGTGAATTGATATCCGAGCTTTCTGGCTCCTTACTGTGATATTGTCAAAGCCGAAGTCCGCATTGCCAGAGTATGGGAGTGAACAAATGGCGTTTAAAGGTAACTCGTAGAGCCCTTTTTCTTGCCACGATATCGATTTTGAGATGTCAAAAAGACTTCCACGTGAGTCATCGCAGTTACTTGGATCGGATTGCGCGCAGCCTCCCGTTAAGACAGGTGATATATTATTTCCGGATGTAGAAGGGAGAAGCCTGACGTTTTGTTGATGGGGAGCTGTGCCGATTTGCACCGCGAAACTTGACCATGAGCCATCATGACCATCCCTGGAGAAACTTTAGCGGAGCGCTTGAGTGACCGAAGCTGCAAGATCTCACCAGTATTGGCTTGGAGGGAAATTGATTGGAGGTGACTGTTTCGCGTCTTCGGCTACTGAAAGAAGGCACAGTGAATGAACGACAAGCAGCCATGACAGCTTCATTTTCTTCCATTGACAAGCACAAGAGATAGAAGACGGATCCCGAGCCTCAAAGGACAATATCGTACGAGATCAGGTCATGACGATATTGGACAGCCAGAGACTGACCTCACATCGTGAGTCCATCCACTCCGTTCATTTGGCAAGTAGAAGCGTGGCAGCCCCCATGTTTCGTAAGTTTGATTTTTCATGAATTATGATCAAAACGCAAGATAGCGTCTGCCATTTCGAGCAACAAGTGCTGGGGCCAACAAAGCTGTGGCCATCCAGGGCTATTCAAAGGGAATGGCGCCCATAGCTAAATTCAAACAAGGTGCCCGCCAGTACAAGGGTCGTAAATGGGTCCACTGTAAGCAGACCGGGAATCGGCAGTAGGTATTAGCATCCGCCATGTTGATCAAGCTGTCGCAAAAGCATTTTGGTCTAGAAGCGTAGGGAGGGGGATGTTAAGAATAACGCTGACCAGGCCGGCTTGGCAGGGGCAAGTTCCCCACCGAAAGGATCCGGTGTTTTCCCCCTCTGCCTTCGTCAATCTGTATTCTATTCAGCGAGCCATCCAACATCCTCACTGTGAGCATATCGCCGATGTCAACACAGACAAATTATGTTTACCTATAAAAGGCGCTGGAGCACTCCGATCCGAATAAAGTTGACAGTCAAACAGCATCAGCCGTTTCAGTGACTTTATTCGCTCGGGATGAAGCTCAACTTTCGCCCCCATTGCGGGTTGCGCGAACAAGCTCTTCCACCCTCCGTCCGCTCCTCTCGATACCGGTAGCACGAAGCGGAAACTGTAAGATGCAAGATACATCGATGTTCCCTTAGAGACTGGTGCGAAGTCTAATAAGCTTTTCGCCCGGGGACTAGGAGACTTTGCGTGCTTGTGGATCCGTGGTCTACTGCACACCATGCCTGTCACTGAGTCCGAAACCGCAGAGCCTTAACTTCGAAAATCAAGCTTACGTATAGCCCCCAAACGACTCATCAAAGTTCTCGTTTGAATTATCGTTTTACGTGGACGCCGAGCGTTAAGAAAGGTTTCAATTGTCCTCTGGGACTGGTACAGTAGTTTGGTTCACCCACCATGACACGCCTGAAGGCGTTTTAACTCCCATGTTTCAACGTGTCACCCTTTTGAAGAAATCAAAACATCTCAAAGACAATGAGTCTTGAATTTATGGCCAGGGGGGATACACGTCGAAAAACTCTTAAATATGCTTTCGAGAGGCCAGCTCCTGCTCCTCTCCACAGGTTTCTCCCCATCACTGGTCGGTGCGTTACATGGTAAATGAACATGTCTTCTCATTGTCCGTCGAAAAGCTTATATTTACAGAGAGACAATATACCAACACAAGCACACGGGCCTGTGTAACGGGAGTGCTCACTTTGACATATGTCCCCGCCAGCCCAGGTCGGACTGCTGAAGTGTATGGACCTCCGGGAGTAGGAGCTGGACCGCTGCCATGCTCTACAACTACTATTACATCGACCCCTTCGACTACTGGCTGCACCGTAACGTCTTTGGTATTTTCAACGGAGACGAGCTTGACTGCCAGCACCACTGTCACGGTCACCGAGACCGTCACCAAAAGTAGCGAGCAACAGAAGCCCGACACTGCCTCTACGCTTATTACTCCTTCATCGGCCGCTTCTGTGAATGCTGAGACTCCGTTGCCACTTTCGACGACTTCAACAAAGGTTGGACCCGATGGCTGTACTACCCTGTTCGTTTCGCCACTAGCGACCATGCCATATACGTTAATTACTGTGGCTGCCCTGACGACCACAGACACCGTAACTGTCAGTCCAGGAGGTAACAAAGGCACGCCTGTTCCAGCTGCTCTTCCTAACGGCGGAGCTGGTAGCATAAGTGCCCAAGGCGAAGAAACACATGCTCAACCACCTGCTCCTGGACCTCAAACAAATTTACCCGGCGCTGGAGGTACAAGCTCGAATACAGGCAACGCAAGTCCTGGAGCAGGTTTAGGAACTGCAGGGCAAGGGCCGAACCCATTGCCCACTGCTGTTCAACCTACACCTCCCCCTACGCCCACATTTACCTTCGCAGGAAGCACGTACACCGCCAATTCAGTTTCTGCCTTTGTGGTTGGCGGCTCTTCTCTCGTACCTGGAGGCTCTCCTATTACTGTGTTTGGCAGCGTACTTTCGTTCGGTTCAGGCGCAAGCCAAATTGTAGCAAACCCGGTTGGTAACCCGAACGTTGTGTCGACAATACCTGTGAACGGTCCCTCAAAAAATGCAATGACCCTTGCTCTTGGTAGCTCAACCATTGTTGTACAGCCTGGGGCAACCTCTATCGCAGTAGCAGGAAAGACAATCACGCCGGGATCTGCTCCAATTGCGCTCAGCGATGGCATGATCTTATCCATCGGTCCAATTTCTTCAGCGGATCCTAGGCCTTTGCTCACTATTAGCAGCCCATCTGGAACATCAATCGTTCCACTTCCACTGTCAACCGCTATTTCGCAAGGAACAGATCCATATACGACAATAACCGGACCTGCCTCACTACCTGTCACCATCAGCCAGGGCATGCCAATTGTCATTGATGGAGAAATACTTTCGGCTGGCGGAGCTGCGGAGACAATCATGGGAACCCGGGTGAGCCTTGCGCCCGGAAGTAGCTTCATAGTCATCGGCAGCAGTACCATCTTTTTGAATCCCACAGGCGCTATCACTGGCCCCACTGGTCAAGCACCCTCGACTGGCACAGGCGCTGTCACCTACACTACCAACGCTACCTACACTGGACAGGTCCTTCTGGGTTTTGCTTCAAGTCAACGTCAATTCAACGGATTTGTCTACGTTGCAGGGACTATTCTGACGAGCGTCATTTTCGGGCTCGTGCTTTCTTAAGCATCAATGCTGAGATGCGGACTCTGTGCGTTTCATTTCTCCGCGTCTTAATCATTGTTCCAACCATGTACTAGATCAGTACCCAATGTCATGCAGATCAATACAAGAGATGTGAAGGCGCACGAGTGTATGGAAATACAAGAAACAATGTACAGGAATAATCACTTCGGCATTTGGAAGGAACATCAACGGATCTTTTCGAGCTTCATATTGCTGGATGAGGGAGCAATATATTCGGAAGCGACACGGAAGGGTCCTATTGTACAAAAAACCCGTGAAGCCAATGGGCATGCAACAAGTAAAGGTTTAGAACTCACGTACTCTTCCACACGATTCCTGTACAAGACAATGCCCCAATCCTGCAGTAATGTTCCATCCTCCCCTTCATCGACCGTCCCTCAGAAATTCGCGCCAACGTATCTGAACTATGCTGACTTTGCTTGCCATGCTGACTGGAATTTGATCCACCGTAGTCACCCCCAAATGTTGGAACTCTTCCCTCAACTGATCCTCTATGCACTGATCGTTGACTATGATCAGCCTATGAAACGTAGAGTGCTCTGTCAAATGAACCAGCTGGCGCAAGAGAGTCTTGGAATTGGTCAGTATGGCTCTGTCTGAAGGAATGCGAGGTATCGTCGGTTGCGAAATTAATGGCACTGTGGCGTTTTTCCTGCTGGCGCGCGCGCATCGTCCCCCACCAAATTTTA